>JACEFZ010028517.1:105000-457500 GCA_014155875.1 Cepaea nemoralis | reverse complement strand
GCACTCCAGCTATATAGAGGTTGCCCCACCTATATAGAGGTTGCCCGGGGACTATACTCATATTAAAAATATTAATACTGGACTTGGTAGCACAGACTAACTGATTAAATATATCAGCATAGATCTAATGGTTAAATATATAAGCATACGTTTAGCGGTGACAGTTATCAGTGTAGGTCTATCAGTTATATACAGAGCACAGATCAAATGGTTAAATATATCAGCACAGTGCTAAAGAGTTAAAAACAGCATGGATCTACAGGTTAAAATCATCATCCTTGACTTGGGGACGTAAATTACAAGTAATTCTGAAGTCGGAGTGGGTTCACGTGATGGCAAGGGACACTGGTAATAGGGAAAGCTAATCCACACACAAAATTCAGTCCAGTGCTACTAGAAGTAGTGTGTATGAGCTACGCTTGTGTTCAAAGTGAGCAAGTGCAAAACAAAAATCATCAGCAGGATTCAATATTTCAACAAAGATCCTAATGGATAATAATTTTAAAAAACACATCAACTCAAACCATTGTGAGTCTCAACACAGATATAGTTAACTTAGTGGCACTATCCTTTCTCAACACAGATATAGTTAACTTGGTGGCATATCCTTTATAGGACGTCGCAGTCAACCTCAGAATTGTTTGGCTGTTTGTGATTTCTTGGTAAGTTTACGTTCAGTAGTTTGCCATTGCTTTCTGAACGACCGGCACTCATACCATTTTATGAAAACCAAAGCAAGATGACCTGCTTACCAAATCGTCCACAGCTGTGATTCAAATGCGAATTACATCCGAAACCCCTTCACCAGAGTTGGCAGCACAGATAAACCAGTTAAAAACCAGCACATATTTGCTTGGTGACAAGACACAAAGGTCATTCTCACCTCCGGGAAAAGTGTACAGATTTCTTTAATCTGCTTCAAGTGCAGGCAGGACCCACTTGTCATTTTTCAGCTCCTCTACAAACTTGGAAATCCACTGCTGTTTCTGAGCATCTCGATCCTGCAAACATATTTTATAACTTCAATTGTAGTCTAGTTATTTTTATAAAATCACCAGTGCATGACTGGGGCGTCCTAAAATATATATACAGTAGTACCTCAGGTTACGAACTTAATTCATTCCAGAACTCGGTTCGTAACCTGAAACATTTAAATCACTGAAATAAAGACAATCCATTTCAAAATAAAAGAATCATTCTTTTTTATTAATAACTGGTCGTTTACCTGACAAAACACAAAGAATACGTTGTACTTTATGTTTTAAATAAACAGAAAGAAAACAACCAAATGAATTAAATGTAAAATAAAAAGAGATTTAGTCTATCTTTTATTACCAAGAAAATGATCATGGGAAATTTGTCACTTTCTTTGTTATTCTGAATCATTAGTTTCAGGAGTATCTTGTCGCTGTTTCTTGGCAGCCGACTGGGAATCTTTCTGCACCAAGAAACTATCAAGGGAAATTTGTCGCTTCCTTTGCTGGAGAATCTTTCTGAAGTGGACCACCATGTTATCATTCATCACATATAGGAGCATAGGGCTTGTTAGCAACAAGTTTGTTTGGATGATGGTTCACAATGAAGTCTTCAATGTCTGCCCACTTGCTGCAAATTTCCTTAATCCTTGGCAGTTGAAACGATCACTGACTCATCATCGGACGACTTCTCCTCCTTTAATGTCTTTAGCTGTTCATTCTAAAGATCCACAAGCTCATCTGTAGTACTGTTTCTACTGTACGCGATCGTTTGTCTCCAACGTTACACCTTGCTCTCTCTCGCTTGCCTTCGTTCGTAACCCGAGACATAACATTTTCGAAGTTGTTCGTAACCTGAATTGTTCGCGACCTGAGGCGTTTGTAACCCAAGGTACCACTGTATATACATTTTTACAGTCAAATAACTGTGCTTCCATACACATATTACCAATTGAAGTAAATGTTTGCACAAATACAGTAGCTTAGCATAGAAATCATACAGATAATCGCACTGGTAGCACAATGGTTTTCACAACCAAGTGCAAACAGAGCCAGAAAACAGCAATGGAAATAACAAAAACTTGGTACAAGAAATGCAAACCGTAGCTGTCAAATCTAACAAAGCACGAACAAGTCTAAAAGAAAACAAAACAGCTCAGACAACTCAGAAGAAAAGTGACTTCTCCTAGAAGAAGCATGATACAATAAGGAGAAAGCCGTTATGAGTCTGGAATGCCACCTTATTTTCTTTCACCCTTGTTATATTTGTACCTCTGAGTTACATATCACATATTTCATTTCATTCTGCTTGCTATTTTTATCTCACACAGTTCCATATTTTGCCATAAGGTGTTATTTCCATGTTTTGTGTGTTGTTGAGGTTTGTTTCTTCTTCTATTTACTAATGAAGGCTTGTCTCCGCAACGTTCTGTGTTTTTTGTAATTGTAATTTTATAAAGCTAACCAACACTTCATGTTTTCCAATTGTTCACATGCCCACAGTTTTACCGCAGTTAAACCCATACCATGTATATATGTAACCCTGTGATCAAACAGCTGGACAGAAGTGCATATATATGTGTATATATATATAGATGGATATATATGAAAAAAAAATGATATATTCTTTACTTTTTCAGAATATATTCTCCCCCAAAAAACATTTAAGGTGTTCATTTGAAGTCTCCTTGTATATTTGTTAATATACTATTTGTTAAGAGAGCGAGCACTCTATGCAGACACAGGTACTTCGTCTCACTCAGCAGATATAAACAAGATGTGTGTATGTGTATATATATATGTATATATATAGACGAAGTACCTGTGTCTGCATAGAGTGCTCGCTCTCTTAACAAATAGTATATTTAACAAATATACAAGGAGACTTCAAATGAACACCTTAAATGTTTTTTGGGGGAGAATATATTCTGAAAAAGTAAAGAATATATCATTTTTCAATGTAGTCACCACTGCATTCAATGCAAGTCCTCCATTGCTGATAAAGTGCTTGGATTCCTGTCGAAATATCGACTCTGGGATCACTACTCGGTGTGCCTGATAAGGTCAAGAACAATCCGTCAAAGAAGTCGCACCGTTTTGAAACTTTCTACTCCACTCATACACTTGCTGGACTGACAGGCATGCATCACCATACTGGACCTTCATTCATACACTTGCTGGACTGACAGGCATGCATCACCATACTGGACCTTCATTCATACACTTGCTGGACTGACAGGCATGCATCACCATACTGGACCTTCATTCATACACTTGCTGGACTGACAGGCATGCATCACCATACTGGACCTTCATTCATACACTTGCTGGACTGACAGGCATGCATCACCATACTGGACCTTCATTCATACACTTGCTGGACTGACAGGCATGCATCACCATACTGGACCTTCATTCATACACTTGCTGGACTGACAGGCATGCATCACCATACTGGACCTTCATTCATACACTTGCTGGACTGACAGGCATGCATCACCATACTGTACCTTCATTCATACACTTGCTGGACTGACAGGCATGCATCACCATACTGGACCTTCATTCATACACTTGCTGGACTGACAGGCATGCATCACCATACTGGACCTTCATTCATACACTTGCTGGACTGACAGGCATGCATCACCATACTGGACCTTCATTCATACACTTGCTGGACTGACAGGCATGCATCACCATACTGGACCTTCATTCATACACTTGCTGGACTGACAGGCATGCATCACCATACTGGACCTTCATTCATACACTTGCTGGACTGACAGGCATGCATCACCATACTGGACCTTCATTCATACACTTGCTGGACTGACAGGCATGCATCACCATACTGGACCTTCATTCATACACTTGCTGGACTGACAGGCATGCATCACCATACTGGACCTTCATTCATACACTTGCTGGACTGACAGGCATGCATCACCATACTGGACCTTCATTCATACACTTGCTGGACTGACAGGCATGCATCACCATACTGGACCTTCATTCATACACTTGCTGGACTGACAGGCATGCATCACCATACTGGACCTTCATTCATACACTTGCTGGACTGACAGGCATGCATCACCATACTGGACCTTCATTCATACACTTGCTGGACTGACAGGCATGCATCACCATACTGGACCTTCATTCATACACTTGCTGGACTGACAGGCATGCATCACCATACTGGACCTTCATTCATACACTTGCTGGACTGACAGGCATGCATCACCATACTGGACCTTCATTCATACACTTGCTGGACTGACAGGCATGCATCACCATACTGGACCTTCATTCATACACTTGCTGGACTGACAGGCATGCATCACCATACTGGACCTTCATTCATACACTTGCTGGACTGACAGGCATGCATCACCATACTGGACCTTCATTCATACACTTGCTGGACTGACAGGCATGCATCACCATACTGGACCTTCATTCATACACTTGCTGGACTGACAGGCATGCATCACCATACTGGACCTTCATTCATACACTTGCTGGACTGACAGGCATGCATCACCATACTGGACCTTCATTCATACACTTGCTGGACTGACAGGCATGCATCACCATACTGGACCTTCATTCATACACTTGCTGGACTGACAGGCATGCATCACCATACTGGACCTTCATTCATACACTTGCTGGACTGACAGGCATGCATCACCATACTGGACCTTCATTCATACACTTGCTGGACTGACAGGCATGCATCACCATACTGGACCTTCATTCATACACTTGCTGGACTGACAGGCATGCATCACCATACTGGACCTTCATTCATACACTTGCTGGACTGACAGGCATGCATCACCATACTGGACCTTCATTCATACACTTGCTGGACTGACAGGCATGCATCACCATACTGGACCTTCATTCATACACTTGCTGGACTGACAGGCATGCATCACCATACTGGACCTTCATTCATACACTTGCTGGACTGACAGGCATGCATCACCATACTGGACCTTCATTCATACACTTGCTGGACTGACAGGCATGCATCACCATACTGGACCTTCATTCATACACTTGCTGGACTGACAGGCATGCATCACCATACTGGACCTTCATTCATACACTTGCTGGACTGACAGGCATGCATCACCATACTGGACCTTCATTCATACACTTGCTGGACTGACAGGCATGCATCACCATACTGGACCTTCATTCATACACTTGCTGGACTGACAGGCATGCATCACCATACTGGACCTTCATTCATACACTTGCTGGACTGACAGGCATGCATCACCATACTGGACCTTCATTCATACACTTGCTGGACTGACAGACATGCATCACCATACTGGACCTTCATTCATACACTTGCTGGACTGACAGGCATGCATCACCATACTGGACCTTCATTCATACACTTGCTGGACTGACAGGCATGCATCACCATACTGGACCTTCATTCATACACTTGCTGGACTGACAGGCATGCATCACCATACTGGACCTTCATTCATACACTTGCTGGACTGACAGGCATGCATCACCATACTGGACCTTCATTCATACACTTGCTGGACTGACAGGCATGCATCACCATACTGGACCTTCATTCATACACTTGCTGGACTGACAGGCATGCATCACCATACTGGACCTTCATTCATACACTTGCTGGACTGACAGGCATGCATCACCATACTGGACCTTCATTCATACACTTGCTGGACTGACAGGACATGCATCACCATACTGGACCTTCATTCATACACTTGCTGGACTGACAGGCATGCATCACCATACTGGACCTTCATTCATACACTTGCTGGACTGACAGGCATGCATCACCATACTGGACCTTCATTCATACACTTGCTGGACTGACAGGCATGCATCACCATACTGGACCTTCATTCATACACTTGCTGGACTGACAGGCATGCATCACCATACTGGACCTTCATTCATACACTTGCTGGACTGACAGGCATGCATCACCATACTGGACCTTCATTCATACACTTGCTGGACTGACAGGCATGCATCACCATACTGGACCTTCATTCATACACTTGCTGGACTGACAGGCATGCATCACCATACTGGACCTTCATTCATACACTTGCTGGACTGACAGGCATGCATCACCATACTGGACCTTCATTCATACACTTGCTGGACTGACAGGCATGCATCACCATACTGGACCTTCATTCATACACTTGCTGGACTGACAGGCATGCATCACCATACTGGACCTTCATTCATACACTTGCTGGACTGACAGGCATGCATCACCATACTGGACCTTCATTCATACACTTGCTGGACTGACAGGCATGCATCACCATACTGGACCTTCATTCATACACTTGCTGGACTGACAGGCATGCATCACCATACTGGACCTTCATTCATACACTTGCTGGACTGACAGGCATGCATCACCATACTGGACCTTCATTCATACACTTGCTGGACTGACAGGCATGCATCACCATACTGGACCTTCATTCATACACTTGCTGGACTGACAGGCATGCATCACCATACTGGACCTTCATTCATACACTTGCTGGACTGACAGGCATGCATCACCATACTGGACCTTCATTCATACACTTGCTGGACTGACAGACATGCATCACCATACTGGACCTTCATTCATACACTTGCTGGACTGACAGGCATGCATCACCATACTGGACCTTCATTCATACACTTGCTGGACTGACAGGCATGCATCACCATACTGGACCTTCATTCATACACTTGCTGGACTGACAGGCATGCATCACCATACTGGACCTTCATTCATACACTTGCTGGACTGACAGGCATGCATCACCATACTGGACCTTCATTCATACACTTGCTGGACTGACAGGCATGCATCACCATACTGGACCTTCATTCATACACTTGCTGGACTGACAGACATGCATCACCATACTGGACCTTCATTCATACACTTGCTGGACTGACAGGCATGCATCACCATACTGGACCTTCATTCATACACTTGCTGGACTGACAGGCATGCATCACCATACTGGACCTTCATTCATACACTTGCTGGACTGACAGGCATGCATCACCATACTGGACCTTCATTCATACACTTGCTGGACTGACAGGCATGCATCACCATACTGGACCTTCATTCATACACTTGCTGGACTGACAGACATGCATCACCATACTGGACCTTCATTCATACACTTGCTGGACTGACAGGCATGCATCACCATACTGGACCTTCATTCATACACTTGCTGGACTGACAGGCATGCATCACCATACTGGACCTTCATTCATACACTTGCTGGACTGACAGGCATGCATCACCATACTGGACCTTCATTCATACACTTGCTGGACTGACAGGCATGCATCACCATACTGGACCTTCATTCATACACTTGCTGGACTGACAGGCATGCATCACCATACTGGACCTTCATTCATACACTTGCTGGACTGACAGGCATGCATCACCATACTGGACCTTCATTCATACACTTGCTGGACTGACAGGCATGCATCACCATACTGGACCTTCATTCATACACTTGCTGGACTGACAGGCATGCATCACCATACTGGACCTTCATTCATACACTTGCTGGACTGACAGGCATGCATCACCATACTGGACCTTCATTCATACACTTGCTGGACTGACAGGCATGCATCACCATACTGGACCTTCATTCATACACTTGCTGGACTGACAGGCATGCATCACCATACTGGACCTTCATTCATACACTTGCTGGACTGACAGGCATGCATCACCATACTGGACCTTCATTCATACACTTGCTGGACTGACAGGCATGCATCACCATACTGGACCTTCATTCATACACTTGCTGGACTGACAGGCATGCATCACCATACTGGACCTTCATTCATACACTTGCTGGACTGACAGGCATGCATCACCATACTGGACCTTCATTCATACACTTGCTGGACTGACAGGCATGCATCACCATACTGGACCTTCATTCATACACTTGCTGGACTGACAGGCATGCATCACCATACTGGACCTTCATTCATACACTTGCTGGACTGACAGGCATGCATCACCATACTGGACCTTCATTCATACACTTGCTGGACTGACAGGCATGCATCACCATACTGGACCTTCATTCATACACTTGCTGGACTGACAGGCATGCATCACCATACTGGACCTTCATTCATACACTTGCTGGACTGACAGGCATGCATCACCATACTGGACCTTCATTCATACACTTGCTGGACTGACAGGCATGCATCACCATACTGGACCTTCATTCATACACTTGCTGGACTGACAGGCATGCATCACCATACTGGACCTTCATTCATACACTTGCTGGACTGACAGGCATGCATCACCATACTGGACCTTCATTCATACACTTGCTGGACTGACAGGCATGCATCACCATACTGGACCTTCATTCATACACTTGCTGGACTGACAGGCATGCATCACCATACTGGACCTTCATTCATACACTTGCTGGACTGACAGGCATGCATCACCATACTGGACCTTCATTCATACACTTGCTGGACTGACAGGCATGCATCACCATACTGGACCTTCATTCATACACTTGCTGGACTGACAGACATGCATCACCATACTGGACCTTCATTCATACACTTGCTGGACTGACAGGCATGCATCACCATACTGGACCTTCATTCATACACTTGCTGGACTGACAGGCATGCATCACCATACTGGACCTTCATTCATACACTTGCTGGACTGACAGGCATGCATCACCATACTGGACCTTCATTCATACACTTGCTGGACTGACAGGCATGCATCACCATACTGGACCTTCATTCATACACTTGCTGGACTGACAGGCATGCATCACCATACTGGACCTTCATTCATACACTTGCTGGACTGACAGGCATGCATCACCATACTGGACCTTCATTCATACACTTGCTGGACTGACAGGCATGCATCACCATACTGGACCTTCATTCATACACTTGCTGGACTGACAGGCATGCATCACCATACTGGACCTTCATTCATACACTTGCTGGACTGACAGGCATGCATCACCATACTGGACCTTCATTCATACACTTGCTGGACTGACAGGCATGCATCACCATACTGGACCTTCATTCATACACTTGCTGGACTGACAGACATGCATCACCATACTGGACCTTCATTCATACACTTGCTGGACTGACAGGCATGCATCACCATACTGGACCTTCATTCATACACTTGCTGGACTGACAGGCATGCATCACCATACTGGACCTTCATTCATACACTTGCTGGACTGACAGGCATGCATCACCATACTGGACCTTCATTCATACACTTGCTGGACTGACAGGCATGCATCACCATACTGGACCTTCATTCATACACTTGCTGGACTGACAGGCATGCATCACCATACTGGACCTTCATTCATACACTTGCTGGACTGACAGGCATGCATCACCATACTGGACCTTCATTCATACACTTGCTGGACTGACAGGCATGCATCACCATACTGGACCTTCATTCATACACTTGCTGGACTGACAGGCATGCATCACCATACTGGACCTTCATTCATACACTTGCTGGACTGACAGGCATGCATCACCATACTGGACCTTCATTCATACACTTGCTGGACTGACAGGCATGCATCACCATACTGGACCTTCATTAGCGGATGTATTTCTATAGGTTTCATCTTTTCACTGATCAACAAAACTGATAGAAATCTGCTCCTCTTTGGTGCATGTCAAAAGTGGGGTGGCAATCTTTAAACTGTCCTTATGATGTCACCGTGTTCATCTGTACTGTGACGCCACGTGTTCAAAACTCTTGACATCCTTTACAAGAATATTGACAGATTACAAGACCATGGCATGGTTATTGTAATTTCTATCCCACTTTTAAGATGTTCCTTTGAAGCCTCCTCATATAAAACACTGAAATATATAACATACTGTGAAATATTCAACATACTGGGACAGTTTATCAGATAGTGATGGCACAAATTATAAGATCGCCAATCCAAATTCAGCCCTAGGGTGAGGAGGAACTATGATGATTGGCCCAGTCTTCTAACATGGCTACAGAAGATATGTCTCAGAAGAAAACTCGTCACCTCATCACATAATGCCATGGTCCTAGTGTTTGTGAAGTTCTATCATTTCACATTTTAATGCCAATACTTGTCATGACAACCACGTTTCACATGTCACAAGCCAGACCCACCTGGGAGCAACTGTAATCCAGAATCTTGTAGTGAGCACTCAGTGCCTGGTCCATGATGTCCGTGGGTACATCATCACTATGTGCCAGGTTCCACAGCAGAGTTAACACCTACAGACAGAACATTTTCGCAACAGTTTAACTGAGATGCAAGGGAAAGAAAACTACACTGATATTTACTTCAGTTTAATTTCTAGTGCTAGGATTATGTTCATACTATGCCACTCGGGCTTTAACTCTGAAAGGACAGTCCATCAGTATTTGGGCTATTGTTGCAAAGGGTTCATGTTGGGAGGCCAGTATTAATTATTGAGTTCATGTTGGGAGGCCAGTATTCATTGTTGGGTTCATGTTGGGAGGCCAGTTTTCATTGTTGGGTTCATGTTGGGAGGGCAGTATTCATTGTTGGGTTCATGTTGGAAGGCTAGTATTCACTATTAGGTTTATGGTGGAAGGCCAGTATTCACTGCTGAGTTCATGTTGGAAGGCCAGTTTCACTGTTGGGTTCATGTTGGAAGGCAAGTATTCATTGTTGGGTTTGTGCTGGAAGGCTAGTATTCACTGTTGTTAACTGTTAACCAAATACATTACTTCTTTTGAAGTTGCTCTGGTTATCCTTCTAAATATTTCCATTATAACCATGCTTAGTAAAGTAGTAAATGACCCTTTCACGCACCTTGAGGTGTATTGGATATTTGATGCAAGCCCCATACTTTTATAGACAAATCAGCACTCAATGGGTGGTGATGTTAATGCCATGCCAATAGTTCTTACATGTTCCTGTTTGTCTTGTTTCATAATGTGACAAAAAATTATTTCTTATGTCTGATGTCTGTGATAAACTGTCTTCATGTCTTAGCCTTTTTCAACATATTTATATTACTCATTTTGACTGTCCCAGAGCATTTTCAACATCCTTCTGTAAAACCATGTCTCTGAGGCCTGCAGGGATTTTTCAACTTGCTTACTAATTGTCCAGAATTCCCAGCCATAAGAATTTCAATAGAAAGATGAAACTGTTGCTAATCTCTCCATCCTTTATGGGACAAGACAGCAATTGCAGAACACATTTTTATCATTGTACTAACTGAAACAAATAATAATTCTAAAATGGTACTGAAAATAGGGATGACTTCAGTGTAGCCAAAGGAAATAAAGAAGTTGTATATGTGCATATACATGAGCATGAAAAAAAATGCATAATAGTTATACACACACACATGCATGGATGTTCATATGGATGGCTCCAAAAACAATCTCTCCCCATTTCAACAGCTCAAACCACCTAAAAGAAAGTGGTCACTGCCTTAAACAAAATTTACTTCAGTGACATCATTTGTTTTATTTTAGAAAACCGACTCATTCATCATTAAGCATGCTTAACCCAACAGGGATCAAATTTCAGCAATCTTTTATTTCTCAAAAGGAAGCAAATTTTGGCAATCTTTAATTTCTTGCTCTCTCTTCCTCTTCGTGTCCCATGTTCATCCATTTGTTTGTGTGTGCATGTGTCCACGCACGCATGATATACCTTCTTGCATTTTTGTTCTTGTCTCATTTTTCAACACGTCTGTCTCATTGTGCTGTTGCGCATGTTTGTTTCCTGAACTTAGAGTTTTGTTAATGTTATTCACTAAAACACATGGATTACTTATTTATGATTGTGATATTTCAGTTGTTTAGCTAAATATTCTTCTTGTCTGTCTTTTGTTGACACAGACTTTGCTTGAAACATCTGCTTGTATCTGTGTTTTTTTTTCTTACATTGAGCTTACTGGTTATATTTTATGTTCCCGTATTTTCAATAAGTCCAGCAGTTTAACTCTGCACAGACAAGACAAGATGCATTCCAAACAGGATGATGACAAACATGACACATTTACCTTATTAGCCATAACACCTTCTTTATCATCTTCTGCCAGACGTCGTATCAACTCCAACAGTTTCTCTCTCTGTTTTTTGCTAGCGTGGTGCCATGATCCCTGGAAAAATAAGACCAAGGGGTTAAGTTAATTCACACTACTAGTTATTATTAACACCTGTGTGTTATTAGAACCCATAAGGCAAGCATAGAATAGTAACACTGTAACCCACCAAGCAATTTCGTAAGAGGTGATTAAGGAGGCATGAGGTTGGCTACCTCACCCCACAGAAAACTTTAACAGCAAAATCCAGATAATCATGAACAAGTCTACAAAGGGCATGGTATGAGTTGGTTATGGACCTATGCTCTTTTAGGAGATAAAAGGCAGAAAATTGTATAGTGTGCGTACACACTTACATAAGCAACAATCCAAACAATCCAACTATTTTTATGACCGTACACAGCTTATGCTGTTGACCCAGTCTTATAAAACTGATACAAGAGATGTGTCTCAGAAGGAAAGGAATTGGTCAGCCCATCATATAGAGCCGTAACTAAGATAATACCTGGATAGCATGGCCACATGGCACAAACAGGACAAACACACAGAGCTGATCCAAGACTGTGAGCCATGAACAAAACTGACATTCTGCAAAGGACCTGCTAATGATGATGACTAATTCCATGACCCATGGCTGAGAGGTTACGATGTAAGCCTCAGGCTCAGAGTACATGGTTCCTTCAGTCGCCAGCTTCTGAGTTAAGTGCATGGAGCAACACTGAGCTATGGATTTTGTGTGGAATGTTTTTACATCTGTCCGCAGTGGTTTGTATTGTAAACTGTATGCTCAGAAATAAAAACAATGGCGGTCGGCCAGTTGCTGAACTAGCTGGTTTTGCCTTATGCAGTAATATGTGTGAATCTGCTGGTTTTCTAGTGACTGCCGCCACCATCAATGATGAACTGCAATTTTAGTGATGAACAGTTGTGCTGCCATTCAGGCAGCAGCCTTATGCATGTATGCTTATGCACATTGTTGATTTGTTGGAATTGCTGTCCGTTCCACTTTTCACATAGGCTGTCTGAGATTTACAAAGCAAGTTTACGTTCAGTAGTTTGCCATTGTTAAAAATCAACTAAAGTGGTCTGCTTCCAAATCGCCTGCAGCTGATTTCAAATGCAGTATTTGGGATTGTGAATCATGTTCATTACCCCTTTGACACAACACAGAAACCACTTTCTCAATGTTTTCTCAGCTTATCTATATAGTGTCAATGTTTCACATGCATAAATCAGTACAGGCTCTACAATGCACGTCAACACTTTTCATCACTGCAATAACACCTTTTTATTAATGAATATGTTGTATTTACCTTTGACTAAATGAGATCTATTCTATGCTACTTCTAACCCTAAACAGAAGCTTATCTGGTCTTACCTGAAAGCAGTCAAAGAGATGATCCAGTTGTTCTGGGGTGAAATCCCAGGCCAGTTTGGCCAGCAGGTCATGAACATTCTTGACTATTGCATCATGTTTCCCTGACTGAAGACATAAGTCATTAATATGAATACGGCAACAAATAAGTCAAGTACAGGAGGCTTTTCTACACCTTCAGACAGTGGTTCTCAACCGGTGGTGAATTCCCCCCAGGGGGGAATTTTAGGGTTTCCAAGGGGGGAATTAAGATTATTTCAAGATCGCATTAATACAAGAACCAGGTACTTGATATTGTTTCTCCCTCTAAATGTTATGGTTCTGTAATTCTCGCCTAATGAAATTCGTTTTATAACATAAGTAGACCTGCAAATCACGTTTTATGTAGATGTCTAGACTTGTTCTAGTATGCGTTATTAAATTTAGCTTCCATTTTTATGTAAACTGTGGGGTGGGGGGGGGGGGGGGGGGGGGGGGAATGTTCTGAACATATGGTAAAGGGGGGGCATGGGCCAAAAAAGGTTGAGAACCACTGCCCTAAGGAATACTGGCAATATGGTGTTAGTCCCATACTTTTTTTTTTCCCGTTCGCTCGCTTTGAACTCAAGCGAGGTCCATACACACTATTTATAGTAGTGATGGGCTGAATTTTGCATGTGGGTTAGCTTTCCCAATTAACAATGTCCCTTGCCATCAGGTGAACCCACTCCGACTTCAGAGGTACTTGTAATTTATGTCCCCAAGTCAAGGACAACAGGTCAACATTTTAGTCCAGCTGTCCGGTGTAGGGGTTGAACTGCTAACCTCGGCATTAGCACAACGGATGTTTAAGAACAAGCGTTCTTATCCATTCGGCCACGCGGACCTGCTCCCACACTTCTATTGACAACTTGGCACTACACTTGATCAGTCAACATCCCGCCAGCAACTTTCACTTCCCAGAACATTTTGTGGTAATCATATTAGACTGGGTTGGCCCGTGAGCCCAGGCTGATTTTTAAAAAAATCTTGGCCTTGATGGGGATTTGAACACAAGACCACAGAGCTAGCAGGCAAGTGTTCTAGCACCTGTGGCTCCCATTGCTGCAAATACAGTGACAATTGTTTCTTGAAACCATCCTACCCACACATGCATTCATCCATTTATTTTTCTATATATCTACCTACCTATCTGTCTACTAGTGAAAGAAAGGTACACTGGATTATTCCTCCACCTGTCACTGGACATGGTGGGGACAAATGTTCTCTTGGACCAACTGTATAAGCCAAATATTTTTTTTAAAAATGTTTCTCGCTCACTTGAACTCAAACGTAGTCCACACTCGCTGCTACCTCTAGTGCATTTGAACATACTACCTTAGCGTCAGCACACCAGATGTATAAGAAACAGCGCTCTAATCCATTCGGCCATGCTAACCTCATAAGCCATTTATAAGTTGAATATTTTCATAACGCCTCTTGAACACCATCCCATCTTGTTCCTCTTGTACCTTGCGGTGTCGAAATGAAGTATAAACAGCGGGAGAGTGCCCACTTATGGGCTTCATGTATCGATATTCCCATGGACTCTGTGATTCCCTGCGGAAATCTTTTACATGGCTGGCCTCTTCCTCTGCTTCCATTTGCCATCAATCTATCTATTTCTTGGAACTCCCACAATTGCCAATGCTTATGAACATAGCACATGAAAACCCCAAATTTAAAAAATCCACCACACTGAAGGTACCTACCTGAGCATCCCACAGTCTGTCCAAATCCTCTACTGTCAAAGCTCGCTCCTTGATCATAAAACGAAGAATCTTCTCCAGTTTTTCAACATACTGGGGTTGGTGCAAACTGTCTTTCAGGACAATGCTCAAGACATTGTTCTGCTGAATCCACTCCTGATCGACGAAAGAAACATCCCATTTAAATAAAATCTAGCAGAGTTACATAATGCTGTTTACATGTATACAAACATTTTCATCTAAAAATCCAAACCTGTAAATATAACATCTCTTTAAAGACGGATATATACTCCTCCTGAATACTCACCCATACACACACAGTCTCCTCTGTAACTGGTAAACGTCTATTTATACAATGGCTGTAAAAGGTGGTCCAAGAACCTGGCTGTTGCACGGACTATAAATAACAGATGCCAGTGACACTTACAGCCCAGCTACTGCACTGACTATAAATACAAAAGCTGCTGATTAGACTTACAGCCCAGCCACTGCACTGACTATAAATATAACAGGTGTCCATGACACTTACAGTCCAGCTACTGCACTGACTATAAATATAAAAGCTGTTGATGAGACTTACAGTCCAGCTGTTGCATTGACTATAAATATAAAAGCTGTTGATGAGGCTTACAGCCTAGCTGCTGCATTGACTATAAATATAACAGGTGCCCATCACATAGCCCAGCTGTGGCATTGACTATAAATATAAAAGCTGTTGATGAGACTTAGCCTAGCTGCTGCACTGACTATAAATATAACAGGTGCCCATGACACTTACAGCCTAGCTACTGCACTCACTATAAACATAAAAGCTGCCCGTCACACTTACAACCCAGCTACTGCACTCACTATAAACATAAAAGCTGCCCATCACACTTACAACCCAGCTACTGCACTCACTATAAACATAAAAGCTATCTGTCACACTTACAGCCCAGCTACTGCACTCACTATAAACATAAAAACTGTCCATCACACTTATTTTCCAGCTGCTGCACTGACAATAAACATAAAAGCTGTCCATTACTTTTATGGTCCAGCTGCTGCACTGACTATAAATATAAAAGAAACTTACAGCCCAACCACTGTACCTGGCTGCCCATGAAACTTACAGCTTAGCAGCTGTTCTGTTTATAAATAATAGAAGCTGCCCATGAAACTTACAGCCCAACTTCTGCACTGACTACAAATATAAAAGTTGTCCATGAAATGTACAAACCAGGCACTGTACTGGTTAAAAAACGTAAAAAACTGCCTATGAAATATACTAACTACAAAAATAGAAAAACAGGAAACATACCGCCATCTTATCTGCTGTCAGCCACTCATCTTCATCAACGCTGGAGTGTCGACTGCTGCCCTGGAAACTGACACTGCCTAGCACTTTGTTTACTTCATTCAGGGCATTCATCTTTCCATTGAACGATGATATCTGTAGCAATCTGTTATTTAAACGGAAATGTAGCATCAACTCTAACATCAAATCACTAGCGCTGCATGGATCAGAAACATGAACAACAACCAAAACATTTATTACTAAATTACAAACATTCACTGATAGATGCCTGCATAGAACAGAGCAGCTATGGTTGTATGACAACCACCAAATGTAGTGCTCATGAAGAGAAAAAGACAAAGCCCAATGAATCAGGAGATCAGAAAAAGATGCTGGCACTAGACAAAAAAACATACTGAATCAACAGCATCATGTGGGAGAGGAGGGTGTAATGTGTGTGTTAGGTAGCAGTCAACAGAAATAAATGGACTCTTTATTTTTTAGAGAGAACATGATGCAACAGCAGACCGGAGTTTGACCAGGCCAGTAACCAGAGATGAATAAAAACAAATTCAATCAATAATAAAGATTAAAACAGGATAATGTTGCAGAAATAAATCTGACCCAAGAAGATAATGTAACAATGTGAAGCACAAACAAGTTGACAAACTGGCATGCTACAAAAAAGTGACAGAATCATAAACATAGACAATTTAGTTTGTCAGTGACTTAACAGTGACATTTATCTATCTTATACAGATGGATACATCATCATCTCACTGCCTCTCTCAGTTGGGTTGAGGGCCAGTCATGGACACATATCTACTGTATCCAATTTGCATTCTGCTGAAGAGATTGTATTTACGATTGGGACTATCAGATATGAGTTTGAGAATTACAAATCCTGCTGATAAGTAGTACCCATACAACAAAATACCCTTAAAAACTGCTCTCATTATGTAGATGTGGGAGACTGGGAGAAATAGCCACATTAATTTCCCAATGTTAAACTAATAGATGAGCACTTGTAGTGCAGTGGCTAGCATACTTGCTTGTCAGCCCATTAGTCTTGTGTTTGAATCCCCAGAGGTAGGAATTTGTTTTTGCCTGACATGGGCTCCCAGATCAACCCAGCTTAAAATGGGTACCATGACATTTTCTGGGAAGTCAAGGCAGCCGATGTGATAATAGCCACTTCACCCATCGAGTGCTGATTGGTGTATAACAATACGAGGCCGGCACCATGCACCTAATATGCTCCAAGGCACTGAAATTGCCTCTTTACTTACATTTACTTAATACACTTAACAATGTTAACTACTTTTACTTGTAAACTTAATAAAGAAAAGGACTTTTGTTTTCCACACCTTCAGGCATTAAAAAAAAAAAACTTTTTTTAAAAAAGCATAATGAGAACAGGGTGCGAATCCCATTTTTTTTGGTTATCATTACTTAATTGGCAATGTGGTCAATATCACACCAGCTGTCTTTACTTCCCAGGAAAGTTCCTGGTACCCATTTAAGGCTAGCTCGACCTGGGAGACTGAGTCAATTTGTAAAAATCAGCCTCTTTGGGGATTCAAACGTATTATCTTGGGCCAGCAGAGAAGTTCAAGCACTACGCCACTGTGGTTTCCGTTATTAAGTTTATAGGCAGTCACAAAGCTAGATTTACGGCAGAGTGACATGCTCAAAATAATTCACGTCAGTCACCCCAAGGAATAGCCTGACACAACACGGCTGTTCTTACACTCACCTGAGAATCATTTTCAGTCGGAATATTTCCAAATTTTTAATAACTTCTTCCTGATTGGGCAGTCTACTGGCCAGCTGTTTCAAAGCCCTAATGATGGATGACAGAGCATCATTCTTTGCCTCTGTTTTGGATTCTCGTTTCAGCTCCTCATCTGTTAGCTTGTCCAAGAACTTTGGGACGATATCCTATGAATAGTCAGAATGAGACAACTTAGAGATGAAACCCTGAAATGCTGTTCCAATCTTTTACCCTAAATAAGTAAACCTCCATCTTTCTTCTCCTGCCTTCCATCTTCCAATGAAGCACTGGCTCTCAGCCAACTCGCGCCAAGCCCTTTGCAGGCTTGTTTATGATTGGCTGGATCAGCAGCTAACATTTTCTATGGGATGAGGTAAACAGTCTCAAATAAACCCTCCTTTGACACTCCTCTGACACGCATGGCAGATCACAGTGTTACTATTCTTTGCTTCTCTTAAGGGCCCTGGTAACTTAGAGGTGAAAGATATCTAGCATTCTGCCCTATTTATGATTCTGTCAGTTGAACTGAATGCAAATAGATGTCCCAGATCTTCATAATGAGACTGTGCCATTCCAGAGTAAGTGCCCACAGAAAAAGTATGTACTCACTAACCTGAGGTTGTCAATGCTATGCATACTCCTATCAGAGACAGTTCAGCAACACCTGCTGCTAAGCCTTGCACTGCATAAAATGATTTGAGAAAGCTTATCCCACCAAGCAAATAAACTTGGAATGGGTGCTGTATGACTGTCCGTTATCATGTTCAATGATTTGTCATTTTGGGACATTTGAGCATTTGTCATTAGCGATTGTCTAAGTCATTTATGAGAGCACAGTGACTGGTCTATTATATATTGTGTAGGAGAATGCTGCCATATTTATTTACAATGAGATGATTTGTTTACTTCAGTCACTGTGACTAAATAGACCAGGCAATCTATACATATATTATTGTCTAAAGCTTCTTCCTCCTCCTCGTTCTCCATCATTTCTCCTCCAACCTCTTGTTTTTCTCCACCATCTTCGTCTCATCCTTCATCCATATACATTCTCAAATATCAACATGAATGATGTCAATGAAAACAGTCATTCACTCACTATCTCCATGTCATCTTCACAGACAATAGTTTGTTGCATTGTGCCTCTAACAAGGCATAATAACTACAACCCATGGCGGTAGTGAATGTTATACCTCGCCATAGCACGAAGTCTTGCCTGAATTGCAGAGACCATCTGCTGCCCATGCAGAATTATTCTTCTTTCTACCTGCCTAGTTTACTTCAGAGAAAAGATAACACCAAAACATCTTGAACAAAGCAAGCAACAGAAGCTGTAGGATCAGTAAGGCATAACTAAGTTATAACTTAGTTAACATACATACTTATAACATAAGTAAGTTATAACTGTCCAACTCTGACTTCCAACCTAGACCAGCTTAGGGCCTGGTCTGCCCTGCCATGAAATTTAATCTTTAGTTTTCATTTCTCGAACTAGAGTAAGGCTTTTACCCTCCCAATTGCACTCAATGTGGGGTGTCAGGTTTGGTGAGTGCCAATGTCATGAAAACAGTCATCTTGTGTTAATCCTCCAAGCTGGCGTAGTTTCCTGTCAGTTGTTCCTAGTATTTGTCCAGGGTGTTCAAGTTGCACCTTTCATTTCGGCAATTCTGCAGCATGTCGCCTGCGTGTCATTTCAATATTATCAAAACAGTAGCATACAGTGATAAAAGATTAACTTCCCTATGTATATAGCTGTATGGAATGTTTCTAACATTATTTTTAAAACATACCAATAAAAGTACAGTCTGGCTAATCTTTTAAACTAAACAGTGAGTGTGAGTAAAAGAGTTTGTAAGAGAGCATGAGCAAATGGGACAGTGAGTGAATGAGTTTTGTTACAGCATCAGAGATAGACAGGGAGCTACAAGTGAGTATTAAAGAGGACTGCTTGAATGAATAAGCGGGTGAGAAAAGAGAGATAGTGAAAGAGATAGAAAGATGTACAACATTTGCAGATTTTTCCCCCCTTAACTTTTATAAATGAAAGACTGATCCCTCAAATACTTACAACAATAGGCATGAAGTACTTTTCAACTGTGTGTGGTGTCAGCACTTCACTACACATGCCAAAGGGTCTGTAACGGACAGAGAAAAGGCATGACAACAATAAACCCAGTCAGAAATTATTACAGCTACCACACGTCTCAATTATAACCCAAAAAGGTTTCATATGAAATGACTTGTTCCCAACAAGCAGTCAAATTTATTATTCTTCCTTCCTCTTTTGAGGGGAGTGTGCCATATCTTAACTCAAAGGTCTGGATCACGCCACATTTTAACTTAAAAGTCTATTATTAACATTTGGCATGCATTTGTATACATTTTACTCCCTCTGGACACATTTCATCCATGGTTTTGCCAGGGCAAGGTTTTTATTGCCTACTTTTCAATTACCACAGGATTTTTAATGTGCACATCTTACATACAGGACCTGATTTTTAATATTTATCAGAAAGGGCTTAATATCTTATCTTATCAAAGACACCTAGCTTGATGTATAAAATCAACAGAAACTGAGCTTCCTGTACAAATCCTTGTACAATATTGGGATTGAACCTGACAGCTTCTGAGTCAGAAGTGAACACTAAATCTTCCCAGCCATACCTTCTCTATAAGGGTTATTGCACAGCTGATGATATATACATGTGAAGTGTTACAGACTTAACATATATTAAGTCATAGTATCTTCCTCTTATTCTCCTAATGTTTAATAAGTTATCTATTCTTGAATAAACAATGCCATTCTTTAACAAGTGAACCTGGTCCCCCCCCCCAAAAAAAAACTACATCGCTGCAGTCTGTCTGGGGGAACGACACATATTTGTTTTTAATCTAATAAAGCATTTAACTACACAGTCACATTTATTCAGAAGAGTGCAACAGACTACACAAAATACCTGGCACAATGTATTAAATACATTATGAAAAACATATACATTAATTGTACACAAATTTTATACAATAAATATGTGTTAAACTGCACAATAAGCAGTCAAATAAATTTACAATATTTTGTAATATATAACAAAATCACAAATACTGAAGTATTGGAAAGATCAGGTTGTGTGACGGTGTATTCCATGCTCAGTCTTCGTAGACTTAGATGGATAGGACACGTTAGGAGGATGGATGATGGTAGAATACCAAAGGACATCTTTTTTGGTGAATTACAGACGGGTAGGAGATCTCAGGGTCAGCCTCTACTACGATACAAAGATGTGTGTAAGCGGGACATGATTGATACAGGCATTGATAATGCACATTGGGAGCACGTCGCCGCTGAACGTGTTGCATGGAGGGCAACTATCAGAAACGGAATAAAGACAAAGGAGAAAATGATTGCAGATAAAGCACACACAGAGCGTGAGAGACGTAAGATGGTTCAAAATGGTGGAAGTGACCATGATTTCACATGCACCTACTGTGGGCAAACATTTGCAGCAAGAATTGGCCTTACCAGCCACATTCGCCACCGCCATGGATCGTAGTTATTAAGCCTTTTTACAGCACAATGTACCAAACTATCGTCTGTCAAGACGGAAAGGTGCCAATGAGAATGTAATATATAAAAACATTAGAAAATTAGCCTTGTCACAGGTCAAACTTCAAGTCATAAAACTGCATGCAGCCCACGGGCCACATGTCTGACATACCTGATCTACAGCACAAACCAAATGGTGTTAACAGAACTCAGACACTCATCTCCACACAAGACCACTGTGCAAAATGAACTCTACTTACTTGACCAGATTTGCTACTACAGGAACTGAGAGGGGTGGCCCATTGAAGAACCTCTCTTGTAAAATCTTAAACCCGTCAAGTTTTCCAAAATGATTCACCAGATCTACAAGCCAGCCCTGGTGTGAGTACACAGACATGTGAGTTCAGCTTAATTCTGCTATTCCAAAATTTACACGCAATAAAACTGGATGTTTGCGATCTCTGTGTGTGTGCATGCATACGTGTTGTTTTGTTTGTCCATCAAGTATGATGATGACCATTCATTTCATCCAGTGGGGTTGAAAGTATGGAGCCGTGAGTTCTAAGTTGGCTGATAAGGCCTAATTTGGCTCAAAATGCTCTTTGACAATGTGGGCAAAGAATGCTTGACGTTCCACGAGTGGTTTTTCTGTTCTGCCTTTTCTTCACAGCTCTTGCAGTCCTGGTTGCTTCACAAGTGACTGCACCCCTGCGTAATGATGTACGCCACGAATTTCAGTCTTTTGCAGCAGTCTCCCAGGTGTCAAGATTAATTCTAAAAGCTTTCAGTGAGATTTTCAGAGTGTCTTTAAAGCTTTTCCTCTGGCCGTGTTGGGAGCGTTTACCACAACGCAGCTCGCCATAAAAAATTTGTTTAGGGAGCCTGTGATCTGGCATGCGAGTTAAGTGACCAGCCCAGCAAATCTGATTCTTCATTAGTAGAGTGTGGATACTGGGCAGGGACACTCTAGACCTTCAGTGACTGGGATCTTGTCTTGCCATTTAATCTTCAATAGCTTCCTAAGGTAGACTGTCTGGAAGTGGTTTAATTTCCTAGTGTTGAGTTGAGTTGAGTTAAGAACCGACATCACTGCACTCAGGACATTTCCATACGTGCTCCGTACCCTCGTTCAACAGCCAGCGAAGAGTCCTAGCATGTCGCTGATAAACAGTTCAGGTTTCACAAGCATCTAGCAGTGTGGATAATACAACTGTTTTGTAAACTTTCAGCTTTGTTTGCAGGCTTATTCCATTTCTGTCCCATACATTCTTGTACAGTCTGCCAAAGGCCATGGAGATTCTCGCATTCACTTCGTCATCAATTTTTGCAGCTTATGACACAGTGCTGCCAAGATAGGTGAATTTGTCCCCAACACTTAGTCTATGACCATTCACCTTGATATTCAGCAAGGTGTGATTATTCCCTGGAACTGGCTGGTACATAACGGCATGCATACGTAGTGTTTTAAGAATGGGACAAAGAGAGAAAATGAAGTAACAGGTAACAGTGGATACAGAGAAAGAGAAAATGGAGACAGTGACAAAAGAGAGAAACATAGTGATAAAAAGATACAAAAAAGAGACAGTGAAACGAGACAAAGAGATGTGAAGAGAAATATATATAGAATGATACAGAGATATGGATAGACAGAAGGTGAAACAAAGATATAGATGTACATAGTTATTAATATTTTGTTCCTCAACTTTCAATCATGATTAAACTCTTATTGACCTAATTTTAATCTTGCTGTACAAAGAAAACATGCCTTGTATGAGAACAAAATCTCTTATTATCCTAGTAACCCATATAGTTCAATACGGTGATATGTACTGTTTGACCTACTTTTCAGTTTCCCATTCTTTTTAAATAACTTACAAAGCGACATGGCTGAAAACCACAAATTGGTTTGAGAAATTACACGTAGATAGTCAAAATTATTTTGTCTATTTTGAGGAATCAACCTTGAATTGGCAAACTTGATGGGGAAAGGGCAAAGGAAGACAAAGTAATTAATACTTGAATGGCTTAGATGTGAGATGGTGAAACATGATCGCCCTTGCTTACAAGCATCATACATGTGGTGATTTATAAAGTAAATGATTTCATTGTTTTTAGATCAGATGTACAATTTTTAATTCAAACCCCCCCCTGTCATGGAACGGCTGAGAATTCACCTAGCAAAACTCCCAAAAGTCCAATTCCCCTTTTTCAGTAGAACAGCCGATCTAGTCGAAGGGATACAACCGAGGTATTAATGTACCCCACGCAAGGGCGATTGGTGGCCCTTGACTTCTCGACTGTTCGTGTGAGACAAGCTCAACCCAACCAGTTCCGCTAACGCATGCGCAAGAACCGTCTCAGAACAAAGAGAGGCTCAGTTGAGATCCGGCCGTGGGAGCAAGACGTTGTGTTTGAACGACTGTGTTAATTCGTAAATGGGAGAGAGGAAGCCAGTGTCTTGCTGTTTATCAAAGAAAACCGACAGAACGTCCAGTGTTGGGACGGGAGCTCCTCAATTCTGAATACACAGTTTGTCGTAAGGTACGTGAAACATATTTAGATAAATAATGTGTCGCTACCGCGTTGAATCGAAGCTGTTCGACCACATGTCCCGCCCGGCGCACAAAGGTCAGTCAGGGGTGAACCTGTGGGCTTGTGTTTTAACTTAACACTGCAGGCTAGTTGAACACGATGGATTGTAGGCCTGTTTTTGCGTTACAATTGTACAAGTACGTGAATGCGTGTTATTGCCGCTACAAGTAGTTATAGACATTTAGGACAGGCCCAATAGTGTTAGTAGTCCGAGTTCACTCCTGGGCGGCCTTAGAACTCTAACGTAGTCGACACAACCGGAAGTTGGCGAAGGCGTTGTAGAACATAGGTCGAGTGAGGTATCAGGGAACTCGGCCGAACTAGACGAAACCCATGCGATGGTCGCCGGACGTGTCGAAGGTCATTCGAAGGACATTGCGGGTGTCTAAGTTCGAATTCTTTGGTGTGGCGACCACTGGCTTTGCTGAGCTTTCCTCTTACTCTTTATGTTATTGGTTGCCGTAACGGAACACCATCTTGATAGGCAGTTGGTTCCCGAGAGGTTGACACTGGAGAAACTGGGGAATGCGACAGAGCTGGTCACAGCCAGCTGAACACCGTTCCAAATGCTCTGACCTTAACTAGGGGAGGAGGGAACGGGATGTGGACTTCCGCTACAGGGGGATTTCCCTGTATAATCTATTACATTCCTGGATCAGAGCTAGAGCTCCAGGAGACCTGGTGTATAGTAGGTAATCCTAAAATCGAACCAGGGAGAGGGGGCTACCTCCGAGGGAGGGGAATTCGGTGGTCACCGGCTCTCCTTCAGAGCCAGTCTGTCTCTATGTACCTTTAACCTACTAACCTGGTATATTGTGTCCTTAGAAGTATTTTTTTAGGACAGAAGGATTTCGCCGACACCATGACCAGATACACAGCCCTACCTTGGGCGGGTTCGAGACGGAGGACGGTTCAGCCAGCACTTGTTAGGACCCAGACCTAGTTCAGTTTTGGCAGTGGATCCTGGTCTGTGAGGCTGCCGGCCGGGTCATGGCGACACCGGCCTATGCTGAGTACACATAGGTAACGTGTACCTCTGGGGGTAAGTCTGTGTCACGATATTCACACATGGTGTTATCTTTGGCAGGTTCTACTTTCTGAGAGACTTACGTGACGGGACAAGAGGAAGATGACTTGGTGAAGGCTGCTAAATGGCTGGCTTATCTATGTGACGTGAAGTGAGGCTTCTACACCACACCACGTGCCGGGAAGTCACGACGCCACAATCCAGTCCCGTCTAAACCGCTAAATGATCTTCAGTCAGTCCACCAAGTATTATGATGGCTACACACGGGCGAGTATCGTGTCCTCTTGTCTGTGAACAGTTTTGATAGTGTGACCCACTAGCCAAACGGGTAGAGAAGAACTACATTACCCTTTATTTCATGATGGCCTGGTGTTCCGGGAACAGTCTACCATATAGGAACACTTGTTACATTCCTTACTGGGTCACGTGCTACCAGTACTGACGTTTGAGTGACAGAGTCAACTTGAACTGTGCCAACTTTCTGTGCTTATAGGCCCAGTTATACCCATCCTGATCCCATTAGAGACCACCATCTGGTTCCAGAACTTTGACATTGTTACATTGTGTTAAATGTTATGGTGGCTTCTTAGGACCTGTTGTCTAGCACAGGCCTTACCAGTGAAGCTTGAAGGACAGGCCTTCAGAACTTCTACAGGGATGTTAGTCCGGAGTCATCACGTACCACCGCAACTTGGAGTCACCACATTGACGTGCTAGTCATTCCAATTGAGACTACACCTCGGCAGAGACATTCCACGCTACGTGTGCAGATGAGTGACCTCTTTAACCTTGTGGTATCGTACCCAGTGTACAGTGATGAGTGAGACGGCCTGAGACTAATCCAGATAGCCATTTCTTCTATCGCCTGGCGGTGGCCAGGATTCTCTCATGAACACTCCCCTTGTACATTATATCACTATAGTCCAGGATTCTCTCCTGAACATTCCTCTTGTACATTATATCATATAGTCATTATGTGTAGACACCAGAGTCGTGTCATCTGTTCTGGATGAGAGGTGAAAAAGGTATTGTCCAGCGGTTGATAGTGAGAGAGACAGGAATCCAAGGGCTGGTGGGGTCTGTAGACTGAGATTTATTGTATTCCCAGAGTGCATCTATCCCGTTATTAAGATGTAATAGTATGCTTCCCTCACCCCAAGAAATACTACGACATTATTTGGGGGCTCGTCCGGGATATTGATGAGACAGCTCTGGTGATTATGGTTAGGACATTTCATTCCTAGTATCTCTATTCAGGTCTACATAGGTCTTTGGTCCTGTTTCTTCTCTGGACAAAGACAGATTGACGTGTGGTGTGTTGGGACGTCATATATATTAGATTGGTGTATTGCATATCTATATATTGCGTTATTTACTTACCACTCACACTACTAACATATACTCTCTAAGTATGGCATCCCCCAAATTAAATATGGATGAAGTGCGGGCAACCGGCGAAGGAATGGGCTTCACCGGCACTGCACTAACAGAGTATATCCAAGGGGTTGAGAGAGACTTCCGTCAGGAAGTGAGAGAGAGAAGACAGCAAGAAGCGGAGGATCGAAGGATGGCCTTTGAGTTGAAAAAGTTCGAAGCCGAACAAGAGGCTCAGAAGCGAGAGCATGAGTACCGCATGCGGGAACTCGAGCTCAGGGCACAATCAAGTAGAGAGACTGAGGGAGCAGTAGGAGGGTCTTCACTCCCTGGTTCACCTACCTTAGGTCGACATGGTTATCATGCCATGAAGTTTCCTCTACCGATTTTTGAGGAAGATAAGGAAAAGATCGACCAGTTCTTACAAAAGTTCGAGGCTATGTCTGTCGCCATGGGTCTCGATCGAGACAAGTGGTGTCTGAAACTGTCCCAGGGGTTGCGCGGAACCGCTTACGAGGTCTACTCGCGTTTACCGGCGGGTCACGAGAATAATTATGCCGAACTGAAGGCAGCGCTGTTGAAACGGTTCGAGATGACGTCGCATACTTACCGCAAGAAGTTTCGAGAAGCGAAACGAGAGCCGAGTGAGTTATTTGCTGCGTACGCCGAGCGTCTTAGATCCTACCTCCATAAATGGATGGACTTAGCTCAGTTCGCACACGATTACGACAGTCTCGAGGAACTGATGATCGTCGACCAGATGCGGAAGCATATGTCGAAACCGCTCAAAGAGTTCTTGGGAGAACAAGGGGCGGAAAGATTAGAGGTAGTAGCCAAAATGGCCGAACGATTCGTCGAGGTGCATGGTGAAGGTGGGGAAACCCATCCCTCCATGGGTAAAAGTCAGGACAAGACTGACAGAAAGAAACTGAAAACCTCTCATGCCAAGAATGTAGAACCTTATGAGAAATCCTCTGACCAGAGTCCAGAGAAGTCGAAAGATGGGAGCAAGAAGCCACATAACTCTCCACCGAAACGGAAGTGGAGTGAGAAGTGGTGTTCGATTTGCCAGTCACCCTCGCACAATACCAGGGACTGCAGATCGAAGGCTAAGAGCTCACACTTCGCGGCCTGCCTAGTGGCTCCAAAGGCGGTTGCCACCGAAAAGGTCGAGGTCGGCGAAGAGACTCTGGATCAAGAGAGGCCACCTGTGGTCGAACTGATAGAAGTCAACGGCCAGCAGGTTGAGTGTCTCTATGACACTGGCCTAGACGGGGAAGCCGTCATTGCCGCCAGTCTAGTGAGACCAGACCAACTCACTGGGGAAAGCATCGAGATACAGCCGGCTATGAAGAGTGCGGTAGCCATGACGTTACCAATCGCTAACGTAGAGATTAGGTCGAGATACGTCACGGGCATCATCCCAGCCGCGGTATTACTCGATCCCCTATATCCCGTGATTCTGGGGAGTAAATATGTATTTCTAGGGGTGCCGAAGAAGCCAATCCACCTAGGCGACATACATACCTGCGCCCACACGGGGAAAGACGAGGCAAACACAACCAGCTCGAAAACCCAGCTAGGGGGTTTGCGTACGGCCCAGAGCGAAGACGCGACACTACGTCCGTGCTACAAGAAGCTGCAGAAAAGTGCTGACCCACCGCAACGGGACCAGTACTATCTGAAGAATCGGCTGCTCTACCGGAGAGCCGGAAGGGGAGATGAACTGCATGGGCAGTTGGTGGTCCCGCAGGACTACCGTCTTCCAATTCTTCAGAGGGGACACGCCATATCGGGTAGTAACCTATCCGGGAATGGACATATGGGTGTCAGAGCGACGCTGCAGCGAATTTCCGGTCATTATTACTGGCCACGAATGACTGGCGATGTACGCCGGTTAGTAAAGTCATGCCCAGAGTGCCAGAAGGCTACACCCACAAATCGGACTAAGACTACATTAGGTCTTAAGGTGGGAGATAGAGTATTATTGTGGGGTCCAAGCAGGACCAATATGCTCGACGTAGGATGGCAAGGACCTTATCCCGTGGTCAGGGTAGTGTCCAAACCAACTACGAGATCCGGATCGGGGGAACTTTGAGAATTTTCCATACAAATCTCCTGCGGGAAAACGAGGAGAGGTCCGATGACAAATCTCTGCACCTGTCGGTGATGTCAGTCACTAGTAACCCAGTTCGGAAGGGGTGGGTAACGTCGGATGCGGCGCGAGATACCCTGGACTCCGACCGACGATCGACTGACTGGCCCCGCTATCGAAAGAGATGGCCAGGGAAACCCGAGTCCAGAGGGTTCTGGGACGACTATACCGTCCATCGAGGACGATACCGCAAATCCCGAGACATGTTTGTAGGGAGACATAGCGGTAGTGACGACACTGGTACCGCCGGGAAGGGAAGATCCGTCGGTATTGCACCCCGTTGCGTACGCGAGTCGGATGGTCGTCCGGCCGAACGTAATGACTCGACGGGCAAGCGCGGTTGTCGATCACTGATATGAGACGGGCTGTCCAAGTTACTGCCCAAAGTGATGGGGAGGTTGTACCTTTGAGGACACCGGCAGACCATCAATCAAAGATGGGCTGGGCCACCTCCCGTAAGCTCAACGCGCGCTTGATGCGTTGGTCGTTGTTGCTTCAGCCCTACACCTTTACGGTGGAATACATTCCCGGTAAGGAGAATGTTGGGGCTGACTTTCTGTCTAGGCATCCAGTCCCAGAGGCAGAGGACGAGTTTGCTAGGAGTGAATATCCAGCAGGAGACAGTCGACGCGGTCAACTCTCTTAAGAGGGGGCCTATGTCATGGAACGGCTGAGAATTCACCTAGCAAATACTCCCAAAAGTCCAATTCCCCTTTTTCAGTAGAACAGCCGATCTAGTCGAAGGGATACAACCGAGGTATTAATGTACCCCACGCAAGGGCGATTGGTGGCCCTTGACTTCTCGACTGTTCGTGTGAGACAAGCTCAACCCAACCAGTTCCGCTAACGCATGCGCAAGAACCGTCTCAGAACAAAGAGAGGCTCAGTTGAAATCCGGCCGTGGGAGCAAGACGTTGTGTTTGAACGACTGTGTTAATTCGTAAATGGGAGAGAGGAAGCCAGTGTCTTGCTGTTTATCAAAGAAAACCGACAGAACGTCCAGTGTTGGGACGGGAGCTCCTCAATTCTGAATACACAGTTTGTCGTAAGGTACGTGAAACATATTTAGATAAATAATGTGTCGCTACCGCGTTGAATCGAAGCTGTTCGACCACATGTCCCGCCCGGCGCACAAAGGTCAGTCAGGGGTGAACCTGTGGGCTTGTGTTTTAACTTAACACTGCAGGCGAGTTGAACACGATGGATTGTAGGCCTGTTTTTGCGTTACAATTGTACAAGTACGTGAATGCGTGTTATTGCCGCTACAAGTAGTTATAGACATTTAGGACAGGCCCAATAGTGTTAGTAGTCCGAGTTCACTCCTGGGCGGCCTTAGAACTCTAACGTAGTCGACACAACCGGACGTGGGCGAAGGCGTTGTAGAACATAGGTCGAGTGAGGTATCAGGGAACTCGGCCGAACTAGACGAAACCCATGCGATGGTCGCCGGACGTGTCGAAGGTCATTCGAAGGACATTGCGGGTGTCTAAGTTCGAATTCTTTGGTGTGGCGACCACTGGCTTTGCTGAGCTTTCCTCTTACTCTTTATGTTATTGGTTGCCGTAACGGAACACCATCTTGATAGGCAGTTGGTTCCCGAGAGGTTGACACTGGAGAAACTGGGGAATGCGACAGAGCTGGTCACAGCCAGCTGAACACCGTTCCAAATGCTCTGACCTTAACTAGGGGAGGAGGGAACGGGATGTGGACTTCCGCTACAGGGGGATTTCCCTGTATAATCTATTACATTCCTGGATCAGAGCTAGAGCTCCAGGAGACCTGGTGTATAGTAGGTAATCCTAAAATCGAACCAGGGAGAGGGGGCTACCTCCGAGGGAGGGGAATTCGGTGGTCACCGGCTCTCCTTCAGAGCCAGTCTGTCTCTATGTACCTTTAACCTACTAACCTGGTATATTGTGTCCTTAGAAGTATTTTTTTAGGACAGAAGGATTTCGCCGACACCATGACCAGATACACAGCCCTACCTTGGGCGGGTTCGAGACGGAGGACGGTTCAGCCAGCACTTGTTAGGACCCAGACCTAGTTCAGTTTTGGCAGTGGATCCTGGTCTGTGAGGCTGCCGGCCGGGTCATGGCGACACCGGCCTATGCTGAGTACACATAGGTAACGTGTACCTCTGGGGGTAAGTCTGTGTCACGATATTCACACATGGTGTTATCTTTGGCAGGTTCTACTTTCTGAGAGACTTACGTGACGGGACAAGAGGAAGATGACTTGGTGAAGGCTGCTAAATGGCTGGCTTATCTATGTGACGTGAAGTGAGGCTTCTACACCACACCACGTGCCGGGAAGTCACGACGCCACAATCCAGTCCCGTCTAAACCGCTAAATGATCTTCAGTCAGTCCACCAAGTATTATGATGGCTACACACGGCGAGTATCGTGTCCTCTTGTCTGTGAACAGTTTTGATAGTGTGACCCACTAGCCAAACGGGTAGAGAAGAACTACATTACCCTTTATTTCATGATGGCCTGGTGTTCCGGGAACAGTCTACCATATAGGAACACTTGTTACATTCCTTACTGGGTCACGTGCTACCAGTACTGACGTTTGAGTGACAGAGTCAACTTGAACTGTGCCAACTTTCTGTGCTTATAGGCCCAGTTATACCCATCCTGATCCCATTAGAGACCACCATCTGGTTCCAGAACTTTGACATTGTTACATTGTGTTAAATGTTATGGTGGCTTCTTAGGACTGTTGTCTAGCACAGGCCTTACCAGTGAAGCTTGAAGGACAGGCCTTCAGAACTTCTACAGGGATGTTAGTCCGGAGTCATCACGTACCACCGCAACTTGGAGTCACCACATTGACGTGCTAGTCATTCCAATTGAGACTACACCTCGGCAGAGACATTCCACGCTACGTGTGCAGATGAGTGACCTCTTTAACCTTGTGGTATCGTACCCAGTGTACAGTGATGAGTGAGACGGCCTGAGACTAATCCAGATAGCCATTTCTTCTATCGCCTGGCGGTGGCCAGGATTCTCTCATGAACACTCCCCTTGTACATTATATCACATAGTCCAGGATTCTCTCCTGAACATTCCTCTTGTACATTATATCATATAGTCATTATGTGTAGACACCAGAGTCGTGTCATCTGTTCTGGATGAGAAGTGAAAAAGGTATTGTCCAGCGGTTGATAGTGAGAGAGACAGGAATCCAAGGGCTGGTGGGGTCTGTAGACTGAGATTTATTGTATTCCCAGAGTGCATCTATCCCGTTATTAAGATGTAATAGTATGCTTCCCTCACCCCAAGAAATACTACGACACACCCCCCCCCCCCCCCCCCCCCCCCCCCCCCCCTTCTTTTCTTCCACCCTTTTAAAGATATTTACTCAGAAACTTTGTTCACTTGCTGATAAAATATTTCATCTCACCTTGGGAGTTCTGTGGTCTGGGGGTCGTGCAAAAAGCGCATCATCTGCTAGCTGAGCACCAGATGGCACTGTCTCTGACTGACGAGAGGCATTGTATGTGTGGAATCTGCGATGACAATTGATAATACATTGTAAGTGACATACATTGTAAGTGACATACATTGTAAGTGATAATACACTAAGTAGGCACTACGTTTTCGGTTGCCGAACTTTACCGGAGATTTTTTTTCGCGTTAATTTTCAGTTTCTTGTTTTTGTGTCTCTGATTTAATAAGGTTTAGAGTACTCATGATGTTAAATCCCTCGATTATTTCAAGATTGATTTAAAACAGACACCAATTACTTGATATAGTTTTTCCCACCCCGTTTTGCGTTGGGCATTTCTGGCGCTTCGAGAATCCTTGTTATACCAGAGAACCAAACTGTCTATTCTAAGTGGTAAGTAAACCTGTAAATACCCGAGACATATTACTTTGTTATTATTAAATTTAGCATTCATTTTTATGTGTATTTTGTAATTTTCGACCATTTAAGTTGGCAATCAACGTCACACTGAAATTATCAAGATCGCATGCTGTAATGCGGTATTTCAATGGCAGGAGATGGCAGTTTTACTCCAGCTAGGAACATTTAATATTGTTATATTCAGAGCGACTACAATGATAATGAATGCATGTTTACATTCATCAGCCATTACTGTATTTATGTGTAATTTTTCATCACTCTAAATGGACCAGATCATTGATAATTTTTCATCTTTCCAATGGAACATCTGTTGTCAAAATGCATCTACGCTGGCGACCTCGCATTGACAAGGCTGCGTGTGCAGTCCACGCGTGGTCTGACGTCATCACAGCATGATGTGGAGATGTATATATCAGTGTGTGTGGGTGTATATGTATGTATGTATGTATATGTATATATATATATATATATATATATATATATATATATATATATATATATATATACATATATAAACTGGCAGAGTTATCTGTCCTTGAGTTAGACGGGCTGCTGTGTTAATCTCCCTTGGCATTAGTGTAACCAACAGTTGTGTGAGTGTGTAGGTAGGGTCACAAATAGTGAAAAGGTCAAAATCGTTTTTTCTATATGTTCCTATTAAATGATAAACTTACACACAAACATTAATATCTCGGCTTAAAATTGACCTACAGGCTTGAATAAAGTACCGCTGGATTTGATTTTTTTCAAGAGGTATCCAACTAAGCTGGTTACATACTTAAAATGCAATTTAGAAAATGTTACTAAAGTGGCTACTGTTTGTAAGTGACATACATTGTAATAATACATTGTAAGTGACATACATTGTAGCACTGCTACAACTAGCTCTAACACTACAGTGCTTGTAGTCATAGCTGGAAATAGAGAAAGACCTAAAGCCACATGGAGAAGAGAAGTAGAAATATGCATGAACAATATGGGGAGGACATGGGCGGAGCTGCATGGGGTAGCAGGGCCTAGACTGCAGTGTTTCCCAACCTTTTTTGTGCCATGCCCCACTTAAGCCTTTCTAAAATTCATATTGCCCCCCCTCCCCCGCCCCACGCCCCACCTCAACATATACATTATTTTTAATATTCAAAAACTTGAAATGTTCACTAAAGAAACTTGAATGATAGGTTTTAGGAAGAAATCACTAGGTAATTATTGAGCAAACACAGTAAGTAAATTTTCAAAACATATAATGGAGAACTGAAATTCAAGTACAAAATAATTTTAATGAAAGATTTTGCTATATTATTTTAATTATTAGTAATTATTTATTATTTAAATTTAGTGAGATCCTTGCGCTTGATGCTTGCTGCAAAGAGATCGTATGTCAGGTTCCAATTTAGTTAACTTCAGTCTCAAGTCTCCCCGTTTTGTTATATTCAGCCGATTTCTTCCATTTTCTAATTGCCCCCCTTAACAGTTGAATTGCCCCCCTGTGGGGCGTGGGCCCCACGTTGGGAAACACTGGCCTAGAGTGAGTTGGTTGAGGGCCTAGCAGGGGATAAAAGTGCAAAATAAGAAGAAGTCATAGCTGTTAGACCTGGTACTGTTACCAAGGCAAGAATGCTCCTCCTCCGACTTGTCAGGCAATAAGAAAAGGTTAACCCTAGAACTACCAGGATTTTTTTTAGTAACGAATTAACTAACTATTTAACCCTAGAACTACCAGGATTTTTTAGTAACTAATTAACTAACTAACAAACCATTTAACCCTAGAACTACAAGGATTTTTTAGTAACTGATTAACTAACTAACAAACTATTTAACCCTAGAACTACCCGGATTGTTTATTAACACTGGTTACCAATTGGGTCCATATGGACCCCACCACTTAATATAGTTAAAACTAAACATTTAATGCACATGTTAAAGCAAATTTAACAAACGTGGAAAAAGCAAAAGTTGACACTGGGGTCTATTTGGACACCATGGTAGTTCTAGGGTTAAGTCATCCTCATCTCATAAAGATTTTACTCTGAACACGTTGCCAAAAGAATTACTAATAAACTACAAACATTCACTAATTTGGACAGATTTCAGAACCAATATGCAAATAAGACAAGAGACTAAGCAAGATATTGTATCCAATTTTATAAGAAAACGCCGTTGGAATTACGTCGGCCATGTACTCAGAATGGACAAGACAAGACTCCCCAACAAAGCCCTCTTATGGTCACCAGTAGGGAAAAGAAAACGGGGAAGACCAAGAGCGACCCTGCATAGAACCATCATCAGAGAAGGCTCATTCAACGGCCAAGTGAACATCCAGGATCTACAACAGGTAGCAGCGAACCGCCGGATATGGAGAGCCATGACTTCTGCCCTATGCGCCACCTTAGGCTCAAGAGGAAAGACTAACTAACTAAATTCACTAATTTGTGCCTGACAAGAACAGAATGACTAAAATGGTATGACAGAAACACATGTGGAATTCATGGAAGAACCAGATAAATAAATAGAGATGAGGAAAATACGACAGCACTGGACGGGCCACACACTAGAGAAAACCTGAGAATAGGTTAACTAGAATGTCTTTTCTCTTGAACCTACAGGGCAAATGAAACAGACAGAGACTTAAAAACACATGGAGAAGAGAGCACGTGAAGAAACATGGATGAGTATTATGAGGAGGGCATGGATGGAGCTGCATGAGACAGCAAAAGATACTATAGCCTGGAGTGAGTTGGTTTATGCTTCAACAGGAGATATTGGGCAGCAGAAGAAGAAAAATGTTGATGCCTACCTCATAATAAAAACAGGCACACAGTAAAACCCAAAATGTTGAAACACTTCAGAGAGATTGCAAATTACATCTGTAACTCCTTTGCCACAGAGCAGATTGATTCAATAACCTGTCATTTAATTTGTGTTTTACATGCATCTGTTGCACACCTGGAATCAAACACAACTGCTGAGCAACTTACTTGCAGGTTGGGTTGAGAACCATAGACAGAAGCTCCAGTAGAGGAAACCAGTCCTGAGACAGCTTGTGCACACACAACTCAATCAGTTTTTCAGCATTCTTCAGGATACATTTCTGTGGGGCACAATTGCAAATCTATGACGTGAAGTTCTCCTTTATATGACTTCCTGAACATCCTTGTGTTATGCATTTCCATGATACAGAAAATGTGAACAGTATGGAGAAAATTAATATGGAATTGGGGGAAGAAAATGAACATAGAGTTGGAGGAAGAACACTCAGTCTTAAAATCATCATCATGGCAGCAAGACATTTGCAGAAGATTGCGATCATCATGGCCCGCCAAAAAGTTTGTTTCTTGCCAGTTCTTCTGCCTCATTCACCATAAAGCCCAAGATGTCTGCAATGTCCTGTGTCCATCTTCGTGCTGATCAACTCAACCCTTTTCTTCCAGGAACCATGCATTCCAACAGTATTCTTTCCAAATTAATGTACATTTAATCAGGTCAAGTATTTCAGTTTCCAAGACATGACGCTGCTTATGAGCTATTTTTCTTCGAAATTGACATCTTGTAAAATGTCAGTGTTTCTCATCTTCTTAGTCCATGCTATTCTAAGAACTTTGTAATATTTAAGCTCAAAAGTCCCAATGTTCTGCTTTAGTGATAATGAAATGGTCCATGACTCACTTCCATATGTTGCCACAGGAAAGACGTGTGTTCTCACAAATGTGACTGTAACCTGTGTGCTGGTGTTATGACAAAGATTATAAACACTGTTCAACCTCTGTATTGCCATGGCTAATCTAAGTATGAGTTCTCCTAAACAGTGCCCAATGTTGTTGAGTATGGAGTCAAGATATTCAAAGTCTGTGACATTTTCCATTTCTTCATTATTGACTGCTATCTTTGGATTGCACTGTCGTCACAATTACAACAAATAATTGGATGTGGAATTAGGTGCTGATGTGCCCGGGAAGGTTAACCCAGTCAACAAATGCCCGCAGAAGTCGATGTGTCTGCCTAACGGTGCAAGAACGCAGCACTGCTGTAAACAGGCACATCGCAATCATGTCTGAAAAAACTCTTCGGATGAACACAGAAGAAGAAGGTGCTGATGTGCCAGAGACTGGATTTATACTGACCAAGACCTCTCTTGACCTCTACTACAAGGCATCCTGGGCAGACACTATTCATGTTAACAAAGGAAGGATTAACAGAGGTCTTAACTGTCAGTAAAGCCTGCCGAGGTGGCCATTCAACTGTTAAAACACTGCCTTATCTCAGGTAATGACTAGCAACTAGTAAACACACAGTTTAACCTTAATAATTGACAATCACTTAAGACACTACCTAGGACTATCACTTCTAATTCATCCATCAATCCGTTATCTCCTTGAGTGTTCTTGGAATTCACCTCGAGTGATTTTTCCTGCCAAATTTATGAAAGTCATTGTGCAAATCGGATTGTAATAAATCCTCACAACATGTTCTCTCTTGTTGAGGTCTGCTATTGTGGTGTGGTCTGTGGTCACTCAGCGTGGCATTTGAAATTAGGGGTATCCTTCATTTACTGTTCTTTATATTTGGACATAATCAGTTTTTAATGTGTTAAAATGATGGGCATGCTTCAATGCTGGATGGTTGTGATGGAATAAGTTCTGACGAAGCTGCTCCTGCTGCAAGTGCTCATGCTTATGCTGTGCATGTCCAATAGGGGCAACCCTGTTTCATTTGAGAATTGTCTATTGTGATTTTCTCACAGTCTAATGTCCAGAGAAAGCCCCACTGCTGCTTTTAGCATCGCCACTAACTGAACCACTCTGCTGATCATCTCCTATAGCCAGGCAAGCATCACTGTTGCTATGAAGCCAACTGCTTGCACTGGTACAGGATTGGTGGGTGTTGGCACTGTCGTAAGAATGCTAATGTTTCAGCTGTGAAAAGCCTGTTTCAGGTTGTTACTTCCACCTTGTGGCTTGCTAGAGTTTGACTTGTCTGAATTCTCAATGCTAGATACAGATTTCTCTGGATTTCTTGGTCAACTAGGCCCACTGTTGAGAACTAGTCAATTACTTGTTTTGAGCAACCTTGGCGCAAAACCAGTCGAAGAGCTGATTTTAATTTCTGTGTTTCTTTGGTCGGTGTCATCAAACTTCTCATTTGCTTGTCCTTTTGTTATTCCTTGACAAAAATATTATTGGTCCCAACCATTAACTTCAGCTCCATACTTATCACATTAACCAACTTCTGCTATCTACACTTCTCCATACTTATCACAATCCTCATTATTGACCGCATTAACCAACTTCTGCTACCTATACTTCTGCTCCATACTTATCACAATCCTCATTATTGACCACAGTAACCAACTTCTGCTACCTATACTTCTGCTCCATACTTATCACAATCCTCATTATTGACCACATTAACCAACTTCTGCTACCTATACTTCTGCTCCATACTTATCACAATCCTCATTATTGACCACATTAACCAACTTCTGCTCCATACTTATCACAATCCTCATTATTGACCACATTAACCAACTTCTGCTATCTACACTTCTGCTCCATACTTATCACAATCCTCATTATTGACCACATTAACCAACTTCTGCTACCTATACTTCTGCTCCATACTTATCACAATCCTCATTATTGACCGCATTAACCAACTTCTGCTACCTATACTTCTGCTCCATACTTATCACAATCCTCATTATTGACCACATTAACCAACTTCTGCTACCTATACTTCTGCTCCATACTTATCACAATCCTCATTATTGACCACATTAACCAACTTCTGCTATCTACACTTCTCCATACTTATCACAATCCTCATTATTGACCGCATTAACCAACTTCTGCTACCTATACTTCTGCTCCATACTTATCACAATCCTCATTATTGACCACAGTAACCAACTTCTGCTACCTATACTTCTGCTCCATACTTATCACAATCCTCATTATTGACCACATTAACCAACTTCTGCTACCTATACTTCTGCTCCATACTTATCACAATCCTCATTATTGACCACATTAACCAACTTCTGCTCCATACTTATCACAATCCTCATTATTGACCACATTAACCAACTTCTGCTACCTATACTTCTGCTCCATACTTATCACAATCCTCATTATTGACCACATTAACCAACTTCTGCTACCTATACTTCTGCTCCATACTTATCACAATCCTCATTATTGACCACATTAACCAACTTCTGCTACCTATACTTCTGCTCCATACTTATCACAATCCTCATTATTGACCACAGTAACCAACTTCTGCTACCTATACTTCTGCTCCATACTTATCACAATCCTCATTATTGACCACATTAACCAACTTCTGCTACCTATACTTCTGCTCCATACTTATCACAATCCTCATTATTGACCACATTAACCAACTTCTGCTATCTACACTTCTCCATACTTATCACAATCCTCATTATTGACCGCATTAACCAACTTCTGCTACCTATACTTCTGCTCCATACTTATCACAATCCTCATTATTGACCACAGTAACCAACTTCTGCTACCTATACTTCTGCTCCATACTTATCACAATCCTCATTATTGACCACATTAACCAACTTCTGCTACCTATACTTCTGCTCCATACTTATCACAATCCTCATTATTGACCACATTAACCAACTTCTGCTACCTATACTTCTGCTCCATACTTATCACAATCCTCATTATTGACCACATTAACCAACTTCTGCTACCTATACTTCTGCTCCATACTTATCACAATCCTCATTATTGACCACATTAACCAACTTCTGCTACCTATACTTCTGCTCCATACTTATCACAATCCTCATTATTGACCACATTAACCAACTTCTGCTACCTATACTTCTGCTCCATACTTATCACAATCCTCATTATTGACCACAGTAACCAACTTCTGCTACCTATACTTCTGCTCCATACTTATCACAATCCTCATTATTGACCACATTAACCAACTTCTGCTACCTATACTTCTGCTCCATACTTATCACAATCCTCATTATTGACCACATTAACCAACTTCTGCTACCTATACTTCTGCCTCCATACTTATCACAATCCTCATTATTGACCACATTAACCAACTTCTGCTACCTATACTTCTGCTCCATACTTATCACAATCCTCATTATTGACCACAGTAACCAACTTCTGCTACCTATACTTCTGCTCCATACTTATCACAATCCTCATTATTGACCACATTAACCAACTTCTGCTACCTATACTTCTGCTCCATACTTATCACAATCCTCATTATTGACCACATTAACCAACTTCTGCTATCTACACTTCTCCATACTTATCACAATCCTCATTATTGACCGCATTAACCAACTTCTGCTACCTATACTTCTGCTCCATACTTATCACAATCCTCATTATTGACCACAGTAACCAACTTCTGCTACCTATACTTCTGCTCCATACTTATCACAATCCTCATTATTGACCACATTAACCAACTTCTGCTACCTATACTTCTGCTCCATACTTATCACAATCCTCATTATTGACCACATTAACCAACTTCTGCTATCTACACTTCTCCATACTTATCACAATCCTCATTATTGACCGCATTAACCAACTTCTGCTACCTATACTTCTGCTCCATACTTATCACAATCCTCATTATTGACCACAGTAACCAACTTCTGCTACCTATACTTCTGCTCCATACTTATCACAATCCTCATTATTGACCACATTAACCAACTTCTGCTACCTATACTTCTGCTCCATACTTATCACAATCCTCATTATTGACCACAGTAACCAACTTCTGCTACCTATACTTCTGCTCCATACTTATCACAATCCTCATTATTGACCGCATTAACCAACTTCTGCTACCTATACTTCTGCTCCATACTTATCACAATCCTCATTATTGACCGCATTAACCAACTTCTGCTACCTATACTTCTGCTCCATACTTATCACAATCCTCATTATTGACCACATTAACCAACTTCTGCTACCTATACTTCTGCTCCATACTTATCACAATCCTCATTATTGACCACAGTAACCAACTTCTGCTACCTATACTTCTGCTCCATACTTATCACAATCCTCGTTATTGACCGCATTAACCAACTTCTGCTATCTACACTTCTGCTCCAAACATTTTAAGAGACCACCCATCTCTCTCAATTCATTCAGACTTGCATGCTGTCTGTTCCACTTTTCACTTTGGGCAGTAAGGAGTATTTTGTGTGATATTCACTGGCACAGGAACGGAGCATAATGAAGACGACCCGTTGCTGTGATGTTGGAATCGTGACTAACTAACTAACTAACTAACATGTCATCAGAGGAATCAAACTCCTCTTTTTCAGATTAAGCTGTACCAATTACTTCGGAGATTACAGTATCTAGTCTGCCTTGAGATCCAGGTAAATGTCAGATGCTTTTGTAATCATTTGACAAGGTACAGAACCCACCCATCTTGCTTTCCTCAGAAGGTACTCTGCAGGAACTCTCTCTCTCTCTTTCTCTCTCTCTCTGTGCGCACTTCATACAAGGTGATATTTGCAGTCACAAATATAAAAGTTATTTATTTGTCTAAAACAGACATAACATAGACTACAACAATTATTCCAAGACTAAGCACACTGCACTGCTTTACATGACATGACAAAGCCACTCTTACATGGATTTCATACTTCCAGCCACTGACAGCTTCATCTGTTAAGATTTTTGTGAAAGAGATTGTTAAGCCTTCACGAAAGAACCTCTGGCATGCCTCACTCCTTGTATCTAATCCTGAAAAGGCAACAAAACCAAGTTTTTAGTCCACAATGGGAAGCAAATTGCTTGCAAGTAGCAATGAAAAATATGTATGTAGACAGAAATTAGTTTCCCTTTTGTGGCAAACATAGCTCTAGGGACTCACCAAGAAGAGATATTGCTGTCAAAGGTAAAGGTGAAATATCCCCGTGTGGATGTGGAAGTCAAGGAAGAACCACCACATTAACTTCAGAAAACTTCATGGAATTCTACAAGAAAATAATTATATATTTTCATATAGTTTTTATCACAGCTGTGTTGGTCAGTGTTTGTTTTTTCCTGTTCCTATGAAGGCTTTAGCCGCAAAGTCCATTTTGTTACTTGTGGTCGTGTTCTAGTAATGGAAACTGTCTACTTCCCATTTTTTTTAGTGATTCATTCATTACAAGTAGCTAACAACGATTGCCTGGAAGAAGCTACAAAAAGTAAAATATTATATACAACTATAAGAAAGAGACAAACATCATTCTTTGGTCATGTAACAAGAAGAGAGACGGAAAACATTGTGACAATTGGAAGGAACAGTGGGAGGAGAGGCAGAGGCAGGCTGGGAGAAATGAAGCTGGATGGACTGAGACGGTGGCATGGAAGAATATCATTAGCAAAGTTCCAGAACACCAAGGGCCGTGATCTGTGGAGGCATGGACGTTTACGCTAGCTGGAAGAGGCACTTGATGATGTTGAGACAGCAATGACAAATATGTATTTAGACATGATTAGGTTTCTTATGCTTTATATTTAAACTACAACTCATGCAGAAACACTTACAAGACATGTTGAATGACTAAATGGATGGATGGATGGATGGATGGATGGATGGATGGATGGATGGATGGATGTTTGTGATTTACTATGCAATGTTAGTTCAGTAATTTTTCATTGTTTTCTGAATGGTAATTGATACATAAATAAATGCATGACTTAATGCAAACTTGCAACAAAAAAACATGTATAAACTTTTCAGCAGAGTGTTGTATATAAATCTATGATTAAGTGACATGTTTCTCTGTACCTTCTTTGCTCAGCTTAATTGCAGCATCCAGCAAGACTTCTAATTCTCCCTTGGGTAAAACAGGAACAACCCAGCGAGGTCTATTGATCATTTCATCAAGTCTACCCAGCTCTAACAAAGGGAACTCTGGTTCTGCATCTCCTGCACCTTGAACTGGAAGAATGGGGAAAGTCAAGAAGGAATAATCCATTTATGTTATTCCAACATAAAATACACATATTATTACACTACTTTCATTTATACCTAGTCTTTCTCCTTACATTTCTATCTCTAATATCCTACTGATGATGGAACCAATCTTTCAATGATAGCCATCTCTTACAAATATCCCACCCAGAGTGGAATCGGTCTTTCTACGGCGGCTATCTCTTACTACTACTATACAGAGAGTGGAACTAGTTTATGATATCCATCTCTATCACCAAAGCCAGTCTCACTATGATGGCCATCTCTAACTAATATCCTATCTTTAGTTAGTCATTAGTCACAGTTCCAACTTCATGACAAAGGGTCACCTGATGATAGCTATCTATTTGTTACTTATATCATACCCAGTGTGGAACCAATTATTTTAAGATGACTATCTCTAAACTAATATCATGCCCAGTGTGGAACCAATCATTTTAAGATGACTATCTCTAAACTAATATCATGCCCAGTGTGGAACCAATCATTTTAAGATGACTATCTCTAAACTAATATCATGCCCAGTGTGGAACCAATCATTTTAAGATGACTATCTCTAAACTAATATCATGCCCAGTGTGGAACCAATCATTTTAAGATGACTATCTCTAAACTAATATCATGCCCAGTGTGGAACCAATCATTTTAAGATGACTATCTCTAAACTAATATCATGCCCAGTGTGGAACCAATCATTTAAGATGACTATCTCTAAACTAATATTATGCCCAGTGTGGAACCAATCATTTTAAGATGACTATCTCTAAACTAATATCATGCCCAGTGTGGAACCAATCATTTTAAGATGACTATCTCTAAACTAATATCATGCCCAGTGTGGAACCAATCATTTTAAGATGACTATCTCTAAACTAATATCATGCCCAGTGTGGAACCAATCATTTTAAGATGACTATCTCTAAACTAATATCATACCCAGTGTGGAACCAATCATTTTAAGATGACTATCTCTAAACTAATATCATGCCCAGTGTGGAACCAGTCTCTATATGATAGCTGCCTATTCCTAATAATCCACCTTGGGTGTAACCAGTCGTTATATGATAGCTGTCTCTAACTAATATTCCACCTAGTGTGGAACCATCTTTATATGACAGCTATCTCTAACTAATATCATATCTAGTATAGTAGCATTTAAAAAAAGTAATGTAGCAGGAGCCTGCTGTGGGTATGTGAAGTGTTAGGACCATCACATTTTTGTAGGCCTGACTGCACAGAGGAATAGATGGCAAGTCCCTCCCTCCCTTAGCAAACAATGAGAGCTGGCATCAAACCCTTTTCTGACTGTGCTCATGTCATTGTCAGCTTAACATCCTAACTGTTGCGTCAATGCACCCCCTATCAAGTACAGAACAAGTCTTTATATGACAGCTATCTCTATAATATCATACCAATAGTGGAACCAGTTTTTTAAAGATACCTTAAGGGCATGCATAAAACTGCCTATATTATTATAATGTATTCCTCCACTGTTTCTCTGTTCACAGATGGACAATGAATGTCAGCTGCTATTAGATGTTCGTGATGAGTTCCGTTGTCTTTTTACCTCTAACAGCAATATTTATTACCGTATTTTACGGACTATAAGATGCTACGGACTATAAGACGCACCTTAATTTTTAAGCAATTTTAAAATAAAAATAACATTTTTACCATTTTTATATTAATTTCGAGTATAAGACGCACCTGAATTTTGGAGGCAATTTTTTAAAGAAAAAAGTGCGTCATACTCCGTAAAATACGGTATTTACTTTGGCTGTCCATGGAAATTGTAAATTTCTTCTGCAAAATATTTTTGTGGCTTTCAATAGATTTCCTTGTTTGCTTTCACTAACTGTCTATGGTTACAGTGGCAAGTTAAGAATGGTTCTATGTAACACTATTTTCTGACTTCCACATGTTTGTTTGAGGGAGCTCCAGTAGCGTAATGACTAGACACTCGTCTGCCGTCCTCATGTTCAGGGGTTCGATCAACATTAAGGTGGCTATGAATATTTGTAATTGACCTGGGCTCCCAGGTCAACGCAGCCTAAAATAGGTACCACTTAATGTTTTGGGAAGTAAAAGTAGCCAGCAAGATATAACTACATCACCCATGATAGCTAACTGATCTATTAAAAATATTATTCCAGCAACATATGCTCAAAGTGCCTTTAGGGGTTAAAGGGGACCTTTACTTACTTTACATTTTTGGGGCCTCTAAATTAAAGGACAACATTCTTCGCTGGATTTTGTATTTATATTTTACCTAGCAACTCAAAATGTGTCACTCCTAAATTAAAAGAAAACATAATGTGCCTCTAGATTTCACACCCATAATCTCTTTTCATTTGTCTTGTTGTTGTGTGTGTTGTTTATCCATCAAGAATGATGATGACCATTCATTTCATCCAGTGGGGTTGAAAGTATGGAGTTGTGAGTTCTAAGATGGCCGATAAGGCCTATTTTGGCTCAAAATGTTCTTTGACAATGTGGGCAAACAATGCTTTGACGTTACAGGAGGAGGATCTCATGCAGTGATTTTTCTGTCCAGCCTTTTCTTCACAGCTCTTGCAGTCCTGGTTGCTTTACAAGTGACTGCACCCTTATGTAATGATGTACGCCATGAATTATGGTCTTTAGCAGCAGTCTCCCAGGTGTCAAGATGAATTCCAAAAGCTTTCAGTGAGATGTTCAGAGTGTCTTTAAAGCGTTTCCTCTGGCCGCCTTGGGAGCGTTTACCCCAACACAGCTCGCCGTAAAAATTTCGTTTAGGGAGCCTGTGATCTGGCATACGAGTTAAGTGACCAGCCCAGCGAATCTGATTATTCATTAGTAGAATGTGGATACTGGGCATGGATGCTCTTTCTAGAACTTCAGTGTTAGGGATCTTATCTTGCCATTTAATCTTAATAGCTTCCTAAGGCAGACTGTGTAGAAGCGGTTTAATTTCCTAGCATGTCGCTGATAAACAGTCCATGTTTCACAAGCATATAGCAGTGTGGATAATACAACTGCTTTATAGACTATCAGCTTTTCATTTGTCTTACACAGCAAGAAACAACCAAATGCAATCTGTCTATGTAACTAATTGAAACATTCAATAAATTTACAATCACTATAGGTAACAGGACTTTTACAGAATATCGCTCTCATTATAACCCCTCAGAAAGAGTCTCGATCTTTCACCAGATTCCCTGCCTCATGCATTTCCATGCTCAAGGTGTCTTTACTATCCTGTGTCCACTGTCATGATAGCCGGTCTCTGCCTCACCTTCCAGAAACTATGCCTTTTATATTATTACTGTTCTGTCTAATCCTCTGTGATGTCTGATGTGACCACAGAATATTAGTTCCTAGACATGATACTGTTTACGAGTCATTTTTTTTTTCCAGTGTTATAATCTCATAGAATGACAGTATTTTTTTTCTTCTTAATCCACAGTAATTTAAGAACTGTTCCGTAATACTTAATTTAAAAATTCTCAATTTTCTTTAGTGTGTGAGCTCTTGCAAGATTCCACATTCATATGTAAATTGCCACATAGAAGATGTATATTCTCATGATTATCACTTTTATGTGTCTTCTTGTGTTGCGCCAAAGGTTTGTCATGTTGTTAACCTCTGCAATGCTGTAACCAGAATACTGACTTCGTTTAAGTGGTTTCCATTGTTGCTAATTGTGGAGAAAAGGTTTGTATTTATTTTTATGTATAATATATTATGATAATACTTTTACTTCTCACTGGAACAAGATGTAAACTCAGCTTACTGTTATCTTGGATTTGTTTGAGGTATGAGGTGTAAAATATCTGTATGCGAACTCACACAAAATGTATAAAAAAATCTGCTTGCCCTATTGGACATGCACAGTATAAGAATGAGCACTTTTGTCAGGAGCAGTTTTGTCAGAACTTAGTCTATTACAACAATCCAGCTATGAAGCATGCATATCATTATAGTACATATGAAAAACTTATCATGTCCAAGTATAAAGAACACAGTCAACGAATGATACCCCTACATTCAAAACGCACTGATATTAAGATTTCTAATTAAATTGATTGATTGATTGATTTAGGAATCGACATCACAGCATTCGGGGCATTCCCATAAGTGCTCCGTCCCCATCCTCAGCAGCCAGCGAAGAGTTCCAACACTAATAGTACCAGTAGCAATCTGATTATAAGTCCGTCTCGCCTTTCCTTTGAGCGTTGAACGTCGGCCAGATCCCTTCGTCACTCCTCGTCTCATTCTTGCCAGACCATGGTAATCCATTTGCTCCATAAATCATCATCATTATCATTCTTCTTCTGCATTTCACCCCCCACTGGCGCAGTGGGCCTCAACCAAACCCCGCCAAGCCATCCTAGCTTTAGCTATATCCCTGCAATTCTCTCCATAAATAATTCATCTCTGTAATTCTTTTTCCCATGTGTTTTTAGGTATGCCGATATTTTACTTGCCTTGTGTGTCCTAGATAAGAGAATGACAAGTTACACTGCCTCAGGTTTTCTCAGTATATGTCTTACCCAGTGCTGCCAGTGTCTTTTCCTCACCTCTTGGTTCACTGGAACCTGTTTATTTCTTCTTCTTCTTTTGCGTTCATCCAGATGAGTTTTTTCACATGTGATTGCGTTGTGCCTGTTTACAGCAAAGCTGCTTTCTTGTGCTGTTAGGCCGACACATCCGACTTCTGCGGGCATTTGTTGACCTGGGTCAACCTTCCCGGGTTTAGTTCTCTCCATGAGCTCTTTGTTGGTGATTCTGTCATACCATTTTATTCCCACTATTCTGTGCAGGCATCAATCAGTGAATGTTTGCAGTTTATTAGTAATTCTTTTAGTTGTTCTCCATGTTTCTAACCCATACAATAGTAGTGATTTAAAAATTTTAAGTTTTGTGATAAGTTTACCTCTATTTGTTCCCCCATTTTTGTCTACACTGCTTACTAAATAGGTGTAAGATTCTGCCTCTTGAAGTGAGGTTTCACCAAGGAAGATCAGGTTGTTATTTGCAAGATTTAATCTCATTATTTTTATCATCTTTTATTTATAGCTAGCACTACCATGATATCTTATTCATCATCATATTCAACACTTTATTGACCATTGTATTATTGCATGTTTGTCATCACATTAAAAGTTCCTCAGCAGTTGGATATCGTTGGCTGAAAAGACCACTATCTAAACAAAATTTTTAAAAAATTAGATAAACATACCCACAAACAAGAATATGTCTAGCAAGTGTGGGTCTTGTATACACATACTGGGATCCTCCATGGTGCTACAGAGTTTATGCTCTGTACTGAAAACCTCCTAAAGTGATCTACAGGAGGAGGCTGAAGCACTTATAGAGGCTCAGTGTGCAATGCAGGTAATCCTTTACAAACTAACAAAGGTCAAGGTAGTTCCACAGAAGATACTGCCACTTGGAGCCTTCACATATTCTAGGCCATGCCTGATGAAATAGGATGACCAGTTCCATCCCTTGCTGCCTTTCCTTTGAAGACAATTTCCAGAAAACACTTAAAATGGCCTGAAACCCATTTGTATCAGGCTGGGTCTACCCCAACGCCATAGTGGTCAGGGAAAAAAAAAACCTGCCTCTGCTGGGGATTGAACCCAGACTACTGTCTTGACAGACAAGAGCACTAACTACTAAGCCACGGCAGCTCCTTACAAACTAAGTCAATCTAAAACACTGGAATATACAAACTACACACCTGCTGTGTCGCCTCCACCTGACGCTGGCACAGAGACAGCAGCCGCCTCTCCTTCCTCAGCTGGTGGAAGTGCAGTCACTACAGCATTTGTAGAATCCACAGAGGTACTTTCCGTGGCAACCATAGTGGTGCTACTGCCAGATGCTGTTGTTGTTACTGTTGTTAGTTGACGTCTGACTTTGCTGTGCTGTAGTGACACCCGGCGGTTGCTGCTGCTGTTGAGGTGGTTGTAAACTGGGAGTGGTGGCATTGTCCTGTATTGCATCCCCACCTGCTGAGCTTGGGTGCATTTTTATGGTCATCCTCTTCGACCTTATTTGATACTGCAAAAATTTACAAGAATGTAATATTACAAACAGGCGGACAAGATCATTGAATTTCTAATTTGGCAGCATCTGCTGTTGGTCTTATCCCAGATTAACCTGTCCTCTGGAGTAAACTAGGCAGGCCGAGATAGGGATCATGCTGCATGGGCAACTCATGGCCTCTGCAATTCAGCCCAGGCTTTTTGCCATGGAGAGGTTAACTCCATCCCTGGTCCTCACCACGGGTTGAAGTTATGTTGTTTTGTTTTTTTGGGTTTTTTTTTTTGAAAGTGAAATGTAACAAACTGTCATCTATCAAGACTGCAGGGTGCCAGTAAATATTACAAAACAGCGAAGGAAAATATTGCAAACTATCTCCCAACTCAAGGCTCCCTAATCTAGATCTGTCAAAAGCCTAGTTAAACATCTCACTTTTTGCTTCATTCTACTCGATTCATTTTTATAGCAGATGCCTTAATTCTTTCCATTCCCAAAAATTCACTATGTGTGACTGGCTATTCTTGATGTGTAGCTAGCGTGTCATGTGAGATTGTATCTTTATGTGTATCTATCAACATGTCATGTGAGATTGTATCTTTAAGTGTATCTATCAACAAGTCATATGAGATTGTATCCTTATGTGTATCAATCAACAGGTCATGTGAGATTGTATCTTTATGTGTATCTATCAACAAGTCATGTGGGATTTTATCCTTATGTGTATCTATCAATAAGTCATGTGAGATTTTATCCTTATGTGTATCTATCAACATGTCATGTGAGATTGTATCTTTATGTGTATCTAAAAACAAGTCATGTGAGATTGTATCTTTATGTGTATCAATCAACAAGTCATGTGAGATTGTATCTTTATGTGTATCTATCAACAAGTCATGTGAGATTTTATCCTTATGTGTATCAATCAACATGTCATGTGAGATTGTATCTTTATGTGTATCTATCAACAAATCATGTGAGATTGTATCCTTATGTGTATCAATCAACAGGTTATGTGAGATTGTATCTTTATGTGTATCTATCAACATGTCATGTGAGATTGTATCTTTATGTGTATCTATCAACAAGTCATATGAGATTGTATCCTTATGTGTATCAATCAACAAGTCATGTGAGATTGTATCTTTATGTGTATGTATCAACAAGTCATGTGAGATTTTATCCTTATGTGTATCAATCAACAAGCCATGTGAGATTGTATCCTTATGTGTATCAATCAACAGTCATGTGATATTGTATCTTATGTGTACAAATCAACAAGTCATGTGTGACTTATCTCATGTGTATCTATTCATGTGCCTTTGTGAGATTGTATCCTTATGTGTATCAATCAACAAGTCATGTGAGATTGTATCTTTATGTTTATTAATCAACAAGTCATTCATATGAATTGTATCCTTATGTGAATCAATCACAAATCATGTGAGATTGTATCTTTATGTATATCAATCAACAGCCATGAGATATTGTATTTATGTGCAATCAACAAGTCATGTGAGATTGTATCTTTATGTGCATCTATCATGTGGCATGTGAGATTGTATCCTTATGAGTATCAATCAAAAGGTCATGTGAGATTGTATCTTTACGGGTATCAATAAACAAGCCATGTGAGATTGTATTTCTTACATTTACTCAAGAGTATCATCATCATCCAGCGACTTGTCATGAGCAGAACTCCCCCCCCCCTCCCCCAAATAGTCTAAATGTCTCTCTATTATAAGCCAGATGTCCTACACCAGTGGTTCTCAACCTTTTAAACCTTTTTTGGTCCATGCCCCCCTTCACCATATTTTCAGAACATCATTTCTCTCACCCTCCCCCCCCCCCCCCCCCCCCGTATTTCCTACCTAAAAATTTGGCCCGTGTCCCCCTTCACCATATTTTCAGAACATAATTTCCCTCCTTTCGTATTTTAGAAGGGTGAGACGTACAGAACCGTACAGTATGAAGGGAAAAACAATATTAAGTAATCGGTTCTTGTATTAACGCGATCTTGAAATAATCTTAATTACCCCCCTGGAAACCCTAAAATTCCCCACCGGTTGAGAACCACTGTCCTACACCATAAGTAATGTATCTATCTCATCTTTAATTCATCTACACTGTGACCTTTTGCTTCCATGATATACTTCCCTCCACTGTTTATCTTTTCCTGACATGCATGCATTTTACATTCCCAAAATATTTAACTTTCCTTCAATTTTATTTTGGGTTTGATAACCAATCTTCTTCAATGTCATGTTTGTGTTACATAGATCTGTTTATCTTATTCATCCAATAAATCTGTAAGATTCTTCTGTAACACTAACATTCAAAGGTGCATTTGTGCTTCTAAGCTGATTTGCATAGTATACCAAATATAACATTTTTTAACAAGGTGCGTACGGTTCCAAATTGCTGTTATATAGCAGGGGCGCAGAGTTGGAGTGAGCACCCAACCTTGCAAAATACCCCACTGCTTATGCATTCATCACCTCTGGCAGCAAAATTCAAAAAAATTCAAACTTCTCTTCACCTCTGGCAGCAAAATTCAAGCTTCTGGCCTTCACATAGCAGAACTGTTTTAACTACCAGTCTCTGGCGCCGTAAAAATGTAAAAAAAAAAACAAACTAGAATGCTCTAGAAATGTATGTATGTATGTATATACATACATGCACAGACCCGTATGTTCATGCATACATATCTACACTGAAGTAAGACCACAGTCTATTCTAGTAAAGGAAAGGTCTGAAGACAGGGACAACCAGACAGGAGGCAGTCCACAGAAATCAGGATGCCACGCAAATACACCATGAAATATGTTAATTAATGCAAAACATAATGGTATTCACCCTGCTAAGGACCCCCAGGCAGGTGAAGTGCCGGGTCCTATACCTTGAAAGGGTCCAACCACAACTACTGGAGGTCCTTCTCAAATGTCCTGTGGAGCCAGGGGACCTGAGAATAGAGCGTCTGGCCATACCAAACAAAGACTAAACATAATGCACTCAATTACTACTGTCCAAGTGACCACCCACAGGTACTGGACACACTACCATTAAAAGAAAAAATGATTGTGTGTGGCGACTTCAACAGCCACTCGCAGAGCTGGGGCTATGATCACATGAGAGGAGAGAGACTAGAAGACTGGCAGGATGAGAATAGATTCATCTTGATTAACAAGCCATCTGACCCACATACTTTCTACTCGAGATCATGGCACACTACAACTACACCTGACCTGGCTTTTCATTCACCAGACTTGGAGTGGAACATTACACAAATCGTTGGGAAACAACTTGGTGGCAGGGAACAACTTGGTGGCAGTGACCACCGGCCAGTCTTTATAACTGTACGAAATGAGCTTGTAAGTGAAAGCAGCACCCTCTTGAGGTGGAACTACAAGAAAGCAGACTGGGCAATGTACAAGCATCGCACCAGCATACTGGTTAGAAACCTGAATACTGAGAAAGACATAAATAAAGTAGTTGAAGAGCTTGGGAAATGTATACTACAGGCAGCATGAGAAACAATACCAAGAGGAGCCCTTAAACATTGTAAACCCTACTGGAGTAGTGAATTGGAACAGTTGCATAATGATAAAAAAACCAGCATAAAAACCCAGCCAAGAGCACCACAATAAATACCAGCATGCAAAAGCCAAATTTCAAAAGGCCAAGCTGCAGGCTAGACAGAAAAGCTGAAAACTTTGAAAGAGACACAAGGAAGTTGCGGAAGCTAATAAAACAACTTAACGATAAGGGCACAGGGAGAAACTCAAAAATTGCACTACATAAAGACGGAAACATCTTAACAGGAAAGCAAGCAGATGACCATTTTGCGGACTCATTCGCACAAGATAACAATATCGAAATTAGCCCAGAGAAACAACAAGAGATTCGAGAGAAATGGCAACATACAGGACAGAATGAAACAGTACATGAGGTCCTGGAGGCACCCATCACAATCAGCGAACTGGAGCTACCCATATCAAAACTGAAAATTAGAAAGTCACCAGGAGCTAATGGTATCTCCAATGAAATGATCAGGAACTTAGGAACATAGGCCAAAGCAAAGCTGTTGCAGATCTTCAATAACAGCTGGACCTTAGGCAGTGTTCCACAAGCCTGGAGAGAAGCAAGCATATCCCTCCTAAAATCAGGGAAAGATGGTTCCATTGCCTCCAGCTACAGACCAATTAGCCTCACCAGCTGTCTCTGCAAAACACTGGAGCGCATCATCAATCACAGACTGCAGTGGTACATTGAAAGTAAAAACATCCTTGTGCCACAGCAGACTGGCTTTAGGCAGTGCTACTCTAAGGAAGATCAGACAACCTACCTCTCTCAAGAAATTTAAAATGCATTCCAAGAGAAGAAGCTGGTGCTTGCGGAATGGATAGATCTGAAGAAGGCTTTGACAAAGTTTGGAAAGAAGGTCTGATGAAGACACTGAGAAACTGCAAAGTCAATGGAAGAATGTACAAATGAAAGCATACTTGCACAACAGAAGAGCCCGAGTATAGATAGACGGACTCAAGAAAAAGAAAGTAAGTACTACTGCGTCACGGTGTTCCCCAGGGCGGAGTCTTGTCCCCACACTTTTTCTAATCTTCATCAATGATCCTGTTGCTAATCTACCGCATGGAATTAAAGCGGCAATATACGCCGATGACCTGGTACTATGCAGCACAAATGAACATGCATCAGTGGCCACCAGATCGCTGTAGATACATTTGCTGCATGGGCAAATAGATGGTGTGTCAGCATAAACACTGACAAGTGCAGCACCACTCTATTTACCCTCTCTCCAAAACAAAAGGCAGGGATTATCCAGATAAATGGAACACCCCTAAGGGAAGATAAAGAACAAACATACCTTGGAGTAACATTTGATGGCAGGCTGACATGGAGAAAGCACATCAACAAAGCAGTAGCAAATGCCAGAAGGAAAATAGCCATCCTGAGAAAGCTAAGTGGAAAAAATACTTAGCAACGTTTATCAACAGAGCATATGACCACACCTGGAATATGGGTCAATTGCGTGGTGTTCGGCATCAAAAACCACACTACAAGAGCTGGACAAGGTGCAAAATCAAGCACTTAGAGTCACCACAGGAGGGATGAGATCAACCCCTACAGTGGAAATGGAGAAGATGGGGAGGACACAAACATTGAGAGAGCGCAGAGATATGAAAACGTTAATACAAGCAGAAAAGTTCCTCAGCTTGCCAGGCCACCCTATGAAGAACAGATCTGAAAACCTAGCTATGGGACTGTTGAAAAGAAGTAGTTTTATCCACCAGGCCAAACGACTCTGCAGAGAAACCACCGATATGCCCACAGTTGGTATCCCCTGAAAACTATACCAGAGCGAACTCTATGGAAAGATGAACATAGACTATCACTACAAATTCAGACAAAAGTGAGAGAAATATTTGACAAGGAAGAACATAACAGTGTACAGCGCAGAACAGCCACTCTCAGCTTCCTTGATGAAGAATACCCACAGGACCTCTGGATCTGAGTCTACACAGATGGGTCAGCACAAAATGCTGTTCGAAATGGAGGAGCGGGAGTGTTCATATAACACCCAAATAATACTAGGGACACGGCCAGAGTACCCACAGGAAAGTACTGCCATGATGCAGAAATCCAGGCAATCAAGACAGCAACAGAGAAATTACTAAATACCAGCCATGGTACACAATCTGCGGTGCTGTTGACAGATGCAAAATAAGTACTTGAGGCGCAGACAGCAGATCACATACTCCAAGACTGTCCAAACTATGACATATATAGGCAAACTTTCTGGCCTGGAGAAACAACAGTGGAAGATAAACTATATGGACCATTAATAAAGACAGTTAAGTTCATATAAGAGACAACATTGCAGTTATAGACACATTTCAAGCGAACGAAAGAAGAAGAACAAGATGTGTACATCTGGTCCACAAAGTTGGACAGTGGTGATTTTGCTGTTGTTATTATTTCCTCCATAGTTATTTCAGTGTTGTTTGTTTCATGTTGTTTTTGCTTGTTGATGAAGTCTTGTCACCTCGTGACTGTTCTTGTAATGATGACCTACTCTTGGTTTTCTCTAGTATGCATAGCCTTCTCAAAGCATTATCATAGTTAACCCAATTTAATGTATGTACCTTTTCAAATCTCAGTTTCTTTCCCCATAGGAATTTCAGTGTTGTAGATAATGCAAAACAGGATTAAAAACTAGTAGAATCTCCCCCCACAAGCAAACTTCAGTATTGTGAATAGTACAAAACGGCCCATTAGAAATTCCCGCACACAACATTGTAGTATCACGTATCATATAAAGCAGTTAAGATAGTAATTAGATAGATTTCAACAGATAACAATGCATTATTGTGGATTGTATAAAACACCTTATATGGTTGTTAGAAGAATCTCCCCATCATGACAATGTAATACTGTGGATCATATAAAACAGCTAAGACAATAAGTAGGATCATATAAAACAGCTAAGACAATAAGTAGATAGATCTCCAACAGACATCAATGCAGTACTGTGGATTATACAAAACATTTGAAACAGTAATTAGATAGATCTCCCCCAGACAACAATGCAGTACTATGGATTATATAAAACAGCGGAGACAGTAATTAGACAGATCTCCCCAAGACAACAATGCAGTATTGTGTATCATAAAACAGCTAAGACAATAATTACATAAATCTCTCCCTGACAACAATGCAGTACTGTGGAATAGATAAAACAGCTGAGACAATAATGATATAGAACTCCCTCAGACAGTAATACAGTACTGTGGATTATATAAAAGAGCTGACACAGTAATTATACAGATCTCCCCAGACAACAATGCAGTACTGTTGATTATATAAAACAGCTGAGTAAATCTCCCCCAGACAACAATGCAGTATTGTGGATTATATAAAACAGCTGAAACAGTAATTAGATAGATCTCCCCCAGACAACAATGCAGTATTGTGGATTATATAAAACAGCTGAGACAGTAATTAGATAGATCTCCCCCAGACAACAATGCAGTATTGTGGATTATATAAAACAGCTGAGACAGTAATTAGATAGATCTCCCCTAGACAACATTGCAGTATTGTGGATTATTTAAAACAGCTGAGACAGTAATTAGATAGATCTTCCCCAGACAACAATGCAGTTGTGGATTATACAAAACAGTTGAACAAAACAGTTGAGACAGTAATTAGATAGATCACCCTCAGACAACAATGCAGTACTGTGGATTATATAAAATAGCTGACGCAGTAATTAGATGGATCTCCCCCTCTCTCTCTCTCCCCCCCCCCCCCCCAGATAACAATGCAGTACTGTGGATCATATAAAACAGCTGACGCAGTAATTATATAGATCTACCCCAGACAACAATGCAATACTGTGGATTATATAAAACAGCTGAGACAGTAATTAGACAGATCTACCCAAGACAACAATGTAGTACTGTGGATTATATAAAACAGCTGACAGTAATTCAATAATTAGATGGATCTCCCCCCAGACAACAATGCAGTACTGTGGATTATAAAACAGCTGAGACAGTAATTAGATAGATCTCCCCCAGACAACAATCCAGTACTGGAGATTAGACAAAACAGCTGAGACAGTAATCAGATAGATCTCCCCCCAGACAACAATGTAGTACTGTGGATTATATAAACAGCTGAGACAGTAATTCAGTAATTAGATGGATCTCCCCAAACAATGCTGTACTGTGGATTATATAAAACATCTGAAACAATAATTAGATAGATCTCCCTCAAACAATGCAACACTGTGGATTATATAAAATAGCTGAGATATTAGTTAGATAGATCCCTCCCCCCCCCCCCCCCCCCCAGACAATAATGCAGTTCTGTGGATCATAGAAAACAGCTGAGACAATAATTCAGTAATTAGATGGATCTCCCGCAGACAATGCTGTACTGTGGATTATATAAAACATCTGAGACAGTAATTAGATAGATCTCTCCCAGACAACAATGCAGTATTGTGGATTGTATAAAACAGCTGAGTAAATCTCCCCCAGACAACAATGCAGTATTGTGGATTATATAAAACAGCTGAGACAGTAATTAGATAGATCTCCCCCAGACAACAATGCAGTTGTGGATTATACAAAACAGTTTAACAAAACAGTTGAGACAGTAATTAGATCTCCCTCAGACAACAATGCAGTACTGTGGATTATATAAAATAGCTGACGCAGTAATTAGATGGATCTCCCCCCTAGATAACAATGCAGTACTGTGGATCATATAAAACAGCTGATGCAGTAATTATATAGATCTCCCCCAGACAACAATGCAGTACTGTGGATTATATAAAACAGCTGAGACAGTAATTAGACAGATCTCCCCAAGACAAAATGCAGTACTGTGGATTATATAAAACAGCTGACAGTAATTCAGTAATTAGATGGATCTCCCCCCAGACAACAATGCAGTACTGTGGATTATAAAACAGCTGAGACAGTAATTAGATAGATCTCACCCAGACAACAATCCAGTACTGGAGATTAGACAAAACAGCTAAGACAGTTATCAGATAGATCTCCGCCAGACAACAATGTAGTACTGTGGATTATATAAAACAGCTGAGAGTAGTAATTAGATAGATCTTCCCCCAGACAACAATGTAGTACTGTGGATTATATAAAACAGCTGAGACAGTAATTAGATAGATCTCCCCCAGATAATAATGCAATACTGTGGGTTATACAAAACATCTGAGACAGTAATTAGATAGATCCCCCAGACAACAATCCAGTACTGTAGATTAGACAAAACAGCTGAGACAGTAATTAGATAGATCTCCCCCAGATAACAATGCAGTACTGTGGATTATATAAAATAGCTGAGATATTAGTTAGATAGATCTCCCCCCAGACAATAATGCAGTACTGTGGATCATAGAAAACAGCTGAGACAATAATTCAGTAATTAGATGGATCTCCCACAGACAATGCTGTACTGTGGATTATATAAAACATCTGGGGGGTACGGGGTGTCAGGCATTGGTAGCACCTTTGGTAAGGATGGCTCTCATGTCCTTTCAGGACCCATCCCCCACTGGTCCAAGTCTGACACCCAGCTCGTGCCTGTGGCTCCTAGTAGCTGTCAGCATGCGACAGCGGCCACCCCCCGGGCAACAGCTGTGAGAGGCTGGCTAAACCAGGCATGGGTATCCGATTTGGTGTCAAACCAAGAGGTAAACTAGGGTATGCCTACCCAGCATGTGAAGACAGGATTCGGCAGACTGCGCGGAAGAAATCATTCCTGATTCAACGGGCAAGACGGCGTTTACCTGCAAAGCGTTGTGGAACGTAATGAGCACGGCAAGGCACGTAGAGCGCCCTGGTCATCCACTGCACCTGTATTCGTCTCCAATCGTCTCGACTTGTCTTGCCACTGGACTCAGATGGACTCAGGCGAGAGAGTGAGGTCGACGAATTGCGCAACTCTTCCTCACTTTAATCCAAGTCATCGCGCAAGTCATTCTTCATCCAACGTCACATATCACCTTCAAGCCCTGTGGCGATGGGCGAGCGGCAAAGCGGCAGGCGTGGGTACGCTGGCAGCCGTAGTCGCAGACCTGCACACAGGCGGCTCAGGCCATATGGTCGATCTTCTACTGACCGGAGCAGCAGTAGGGATTCGGCAGCCCCCTGAGCGACATGAGCAGCCCTCTATAGGAACACACTGCTCACCTCCATAGCATGAGGAAGGGGCTAGAAAAGGTGCCCTAAACATTGTCTGCTTCATCACTACCTAACCAGCTAGCCGCGGTTGGTGGGTACCCTAAACTGCGGTCGACATACAAAGAAAGATAAAACAAGCAAAGCTAAAAGAGTAAATACAGAAACAGAATGGAGAGCCCTAAAGGACACGATTTACAACACTGCTATGGAAATCCTGGGTCCAGCCCCCCGAAAGCATAAAGACTGGTTTGATGAAAATTCCGAAGACATCAACCAATTGCTGGCCGAGAAACATCTTCTCCTCAAGGCACATTTGAATGACCCAAAGTCAACATCAAAAAAAGATGCTTTCAAGAACATTCAGAGAGTAGTGCAGCAGAAACTTCGGCACATGCGGGACTCCTGGCTGAGCAGCAAAGCTGATGAAATTCAGGGCTTTGCTGACAGACACGATATGAAAAACTTCTACGACTCACTGAAAGCGGTCTATGGTCCTTCATCACCAGGCATAGTTCCCCTCCTCAGTGCAGACGGGGGAACATTGGTCACCGATAAGAAAGAAATCCTCCAACGCTGGGCAGAGCATTTCAGCAAAATCTTAAATGCAACTTCCTTCTTCGATGATGAAACCATCAATTGCCTTCCTCAAGTTCCCACCAATGAGACTCTTGATGACCTGCCAACCATAGTGGAAATAAACAAAGCCATCCAGCAACTCTCCAGCGGCAAGGCACCTGGTCCTGACTCCATCCCAGCAGAGATATACAAGGCAGGTGGGCCGGTCCTAACAGAGCAGCTTCACCGAGTCTTCACAAACATATGGATGAACGAGACCATGCCACAAGATTTTAAGGACGCGTCAATAGTCCACCTTTACAAACGTAAAGGAAACCGCCAATCCTGTGACAACCACCGAGGCATCTCCTTGCTTTCAATTGCAGGGAAGATACTCGCCAGAATTCTTCTCAATCGCCTCACAGCCCATCTCGATCAAGGTCTTCTTCCTGAGAGTCAATGTGGCTTCAGAAAAGAACGTGGAACTGTTGACATGATTTTCGCTGCAAGGCAGCTGCAAGAGAAATGTCAGGAACAGAACTGCGAAATGTTCTCCACTTTCATTGACCTTACCAAGGCTTTTGATACAGTCAGCAGAGAAGGACTGTGGAAGATTATGGCAAAATATGGCTGTCCACGAAAGTTTGTCCAAATAGTGCGGCTATTTCATGACGGCATGCAGGCAAGAGTACAGGAAAATGGTGAGCTGTCTGAACCCTTTCCTGTCACCAATGGAGTGAAGCAAGGATGTGTCCTGGCACCAACACTGTTCAGCCTCATGTTTTCAGCCATGTTGATGAATGCCTTCGAGAACGACGACATTGGAATAGACATCAACTACCGTATGGATGGAAAGTTATTCAATCTCAGAAGGCTGAAAGCTAAAACCAAAATTAACAGTGGCACCGTCAGAGAGCTCCTGTTTGCTGATGATTGCGCTCTATACGCCAACTCAGAGGCGGACATGCAACATAATGTTTCAGCTTTCTCACATGCCTGTGCCAACTTTGGGCTCAATATCAACTTGGAGAAGACTGTAGTTATGTACCAGCCAGCTCCAGGGAATAATCACACTGTGCCGAATATCAAAGTGAATGATCATAGACTAAGTGTTGTGGACAAATTTACCTATCTTGGCAGCACCGTGTCACAAGCTGCCACAATCGATGACGAAGTGAATGCAAGAATCTCCAAGGCCAGTGCAGCCTTTGGCAGACTGTACAAGAATGTATGGGACAGAACTGGAATAAGCCTGCAAACAAAGCTAAAAGTCTACAAAGCAGTTGTATTATCCACACTGCTATATGCTTGTGAAACCTGGACTGTTTATCAGCGACACGCTAGGAAATTAAACCACTTCCACACAGTCTGCCTAAGGAAGCTACTGAAGATTAAATGGCAAGACAAGATTCCAGACACTGAAGTCCTAGAAAGAGCATCCATACCCAGTATCCACACTCTACTGATGAAGAATCAGATTCGCTGGGCTGGTCACTTGACTCGCATGCCAGATCACAGGCTCCCTAAACGAATTTTTTACAGCGAACTGCGTTGTGGTAAACGCTCCCAAGGTGGCCAGAGGAAACGTTTTAAAGACACTCTGAAAATTTCACTGAATGCTTTTGGAATTCATCATGACACCTGGGAGGCTGCAGCCAGAGACCGAAATTCGTGGCGTGCATCATTGCGCAAAGGTGCAGTTATATGTGAGGCAACCAGGACTGCAAGAGCTGTGAAGAAAAGGCAGGACAGAAAAACCACTGCAGGAAATCCTCCTCCAGAGACGTCAAGCATTCTTTGTCCACATTGTCAAAGAACATTTCGAGCCAAAATAGGCCTTATCAGCCATCTTAGAACCCACGGCTCCACACCTTCAACCCCACTGGATGAAATGAATGGTCATCATCATTCTTGATGGACAAACAACAACATAAAACATCTAAGACAGTAATTAGATAGATCTCCCCCAAACAATGCAGTACTGTGGATTATATAAAACAGCTGAGATATTAGTTAGACAGATCTTCCCCCAGACAACAATGCAGTACTGTGTATCATAGAAAACAGCTGAGACTGTAGTCAGAAGAATCTCCCCATCACGACACTGCAATACTGTGATCTTATAAAACAGCTACGGCTAACACAGTAATTAGATTAATGTCTCTTTCTCTCTCTCTCATACATACACACAACAACCACCCCCCACCCCACCATTGTAGTATTGTAGATCATATAAAGTAAGTATAAAGATCTTTCCCACAATAGACTATGTTTTATGCCAAATGTAGAAGATCTCAAATATTACTTTCCTCTATATCCTTGGGGTAAAGAGGAGCAACAAATAAAGAATTGCTTTACTTTGCTTCCTCTGATAGTTAACTCTTAAAGGACATTTCTTCTGTCTCTTTCTTCCACATTTAAGACTTCTACTGAAATATAGGCCGGTCTCCCTGGTCTAGGGGTTACACAACTTTCTCTGTAATCCCGTATACTCTCGTGAGTAACGTGACTGTGCGTGAGAATTGGTAGCGGTTCTCTCCGCGTCGGTAACTTACGGTGTATGTGAACCGGTCGCTCAGAAAGCAATGGCAAACTACTGAGCGTAATCTTGCCAAGAAATCAACAGTCAGCTGAAAGATGCTGATGTTGACAGCGATGTCATGTAAAAAGGATACGCAAAAATCAAAAAAACAAAACTGAAGTTTAGGGCTCCAACCACATATGCAAGCCATTTACAGGCCAGTTCACGGTTGGCTGGATGCTGAATTTTTCTATGGTCAAAAGTATTCAGCCTCGCACCAACCCTCTTTAGTCATCTGTTATGACCTGCATAGGAGGTTAATGCTGATATTCTTTACTTTCTATTTGGGAACCCAGTAATATATGGGCAAAAAGACATATAGGTTTGCTCCAGAGATGGCTGAATGGATGCTCACTGTTTAATTTTCATGTATTGTTAGCAGTTTTAAGGTCAGTTATTTTCAAGATTTCTAAATTATACATGATATTCAAATATACTTAATTTTTTTTAAATGAAGGCCAGGACAAACCAAAATTATTTTGGTAGAAATTAATGTATTTTTTAAAATGAAAGCCAGGACAAACCAAAATTATTTTGGTAGAAATTAGTGACCAAAACGTTAGTTGCATGTCCTTTACAGGACATCACAATCAACCCCAGCATTTATAGGCTGTTTGTGATGTTCTGGGCAATTTTACATTCAGTAGTTTGCCATTGCCGGTCTCCCTCGGTTAGGGGTTAAACGACTTTCTCCATAATCCCGTTTATCCACGTAGGGTAACACAGCGTGCAAGAATTGGTAGCGGTTCTCGCCACATTGGTGACTTACGGGATAAGTGAGACGGCCGCTCAGAAAGAAATGGCAAACTACTGAGCGTAACCTTGCCAAGAAATCAACAATCAGTTGAAAGTTGCTGATGTTGACAGTGATGTCTTGTAAAGGATATGCGCGCGGGGGGGTGGGGGGGGGGGGGCCTCCCATTGCTTTCTGAACAGCTGATGCTTATAACAATTGTAAACAATCAACTCAAAACTCCCAAACTATCATGTGCAGCTGACTTCAAACCTATCTTGCCAAGATTATGAAACTGCATTTACCCCAAGCCACAAATGCAGACATCTAAAAAGTAGCAGTCCCAAATACAGTATTTCATTCTTCTAGGTGATTTTGTTTTCAAATTGTAGTCCTTGAACTACTGTATTATTTTTTGGCTGGCTTCAGTAACAATCAACACAAGTCATTTTAACATTGCTATGTATATATATATATATATATATATATATATATATATATATATATCTATATATATATATATATATATGTATATATCCTATATATAGTCTAATTTCAATACTATCGCTTTCTCCTTTTATCTACAATGAGAAATTCTATGAAGATGATTATTACCTTAGGACACATGGAAACAAAGATTGAATTCAGTGTTGACATGGAAATTTGGTCAAGTATATGTGATCATGAATGAAAGTATAGTGCAAATGTAACTGGTACAGGGAAAAAGAAAAAAATGTATGATTCACTTGGTCACTTCGATTGTGACGGGAAGTAAACTGTCACAGTTTTAAATTACTCTTGATTCTACTTACTAACTGTACATTACAAGTGATATATGATATGTCAATGTGTAAGAAAAGTACTGTAAGAACAGTTCATATCTGTAAAAGTACTAACATTTTAATCAAAAAGGCACTCTGCTCTTGATAAAGATAGTTCAAAGTTGAACATTCTTTTCAACAGGCTAAATAAATAGAACAAACCAACAATACAGCAGATGATAATGAGATATTCTCAACCTGAGAGGTGGTAGTGAAACTGCCCATTAAGAGTGTGAGGTAATAAGACCACACATAAACTTAGCCATGGATGATATTAGAAATGGGATAACCAGGTACCTTATCTTATTATAATTATGCCTTTTTCCTTCAAGGAGAAATGTCTGGCATCGACTTTACAGCCAAAACTATGGAACTATCCACTGCTCAGACTCCACAGAGTTGAATCAATAACTATGATGAATGACAGTGCATGATTTCTGGTGTAAACACGGCTATTGTCTTGAATTTCATGCATCTTCACATAGTAGTTTCAAATAAGTTTAGTTTATCTCGAGATACAACGTTTTATGTCCAAGAATTTGCTTCGTAGTTGCAGAAAATGTTCAGTGTAAGTGGGAAACCCCGGATTCACTTCATTAAAAATGGCCGACAATATCAAAACGGTAATATTTCACATTATAGTTACTTTTAACCGTAAACCGTGTGATATATCGTTACCTAGCTCTTCGTGGGAATGGGATGGTGTTGATGACAGCACATCAGTTCCACATTTGCCACACGTAAATGTGCTCAGCTACGATATTTACAATCTGATTTCCTCAATATAAGTTAGCACACACAATGGGCTAAAAATACACTACACTGTAGTATTATGGTAATGAAACAAGTCTCGTCAGTCCGAGACTTCAAGACACATTACAATTAATGCATCATTTTACATTAATATATGTTGATTACATATTCTTTGCAGACTTTGTTACATTTTTTAAATAATGCAATGTTTTCGTATAATTTCAAAAAATATAAATTATTTCTTTAGTCGCAAAATGGAGGGTTTTCTTAAAAAGTGTACTCTTCCTTGTATTTGTAACCAGGCACCAGAGCAGTTTTCACGTTCCACATTGGTATGATAATTGAAAGTTAGTTGCTTGTCCTTTACAGGACGTCGCAATAAACATCATCATTTGTTTTCTGTTTATAATTTCCCAAGCAATGTTTACGCTCAGTAGTTTGCCATTGATTTCTGAACTACTGATGCCCATACCATCGAAATCAACGCAAGGCGGTCTACTGTCTGTTTCCAAAGCATTTGCAGCTGATTTCAAACTCTTGACTTAGGTATGTCTGAGAGTTGTGAAACGCGTTCATGCCCGTCATCACAGTGTCGTGTGGTATGATAGAAGTGTTTAAAATCAGAAAGAAAACTAAACACGAAGATACTAAATCAGCGCACGACGGGCAGATATGAGCTGGGCAGAAACGCGCAAACGAGAATTCTCCGAACTCTGAACAGGACATCCTTGTTCGTGCTCCACGTTGGAATAGACGCATGGCTATCGTTGATAAGTGAAGAAGAAGAGGAAGAATAGTCTAGCGTTTCTGCTGTCTCTCCACCTTGAAGTGGTAGCGGCTCGCGTGTTTCAATGACCCAAGAGCTATTCCGACGTAGGGTCACCCTTGTCGGACAGGTCAAGGGATAGGGACCCGACGAAGTGGGACACACACCTGCTGCCTTATAGCTAGACTGAGGTCTAAGACTAGGGAAAGAAAATCCGGGGGTGGGGGGGGGGGCTGAAAAAAATTGTTTTTTTTTTTAAATTTAAATGCACAGATACAGTCTCGACGAAACATTGCATACTAACTCGCTTTATGCTAACGTCACGAATGTAAAAAGGAAGAATTGTGCTAATTCTGTGATGTCCCACCAGGCGGTTATTGTCTACCCAATGCGAGTGGTGGTCACCTTTCCCCGTTCACATGAAGTCAACGTATCGAGGGGTAGCATAAGAGCTATTTACCAAATACTCCAGACACTAAATACTATACAGCTGAAAGTCGAAAGAGGCCGTAACAAAAATAAATCACTGTAACAACTAGCATTTATTAAGACAAAAGTGGTGTAACATGCACTTAAGAGACGGCCTAACGTCCATTGCATAAAGCATAATTTCAGTAAGAGGATATCAGGCCATGCGTTTCGACCGCGAAGAACACTAAGTAGCAGTTCGAATACATACGCCAAATCCAACAATACCATACAGTGAAGTATCTATGATGAACTCCGACAATGAAATATAAATTATAGGGGTTGATGTAATGATAAAGGAAGTGATCAGAACACAACAACATGGCGGTTAGGCATTGAACCGTTAAGGCCTGTGGCGTGTTTATGCTTGTAGCTACGATTTGCAATCGCATTTTCCTCATATTGGACTGGTAATACATGGTTCCGTCGCCCTGCTACTGAGTGAGTGCGTGGGCGACACTGTGAGCTGTGAAATTAGCTTGGAATGCTTTTACATCTGTCCGGTACAGTGACCTGCACGTTCGGAACAATGGCTGTCGGCTGTTGCTGAATTGACTGATTTGCCTTTTCGGTTCACGAGTGCTTTTTTCAGGAAACTCCTGGGGTCGGCGCTGAAGCTACGGAGTTCGTGCTTTATGCGACACTTTCGGCGGGTCGCCCTGCTGTAAAAGACCGAGCCATGTGAGAGAACCTGGGTCAATGAGGTCTTTATGGTCACTGCCAAGTCCATCGACGATGAACTGTGGTTTTCGTGGATTAATTTTGTGTTGGCATTCTGGCAGCGGCATTATGCACAGTGTACCTGTGCGTTTTGTTGGATTGCCGAGACTCCTGTCTATTCCACTTTTCACGTTGGACAGTGGGGAGCACTTTGTGTGATATTCACTGGCACAGGAAAGGAGCATAATGGGGACGACCCGTAGCCGTGAAGTTGGAACCTCGACTAACTAACTAACTAACTAAGCTAACTAACTAACTAACTAACTAACTAACTAACTAACTAACTAAAGGAAGTGAAAATCAAAATTTACAGCCTATCAGCCAATGAAATAAAGATATAAGATGTTCAAACATGGAAATAAATTGCACTTACACAAGCAGCAATATAGTCGGAGACTTTAATAGCCAGCTCGGAAAAAATGGGGATACCCAGATACCGACAACGGAGGAGATGAAGTGGCGGACAGGGAAATAGAATATATTCTCCATTTAATCAACAAGCAGGATGACAAAATCACTGGCAACTCTAGAAGATGATGTTCCTAATGAACAAACCATAGTTGCCATTCTAGATATTTTATATCCAGATCTAGAGGTTTTTGCCGGCATCTAGATACCGTTTTCTGACGTTTGGATGCTGGATACAATTCTAGATACTTTTCATTTGGAGTCGGATATTTTGAATATTTTCTAGATTTTACTTTTCCTTCAGTGTCATTTACCCATTTTATGTTTGGTCTGGACGCGCATAAATTATGGTAACTGCCATTATTTAAACTTTGAACTGACTTGGGTCAACGCTCAACAATCTGGCAACCCCCTGGTAATGAGTAAAACGGCGCATAAATTATAATATTATTTGAACTGTGAACACACTGTGCTGCGACTTACTGCTGTAATGCCGACTTTGTGATTCTTTTCACGTGAATTTGGCTGCAACTGGTACAGATAATGCCTCGATAATGGTTGATATCAACCATAGCGTTTATATAAAATTTAAGGAAGATATCCCATCTTTAATCCTCATAAAATGTGCGTGTCATTCCTTCCAGCTAGCATTATCACATGCCTCATCAGAATGTTTACTAAGGAATTTGCAATTCCTTATTGCTGAAATACATAACTGGTTCTCCAAATCATCTATCAGACAACAGCAATATAATAATTTATATAAAGCATTAAATGATAGTTCCCCACCACTGAAAATTCTGTCGTATTGCAAAACTAGATGGTTATCAATTCAACCAGCTGTTGAAGTAACTGTGAACCAATGGTTGGAGTTGAAGACGCACTTCGAAATAACAAGACAAAGTGAAAAATGCTACACAGCTGAAATACTATATGGAATGTACAGTGATGAAAAAAATTTGGCATTCCTTCTCTTTTTACAACCCATTTTAAGTGAAGTGCAAAAAGTTTAATCAAACTATTTGAATCTCAAAATGTTGATAAAGTTAAATTACTTGAAGACCTAATTTTGCTATTTCACTCAATTGGTAAAAGACTTATATTGCCAACTTTTAAAGCTGACTTGTCCACTTGCACTATAGAGAGCTATTTGGCTCCTAAGCCATACCTAGGATACCAAATCGAATCAAAAATTGATGGTTTAAAAACAAAAGGACTGTTAACAGAAAATGAAGAGAACAACTTAAGAGAGCGCTGTCAAGATTTTCTTGTCTCATTATTCAATCAACTGAAGCAGAACTTCTTGAAAATTTAGATGTATTGAAAAATATTTCATTCTTTTCTATTAACAACATATCTCAGCCAGTAAAGGACATACCTAAATATTGTCAAGTTATTAAATTTTTAAGGGCTGCTGATAATAGTTTGGTGGAAGCAGAATATTAGTTAACCAAAATAAATTTGGTTGACTGGACAAACAAAACAGAAACTGAAGCTTTTTGGAGTGAAGTAAGACAATTTAAAGATGCCTCAGGAACAGTCCATTCTGTAAGCTCTTTGAATATGCCATGATACTACCCCATTCAAATGCTGATGCGGAAAGAGTTTTCAGTACTGTGAATTATACAAAATGTAAATTAAGAAACAGGATGAAACTTGACCTCTTAAATGCTATCTTGACAATAAGATTTGGCCTGATGAGAGCAGGAAAATGCTGTTCAACTCTCTGATCGTGTATTAAAAGAAAACTGGAACAGCTAAAGCATACCAGTCATTTTGAGTCTGAAGCTTCAACTTCATCATCCAAGCTAAGTGCATCTTGTGAGAGTGCATCATCAGTGAAGATGAGGACATGATTCTATAGATAAGTCACATCCATTTTTTTAAAATGTTGCATATTCGTTACAGGACGTTGCAGTCAACATCAGAATTTTTCAGCTGCTGTTGATGTACTAGGCAAGATTATGCGCAGTAGTTTGCGATTGCTTTCTGAGCGAACCAGCGCGGCTCGAACCGATGCCGGTTCGGGTGCAGCTGCGTTACTCATGAGAATATACGGGATTACGGCGACAGCCGTAAACTCTTCGCCAGGGAGAGCGGCAGTCACATCAATACATATATAATTTCTTACTTTCTCAATCTAGATATTTTTCCTAGATACTTTCCAACGAAATCTAGATATTTATGGATGTTGTTTGGACCATTTCTAGATACTTTTTGTCAAAAAAAAGTGGCAACCCTGGAACAAACCGGATGACAAAACCATTGGCAACTCTAGAAGATGGTGTACCATTTCCTAATGAACAAACCGGATGACAAAACCAGCGTTAGCTCTTGAAGATGATGTACCATTTTCTAATCAACAAACCGCATGACAAAACCAGCGTGAGTTTTAAAAGATGATGTACCATTTTCTAATCAACAAACCGCATGGCAAAACCAGCGTGAGTTTTAACAGATGATGTATCATTTTCTAATCATAAGCCGGATGACAAAAACCAGCGTGAGCTCTAGAAGATGGCGTACTTTTCCCCTCCAGCGACTTGATGTAACGGTTAGGGTGTTACACTGACAATGACATAAGCGCTGTTGAACAAGGGTTCAATGACAGCAACTGTACTTGTTCCCTATGAGATGACTATCTATTCTTTCGTGCGCCAAGACTTCATCGTCATCATGTGTCATGCCGCTAAGCGTCGGCAGTCATGTTTCGCCATCTCACGCGATCACCACAGTCGTGAATCAGCTCTGTGTTTTTGTTTCGATTACGCCATGTGGCCAAGCCATCCATATATTTACATCTCTGCCTTCTACTTGTTCTTTTCCACCACCCCCTCCTCAACTTGTGCCAGTTGTCGCCAAGTTCTCCAGTTTATCTCTTCCCATAACATGCCCAAAAAAGGGACGCAGAGGTGTTTCCAAGGCACCAGGGCCGGGTTATATACTGGCCAAGACCTATTGACGCGTCCTCGTCGAGCATCCTGGGCAACAGGTCCCTTCGGGGTCCTGGCTAAAGTCAGTAGGATCGCCGAATCCTCCGAAGTCAAACGAACACAAGCAAGCAAGCAAGTATGCCCCCCCCCCCAAAAAAAACCTTACAAAATATAATAGTTAATAGTCCTAACACTTCACATGTCCACATCAAGTTCCTGCTACGAAAACAGAAGTTTTTACAATCTGTATGTTACTGGAACTATCAGTATCTAGCCCTGCGACATTTATTGAGACAGGTGGAATCTGGAGTGCTATATATCGATTTTGTATTAATCATTGGCCACAATAGTTACACTTCTTTAGCTGTTGTGTTCCTGAGACATATTCACAGTTGGAGTATGTTGACAATGAAAATACCTAACACCTGCTTGGGGAAACATTACCAACGTAGACCTAATCCTAGCCAGATCGTATGTGTTGTGCTAAAGCATGACCTAGTTGGATCCTAATATGCTTCTACGTAGATGTGAAGTTCCGCCGCCCGTCCTGTAGTCATCGCTGGGTTATGGGCTTGGAGAGGACATGAGAGCTCTGAGTTGAGATGAGTCAAGAACCGATATCCAGCACTCGGAACATTCCCATACGTGCTCCGCTCTCATCAGCGACACCCAGTGCAGGGTCCCACCAGTAGCAGTCTGGTTATATTTTTGTCTGGCCTTTCCTCGAAGCTTTGAATCTCGGCCAGAATCTCTGGTCACTCCCTGCAGCACCATTCTCTCCCAGCCACGGTATATAAACGTCGTTCTGCACTACACATATGATTCCATTAGACGCCGACCACATCTGTCTGATCATACATCAATGCCTCAACAGGAGGTGCAGATTCGGCCAGTCTGTCCACCTACTCGTTTCCCACCACACCTGCATGTCAGAGGAGGAATGGGGGTGGGGGGGGGGGGGAAGATCCAACATATGCTTTTTATTTTTTATTGTTGGATGCCACTCTGCCCGAAACATGCCTGTTTTCACCTTCTCATCATTCTTTGTGAGTCCGTTACAATTACGGCATGCATATACTGTTTGTCCTTCCAGCCAGCGGAACGCCGCCGTGATTGACTCCAACTCATTCTCAGACTAAATGTCGTGATATCATATGCCAGGCTCTCCTGCACCAAACACCGCCCACCAACCTTTGCCACGAACCACCGGGCACTCTTATATTACCTCTTAGCACAGAACCATCCATGTACACGATTACATCGCCTGGCATTCCCGATTATTAAGACCCTGCACAGGTTGAGAGCTCTGTAACTAAGTGGTCCGATATGGTACTTTGGTCCACATCCGCTTCACTCCGATGGATGACAGGATTTGGGCGACCGGAACGGATCTTAAATAAGATTAATACAGAAGCCACAAACAATATGTTGCACGATTTATTGCCTAGCATATGTCGCTGCATCTCATTAGGTTAATGCTGTAGCCCCGGGAAGATTAACCCGGTCAACAAACGCCCGCAGAAGACGGGTGTGTCGGCCTAAAGGCGCAGTATCGCAGCTCCGCTGTAAACAGATACAACGTAATCACGTCCCGAAAAAAAGACTCCGGGTGAACGCAGCAGAAGAAGTGCATAATATAGAGTGTTATATCTGCTGAATAAATAAATAATACTAAAGCTGAAAGAATTAAACACATAGTAATAACATATCCCCTCTGCCAACACCGACCGTCCCTGCCCCCTGCCAACCTATCCAATATTTTCTTCCTCTCTGTAAACGCCTGTCTCTATTACCCCTAATCTTCCTGGCTGTAACAACGTTCACAGTCCCTCTATTAAAGCGACCAAAGAATGACAGGTTATCTTGTTCTGATCTGGGTAACACGACACACATTGAGAAACCGGTATAGTGTATAATTGGAAAGTCCTTTCTTTATAACCCCTAGAGCACATTGGACCATGAACCCCCTGACCATGGTCAGACTGCGAGAACAGCAAATTAAAAGAGGTGTGGCCAAACAAGAACACTATGCGGGAAGCCAAAGAAGATTAATAAACCAACACAGACCTGGGGTAGTCTGTTGCTCCACGCTGTGGGATTTGCGGAGGAGGGGATCTGAATGGTTCGATGTGCAATAAGGATGATCTGTCGACTAACTAACTAACTAACCCCCAGATCAAATTAATTAGAGGAGAGAGAGAGAGAGAGAGAGAGAGAGAGAGAGAGAGAGAGAGAGAGAGAGAGAGAGAGAGAGAGAGAGAGAGAGAGAGAGAGAGAGAGATCTACAAATACACAGAGAAGAAATTCAGTTATATATCATTGCCGTCACGGCTGCGCGTTAGTGTAATGCTGGGACGTTGCCGCAAACAGCATAAATACAGTGTCAGGGTTCGATATCTGCATTCGTTGTTCGCTAGGCAAGGTAAAGAAAGGCCACACATTTCTTCGTGCATACAGGCCTACTACGCCACATACTCACGAAAGGGTTGAGGCCCTTTTTTCAGAACGTCGCTATCATCATGGGCTACCCAATAGTCTCTCTATCCCAGTGGTTCTCAACCTTTTTTGGCCCGTGCCCCCCTTCGCCATATTTTCAGAACGTCATTTCCCCCCCCCCCCCCCCCCCCCCCCGCTTTCGCATTTCCTACCTAAATATCCCGCCCCGCTCCTACACAGTATACGTAATAATGGAAGCTAAATGTAATAACACATACTAAAACAAGTCTAGACGTCCACATGAAACGTGATTTGTGGGTCTACTTACTTTATAAAATGAATTTTAGAAGGGTGAGACGTACAGAACCGTTCAGTATGAAGGTAAAAACAATTTCAAGTAATCGGTTCTTGTATTAACGCGATCTTGAAATAATCTTAATTCCTAAAAACCCTAAAATTCCCCCCTGGGGGTGAATTCCCCACCGGTTGAGAACCACTGCTCTATCCTTTCCCAGTTCTCCTGCCTCATGATTTTTCACGCCCAAGGTGTCCACGATGTTTTGTGTTCATCTTCTTTGTACAGTTACCAATTTAGTTTAGTCGACGGATCAACATTATGGCACACTGGTGAAACCCAAAAGTGCTCCATTCTACTCCTAACTCTAGCTTGAGTCCGAAGAAACTCAGCACAGTGCACGAACTCCGAAGCACCGGCGACGATCCTGAAATACGTTGGATAGATTTTTAACTAGAAATTTCGCCCGGGCAGCGCCGTTAGGCTATTCTTTTTCGATTTCCAACTGCCTAGGGATTTTTTACGTGCGCAACAATACACACGGGCGTCCGATCTCACTACCCAGAGACCAGGGGACATTTTGTTACTAGAAGTCCACGTGAAAAAATCCCGGCCCTCACCGGGGCTTGAACCCGGGACCACCAGCACTCGAGGCGGACACCATACCTCGAGACCACTCAGCCCCCTTCTTTGCACAGTTACCAGGTGACCATTTCCTCTTCTTCAAGTTGCCATACCTCTCCTCACTGTTTTCCCAAAATATGTGACGTTTAATATGACCGCACTATTTCAGTTGATAGAAGTTAGACATGTCAACATTGTGGATATGCTTGCAGAACTACAAATTGATGGGAAAGACATTAGACTTATAAAAAACATATATTGGAAACAACAAGCTGCCATAAGAATTGATAATGAAGTAGGACAATACCAACCTATTAAGAGAGGTGTTAGGCAGGGATGTGTAATGTCTCCAGATCTTTTTTCCCTATACAGTGAAAATATTTTCAGAAATGTAGAAGACCTAAATGGAATCAGCATTGGAGGACGAAACATAAATAACATTAGATATGCAGATGATACAGTATTGATTGCAGACAATGCACAGGATCTGCAACAATTAGTAGACGCTGTGGTTGTACACAGTGAGCAGCTGGGGTTGGAATTAAATTGTAGGAAAACACAGGTTATGGTCATCACTAGGAAGAACGAAGTACCACAATGTAATATACAAGTAAATGGGAATTGTCACACGTCGTTCTTGATGATAATATCAATGTTCTTGATGATCTTTGCTTGATATTGTCGTGTGATGGTCGTTGTCTAGGTAACGATGTTCATGGTGTGTCAATTGAGATATCTAACTGTCTCTTAATCCAACTCACCCCAGAAGTGCACCTTCACCAGTCATGAAACAAGATTGAGTTGGCGCACATAGATCATTTATTCCAGAAATAAGACGGACAGACGGAACATATATATATATATATATATATATATATATATATATATATATATATATATATATATATATATATATATATATATATATATATATATATATATATATATATCCAGAAACAATGTAATCCATAGAATATAAATATCCTCCTCACAATTTAACCAGCACACATCAATGCCTTCTCACGGCCTGCTTCTTAATCTCAATCCACAAGACAGGTAATCCAGCTACTATCCACGGCTGGATATCCTACAATACAACCCACACATTGGGTCGGAGCCACTGCTCAACTATGCAACCCACTCTGGGTTTTAGGCCCTCACTCCCTATAGAACCCACTCTGGTTCAGGCCTGTCTTCATAACTCGGAGAACAACACAACACGGAGATCTCTAACTCCGCTTCTCCTTAGACTACCGATCAGTTCGGCATCTACACATCAACTCCTGAAGTCCCTTGACTTCACACAAAGCTAACCTGTCCTTCCCCCATCCCCTGGGGTCCACGCTCACCCTTCCCATTATTTTATTTCTCAGGACTGGCTGTTTTCTCATAGCCAGGTCAGTCACTTTACTGTCTCCCACTCTCATCTCCATTCTTCCTCATGCCCGGTCACTCAACTCAATGTCAATGACCCAGGCTTATGTCATCACCCCCCTCTTAAAAGAAAACTTCGTTTTCAAATATTGGGAGACTAAAACTTACTAAACATGTGACTCAGACATATTGCCTGGGTAGCCCTAAGTATGGCTCCACCTCACTTCAGCTACCATCCTAAATACTACATCAAATGCTCATAGTACCCTCACATAAATAGAAACAACCATCTTTCTATCTTGTGTACCAATGCATGAACTAATACATCACATAATAATAATACATCATAGAAAAGCATTATACTTCTGTACCCACAGGTCTCTTACTACTTCACGACCCCACAATACTATTTGTGTACCGACCCTATATCAGGTGGTTCTGTTCTTGCATTAACCCACCTCTGATTCTTGTCGATGCTGTGTCTACCTTTCATGTACCCATGACTCATGGTACCTCTACAATTACAACATCTGTTTGCTATCCCTAGCCCTGGGTCAGTAATGTCGCGAACACTCTTTTGACCTGACTCAACTTTCCTATCTGCATATTGCACCGTTACACTTGAGTCTCTGTTTAGTCTGAACTCTTTATTCAATCTTGGCCCATATATCTGGCACCTTTCTTTCTGCTGCCTACGCCTTATGCCTATGTGCCCTGCCCATGCACTATCCTGAGCTGTTCTAGTATATCGGTCTCTGTGTGCTAAAGGTACTGCTCCTTGCCCACGTGCAGTTCCACTATCTGAAAACCTGCGAGTGAGAACATTGTTCTTCCTCTCGAAGCACCATCTACCTTTCTTTGACTGCCTATGTTCTACTCTCCTACACCCTTGGGAACATTTGTTCAGAGTAGTATCTTGTCTCTGGGAGCCACTAGCACTATATTTGGGATCCATTCTCATCTGCTCAGCTGTACTATCCTTGTCCTGAGTTCCTGTGTCTACTTCAAGTGCCTCTTCTACCTCAGCTATACTCTCTAATTTAGGTTCTCTTGTGGTAACTACTTCATTACTGCTTACACTATATTTTTGGTCCCAATAAACTATTTCCTCTTCTGTACAATCTTTAACTCCTATAACATTTCCTATGATCAAATCAGCCACTGGTGAGTCCAAAACACACGCTGTCACTCTTCCAGTGATATATGGTGTTTTTACTGTTATTATGGCTACTGGGTAGAACTCTACTGTGCCGTTGAATGTTATGCATCTAATCTTTTTCCCTGTATAATCCGAGGGATCTATTAAACTTCTCCTCACTCCGATAGACGTACATCCGGAATCCCTAATTGTTAACGCTGGTCTATCATTGACAAATCCCTGATGCAGCTTCAAACTTCCTCCTTCATGCACTGCTGATCCTGCTTTCACTGTGTGACCACATATTAGGACTGGCTGACTGTCTTTTTCAAAAAGAGGTTTGCACCCACTACAATCTTCATTGTTCAGCGTCTCAATTACTTGCGCTGCATTTGAGTGCTCTGTTTCTCTCATCCTACATTGATGGCTGATATGCCCATTCTTTCCACATTTGAAACAAGTAATCTCCCTTTTAGTGTTGTTCGTTGGTCCATCTGATGGTTGTGCATCACACTGTGCTGCCTTGTGTCTCCAGCTCCCACAATTCCAACATCCGGCATAATTTTGACGTCTCTGGAAGTTCCCTCTTCTATATGGGTACCGTCCTACTCTACCAACATTGTTTCCTCGGAAACCATTATCTTGAAGTTCTTGCTGCTCACCTTTCTGTGCTGAATCCACACTTTTCGCCCTTGGTCTGATGACTGGATTCTGGTCCTGTTTAGTGTACGCTGCACAGACTATTTCCTCACTCATTAGTTTCCCAATAGAACTGTTAGGATGTGCAGTCATATAGTTTTGCCCTAACTGAGACATTGTGTCTATGTCCTTTGGCTTCCGTTCCTCAAAGAACGCCACTAAATTAGAATTGCATGCAGATACTACCTTGTCTCTTAACATTAGATCTACTAATTTATTAAAATCTTTCCCTACTTCTGCAAGCTCCATCCATTTGTTAAATGTATTCTTTACAGTGTTAACAAAGTCTGTGAAATCTTGATTTGTCTCTGGCACTAACTGTCTAAACTTTGTTCTATATCCATGCTCAGTTAGTTGGAACTTTGTCAGCAAACGTTGACGTAAGATAGTGTAGTTGTTTCTTTCTTCTACAGGTAAATTGAACATGGTGTCTAGTGCCTTGCCCGTAAGAAATTCGCCAAGTCGCATCCCATATTCTGCTTCCGGGATCCCTAGAGTTTTCACAGATGATTCGAATCTCGAAAGATAGGCCTCAAGACAATCCCGGTCCGTAAAATATGGCAGTTTTAATCTCTGTGACGACTGCGACGGTCTTCTGCTTTCCTCACTTTGACCTTTCGAAGATAGTTCTAATTTCCTGAGAGCAATTTCCGCTTCCATCTTAATCTTCTCTTTCTCGATTTCCACCGCATTTGTTTGTTTTAACTTTTCAAGTTCTAGTTGTTCCATTTGTAGTTTCACTTGTGTCTCTTTCTCTTCCTGCAGACGCTTGGCTTCAGCTACCTTTTCTTCCTGCAGACGTTTTGCTTCACGTTCATTATGCCTCTCCTCTCTTTCAATCTGTTTTTGTTCTTTTGCTTCGGCATACTCCTGTAACTCTTTACCTTTCAGGCCTATTCTTTCACCTGCTTCAATATATTCCATTAAAGTAGGCATCTTGTACTTGTGGACACGTTTCTGTCTGTCAGCCAACTATAAATGTGACGACTCTGCTACTAGTCCTTTGTGTGCCTTCAATACGTACACTACCACTCCTTGTGCACGTAACTTCGTAGTGCTAAAATATCACACTGTACTCACCCAGTCACTCTATAAGCACTAGGTAGTGAGGGGGAAAGTATCACCTATACTCCCTCGTATATATATCTATGACCACAAGTTCATAAAGTCCCTGGAAATATTGTTAAACGTACATATAAATACATATACAAACAAATGGATGATAACACTAAGTGATGACTATCCAACGCTAGACTTCACAAGCTGAGTACACGGAGACGATGATCACACAGAAATAAACCACAGTAACACCCACAAGCTTGTGTAGGGACACCCACAGTGCGCGTAAAATATAAACTGACTCAGATACCACTAGATAGTAGACACGACAAAAGTTCACAATAATACCATATATCCGAACACAGCAAATATCATATGCAAATATTATGAAAATAAAGAGAAACAAAAACAATTTATAGCATCACATATACACAAATCTGACGTCAGACAACTCGGCTCTAGATATTGGTTAAGACTATTCCAATGCCACTGCACGACACGTTAACTCATTAACGTTTTCCTTACAAAAATATCGTAAGCACCAGAAAGAAAATAAATTTTTGTGCTGTATCCCGACTCTCGAGAAACACCCCAAAAATCCCCTACACCTGACAAACACCGGACCACATACAAGTAATAGCTTAACAACCGAAAACAATATTTATAAGACAATGAGCAGCAAACAGAATGTCCAAATCGTTGGCCGACAAATATGTGCCCATTAATCCGTCGCCACAAGTTCTTTTTATTCAGTCACCAAAGTTTTTTCTCGCTTCAATAGTTATTCGTAAGCCGCTGGAAATGTCCACGACGCTAGATTTCAAACCGACTTCTTGTTTTGTTGAGTGGTTATTGAATTCACGTGGTGATCACAAGTTCCAACTGTCGACAAAAGTTGAAGATGATAGTGATATCCAAACTGTTCTGTCTCGACACAGTCCGTAACGTTATTGTACTTTCTCTGTACGTGGTGGCACCACAGTAATAATCCAAAGTGTTCTTTCGATTGTCGTACGAATTGAAGATGATGGTAATTATCCCAAAATGTTCTGGATTGCCGTTACCCGACAAGATTCACCAAAAAGAAAAGGAGAATGGCAGCCAATGTTCAGCGCATTACATTTGGATATATAGATCCTTATTGGCAACGAAATACGACAATGGTTGCGATGACGATAAGTTAAAACTGTTTGCTCATAACAAAATAATGATGACAAAGGCTTGAACAAAGACGAAACATCAAGTCTGGCTTTCTTTCAAAACAACCTTGTTTATCCCGATCTCCTGTGGAAAATCCCAGTAACTTTCCACTGTCCCCAACCTTGACCTTGCCGGACACCTCAAGTCAGTATCTCAGTCTTCTTTGTCACAATAATCCACACTGACTGTCTGTAAAATGACCGGACACTTTTCCGTCATACAAAAAACACTTTCCACCCAACCTCTCAGCCCCGACACGGCTGCTATTTTTAACTTCGTGGAAAATACACTTTACACCATTAACCCTCCCCAACTCTGGCGGTAGGGTTCTTGTTGCCACCCGTCCTATTAACTGCGTCAATAAATCTTGACCAGTCAACTTGCAACAACACAGTGCGTTTCCTCAGCACACACATACACACTTCTCCCCACACACAGGATGTTGCGACGAAATTGCTCGCTGTCTTCAATCTTTGGTTCAATCCTGTCCTTATCAAACACACACTAGGGCTGACCTCACTTGTTGCAAACCCCTCACTGTCCACGCGACATTTCCTCTGTGCTGTCCGTGACCAAACACCCCTGCTACTGCAATCGACTCTCCCGGTTAGTCTGTATGGCGTGTCTTTATCACCGACAGCGGTAATGTCCTACACACACACACGCTGCCCTCGCCACTCTGGATTCAACACTGGTCTTTCATCGCCGCGTCTGCTAGTTTCAGCACTCCTGCCTGGTATCAAATTTACCTGTCACCGTAATGGACTCTCCCGGTCGATTTGTACTGCGTTAATTCTCCTGGCGCCCTGTCTCGTCTGTTTACGTGTACTGACCGTCGTTAATTTACCTGTAGTAAACCTGACGTGAACTGACTGCTCGCCTGTGACCTCCGCCGCGCATTTTCCCCGCGCGCTGACAGTTTTTTTTTCGATGTGGCGTCTTACACACACAAAAGAGTTGCTGTTAATCACTTGACGCAGTACTGTCTAAATTGATGGAACGAAGCCACAGATAATAACTCCTCTCTCAGCGAAGAGCCCACAGATATCTTAGAATGACACAATGTCTATAATGCTCTTGACCGTACGTAGCCTTCCAGATACTCCTTACTAAGCGACGAGCGCCCAGATGTTCTTGATCGGACGTAGCCCTCAGATTGTCACACGTCGTTCTTGATGATAATATCAATGTTCTTGATGATCTTTGCTTGATATTGTCGTGTGATGGTCGTTGTCTAGGTAACGATGTTCATGGTGTGTCAATTGAGATATCTAACTGTCTCTTAATCCAACTCACCCCAGAAGTGCACCTTCACCAGTCATGAAACAAGATTGAGTTGGCGCACATAATCATTTATTCCAGAAATAAGACGGACAGACGGAACATATATATATATATATATATATATATATATATATATATATATATATATATATATATATATATATATATATATATCCAGAAACAATGTAATCCATAGAATATAAATATCCTCCTCACAATTTAACCAGCACACATCAATGCCTTCTCACGGCCTGCTTCTAATCTCAATCCACAAGACAGGTAATCCAGCTACTATCCACGGCTGGGAATCCTACAATACAACCCACACATTGGGTCGGAGCCACTGCTCAACTATGCAACCCACTCTGGGTTTTAGGCCCTCACTCCCTATAGAACCCACTCTGGTTCAGGCCTGTCTTCATAACTCGGAGAACAACACAACACGGAGATCTCTAACTCCGCTTCTCCTTAGACTACCGATCAGTTCGGCATCTACACATCAACTCCCTGAAGTCCCTTGACTTCACACAAAGCTAACCTGTCCTTCCCCCATCCCCTGGGGTCCACGCTCACCCTTCCCATTATTTTATTTCTCAGGACTGGCTGTTTTCTCATAGCCAGGTCAGTCACTTTACTGTCTCCCACTCTCATCTCCATTCTTCCTCATGCCCGGTCACTCAACTCAATGTCAATGACCCAGGCTTATGTCAGGAATATTCTTCAACAAGTGAATCGGTTTCAATTATCTCGGAACAGTCATAACATCTGATGGCAGATGCCTTGAAGAGATTAGAACAAGAATCGCCATTGCGAAAGTAGTCCTTTAGCAAGATGAAAACATTCTGACCAATAAAATGATGTCAATTGAAACGAGAAAAAGAGTGTTGAGGGGATACATAGAGCCTGTTCTTTTGTATGGATGTGAAACTTGGACAATGTGCAGTCAAGCTGAAAAACATCTGATGGCTGCAGAAATGTGGTTTCTGAGGAAAATGCAAAGAATACCATGGACAGATAGAAAAACCAATGACCAAGTACTACAAGAGACAAATGAAAATCGTAGATTGATTAGAGAAATTAGACGTAGACAGTCAAAATTTTTTGGACATGTTATGAGAAGAAATGGACTGGAGAACTTAGTGACAGCTGGCAAGATCGAAGGGAACAGACCAAGAGGAAGACCGAGAGGAAAATACCTGGATGGCTTGGCCACATGGCATGGACGAGACAGGAACACTGAGCTGATCCACGACTCTGGTGATCGAGTGAAATGGCGAATCATGACCGCCCACGCTTTCCGGCATGGCACATGATTGATTGATTGATTTCAGTTTGCGAAACACAACGCTGTAGCAGTGGTTCTCAACCGGTGGGGAATTCCCCCCCCCCCCCCCCCCAGGGGGGAATTTTAGGGTTTCCAGGGGGGGAATGAAGACCATTTCAAGATCACGTTAATACAAGAACCGATTACTTGATATTGTTTTTCCCTTCATACTTTACAGTTAAGTACGTCTCATCCTTCGAAAATTCATTTTATAAAGTCAGTAGACCCACAAATCATGTTTTATGTGGATGTCTAGACTTGTGTTAGTATGTGCTATTAAATTTACCTTACATTTTTACGTATACTGTATAGGGGTGGGGGGATTTTTAGATAGGATATATGAAAGGGGGGAATGACGTTCTGAAAATACCATGAAGGGGGGAACGGGCTAAATTTTTGATAGGAGGGGGGGGGGGGAATGACGTTCTGAAAATATGGTGAAGGGGGGAACGGGCCAAAAAAGGTTGAGAACCACTGCTGTAGGCGAACCTTCTGGCCTAGAGAGACAACAGTGGAAGATAAACTCTATGGACCGCTGAATGAACTAAAAAAGACTGTTAGATTCATACAAGAGACGACATTGCAGTTGTAGACATGTTTCAAGCGAACGAAAGAAGAAGAAGAAGAAGAAGATGAGAAAGTTTTCTTCCACGTTCACATCTTGCAGAATGTTATTAGCTAATTTGATGATGTTCTTCGTCTGAAATTTTTTGAAGGGATATGTTTCTTGTGGCTAAATGTTTTCTTCGATCCTGGAGTTCGTTATGTTTCTGAATTTAATTTCTTTTCTTGCCATAATGTTGTTCCTGTTCGTATATCCAGGCGAACCTTCTGGCCTAGAGAGACAACAGTGGAAGATAAACTCTATGGACCGCTGAATGAACTAAAAAAGACTGTTAGATTCATACAAGAGACAACATTGCAGTTATAAACATATTTTAGGCGAACGAAAGAAGAAGAAGTCTGTATAACAACATTTCGAAAGCATCTATTGTATTCTCACGTTGTTTATTTATTGTGCATATTTCCACGCCAACCAGTAATGCAGAGTAAATGTAACACTTGATATATCTTAACTTTTAAGGTATGAGAAGATGCCTTTTACAAGCTAATGAATGTTATTTTGGCCATTCCTATTCTTTTTCTTATTTCTGCCTCGTGTCTCCCATCCATCCATCATGTGCCATGCCGGTAAGCGTGGACGGTCATGTTGTGCCATCTCACTCGATCACCAGAGTCGTGGATCAGCTCCGTGTTCCTGTCTCGACCATGTCACGTGGCCAAGCCATCCGGGTATTTACTTCTCGGTCTTCCCCTTAGGTCTCTTCCCTTCGATCTTGCCAGTTGTCACCAAGTTCTCCAAGTCATTTCTTCTCATAACATGCCCAAAAAATTTTGACTGTCTACGTCTAATGACTCTAATCAGTTTACGATCTTCATATGTTTCGTGAAGGACTTGCTCATTGGTTTTTCTGTCCGTCCATGGTATTCTTTGCATTTTCCTCAGAAACCACATTTCCACAGCCATCAGCTGTTTTTCAGCTTGACTGCTTGTTGTCCACGCTTTACATCCATACAAAAGCACAGGTTCTTCTTCTTCTTCTTCGTTCATCCGGATTTTTTTTTTCGGATGTGACTGCGTTGTGCCTGTTTACAGCAGAGCTGCGTTCTTGCGCCGTTAGGCCGACACATCCGACTTCTGCGGGCATTTGTTGACCGGGTTAACCTTCCCGGAAGCACAGGTTCTATATAGCACTTCAACACTCTTTTTCTAGTTTTAATTGATATCTTTTTATTGGTCAGTATGTTTTTCAACTTGCAAAATGCTACCTTCGCAGTGGCGATTCTTGTTCTAATCTCTTCAAGGCATCTCCCATCAGAATGTCATGACTGTGCCGAGATAACTATCGATTCACTTGGTTAAGAATATGCCCATCTACTCGTATATCACATTGTGGTATTTCCTTCGTCCCAGTGACGACCATAATCTATGTCTTCTTAATATTCAGTTCTAACCCTAATTGTTCACTGTGTGCAACAACCGCGTCTACTAAATTTTGCAGGTCCTGTTCATTGTCTGCAATCAAGACTGTATCATCTGCATATCTAATGTTATTGATGTATCGTCCCCCAATGTTGATTCCTTCCATATCTTCTATATTTCTGAATATATTTTCACTGTACAGGGAAAAAAGATCTGCAGACATCTTTTATTTATTAACTGTACTTGATAAAGAAAGAAACAGTTGCCTTGTTCACGGTCTGTTCCATTTACTGTAATGTTGAACATTGGCTTAGTATTGGCTTTATTGCTATTCATTGTACTTCGTTTCTCTATATTCCGAGCCATTAACATCGCTTAGTTTTTATACTTGGTTTACTAATTCTGGGAGAGTCTGTTCTATTTCAGCCTACAAAACTATCGCTTGTTTATCTAAATTTGTTTACTGTTTTTTATTTTTCTCTAAGGTGGATTCCCGCCATTCTCTTGATCTGTTAGAATGCATTATCTGTATCAGTTTTATACGGGCAATGAGATATTATTGCCGATGTGTTACTACTTCGCCACGGAGACTCTAGTTATTAAGTAAACCCCTTCTCATGTTTCAAAAGTCTGCGTACTGAACTCTGTCTACCCTAAACAAGTTGCTATATAAGTGTGGTACCAGAGTCCATAAGGGAAGCAAAGAATAAAAACACTGTAATCTACCATGCATGTCGTAAGAGACGAATAGGAAAGGTTGGCGTGAAACTGATTACCTCATCATGTAGACAACTTTAGCTGCAAAATTCAACCAGTTGTGGATACATCTACAACGTGTTTGGGTTGAGTTGGTTGAGGATCCTATTCTTCACTGAGAGATGACAGGCAGCAGAAGCAGAAGAATAGTGGAATAATACACCACGCGATACGTTCAGATATGTATAGTTTAAAGAACGCAAACGTATTATACAAGTGTATACTGTCACATACCCCTTCTCGCAAACATTCTCTACGTCTAATTGTAACAGCTGATGTTCTGAAGGCTCTCATCCAAACTGCAGATAGTAGACACAAGTCGTGCACTAATACAGAATTATGAACCACTTGCACTATATATGTCTCATTAAGTCATCATCAACTTCCCCTTATGCCGTCAAGCGTCGTGGGGAGGAATAATTGGCGCTCCATCGCCCGATGGGTGGCACTGGATATTGTCATTCCGCGTGATTGTACAATGTAATTTATGTGGTCAATCCATTTTCTTCTCGGGCGTCCTCTTGCTCTCGTAGCAGATTGTCTTTGATTTAGAGCCAGTACTGGTAGTTGATGGTGTTGAATTCTAACGAGATGACCAAATCATTTGATCTTCTGTCTTTCAATAAATGTGGTACAAGGTGTCAATCCCACTGTTTATCGGATAACATTTCTTACTCGGTCTCGGATAGATTGATTGATTGATTTAGGAATCGACATCACAGCATTCGGGGCATTCCCATAAGTGCTCCGTCCCCATCCTCAGCAGCCAGCGAAGAGTTCCAACACTAATAGTAGGCTACCAGTAGCGATCTGATTATATGTCCGTTTCGCCTTTCATCTGAGCGTTCAGCGTCGGCCAGATCCCCTCGTCACTCCTCGCTGTCTCATTCTTGCCAGACCATGGTAATCCATTTGCTCCTCCGAGGTGTGCACGTGCTCCCACAAGGCCGCAACCACGTCTGCCTTGTCATGTATCAATACTCCACCAAGTTCTGCAGAGCCAGCCAATCTGTCCGCCTGTTCCAGGCGATGCTTGTCACCCGTGACCTCCGAAGCGAAGCAAGCCACTCCGCACGAAGCCTGCCCGTCCTCACCCTCGTCAGCATGCTTTCTGAGTCAGTTACAATCACGATGTGTGTGTGTGTGTGTGTGTGTGTGTGTGTGTGTGGTATTCTCCATCCCAGCGAGAGCCGCAGTGACCGCCTCCACCTCCATTCTTAAGCTGGATGTTGTGGTATCATATGCCAGGCTCTCCTGCCCCAAACGTCGACCATTGGCTTTGGCTATGAACCCCCAGCCACTTTTCTCACCTCTTGACACCGAACCATCTGTGTAGATAATCACATCACCCGAGTGAGCATTGTCCTGAATTAGTTGCTGGATTTCCACTTCCGTGGACTCCTGCTGGCTACTGCCTGCACTCCCGGCTTAATGTGATTATAACTCTGCACAATTCTGACTGCTCCGTTAGCACTCTGACCCACTCCTCTCCAGTCCTAATGTTCTCCAAGGGGCACACCTGTCTGATCGTATCCTCTGCCTGAGCCATCCATGATTTCCCTCTTATCAGTCGCTGACCCTTAACTGCGTCCAGCGCCTCATGCAGTGGGTGGTCTGTGTCTGCAGCTACTCTGAGGTATGCCTTCGCCTGCATCACCTTGAGCCTACCAGCAACACTCGGCAGACCAAGGATGTAACGCATACACACTACTGGGGTGTCCTCTAGTGCATCCCAGAATGATCCGCATAGCTTCGTTCTGTATGCGCTCTAACTTCACCAGCTGACTCTCTGAGACAGTGAACAGACCTAATCCATAATCAATTACTGAGAGGATCAAGTGCTGGTATAGTGTGAAAAGCATTCTCTGCTCTGTGTTCATTGCAGCCATAGTTTTAAGTGCACTGAGTCCCTTTTGAGATCTTGTCACAACTGTCTCCACATGGTCCTTGAAGGATAGGCTCCTGTCAAATGTGATACCCAGATACTTCAGTTTGTTCTCTCTGCTGACATTGGTCTCGGATAGTTAAATTGGCAGCTCTCCTCAAGCATCTCATCTCATAGTTGTTCATTTTGCGTAAGAGTGATTTGGATAATGTCCAAGTTTGACATTGGTAGCACATGGTTGGTGTGAATATGCTATTTATTATTAATATTATCTGTCAGTTTTGCGGACATGGGTATATTTGGATGTTTCAGCATGGATGATAGTTGATATGTAAGCGCACCTGCTTTTTGACATCTGATTTCGATTCCTATGTCTAATGTGCTATCTTCCAAGATATTTGAATTCTTTAACTTGTTTCAGAGTTGTGCTGTTTATCTGTATACTTAGTGGACCAGGAGATCTGCCAACTTGTATTACTTCAGTTTTGGCTGTATTTATACTCATATTGGATCTGCTGCATGTTGAACTCAGCTTATTAATAATATGATTTTGCAGTCTGCCCTCGTTGCTATAAAATAGGCACTGATCGTCTGCAAATAAAAGTGCACTTATTGTGTATGAATCTGTTTTTCATTAAAGAGTTCAAAATTTCGGAACCTTTTCTGTCAAGGCTTGCTTCTTTCGATATTGTCTACATAGATATTAAATAGCGGAGGAGAGAGTACACATCCCTGTCTCACTCTTGTATTGATTATGAACGTATATGATATACCTTCTTGTGTTCTTATTGTACTTTGGCTTGAGTGGTACATGGCTATGATGTTTGCTAGCAATTGTCCTTGTATCCTGTAGTCTTCAAGGATGGTCTATAATTTGTATTTGTCTACTCTATCAAAACAAACACAATATTCTGCTGGTCACTGTATTCGATAGTTTTGTCACAAAAATGTCTAAGTGTCAGTAGTGCAACTTTTGCCTTACCTGACACCAAGCTGTACTTTGCTTAACTGTTGTTCAACTATGGGCTAGCTCTTTTGTTCCAATAGTTTTACGTACATTTCCCCCCTATATGACTCAGAAGATATATACTTCTGTATGTTTCACACTCTCTCATATTGCCTTTCTTTTTCCATATTGGTATAACAACTCTGCAAATTAACAGAGCAGGGCACTCATTTATCCTGACAATCGAAAAATTTGTCAAATGCAGTTACATATCCCTGTCTGGATGCAGAAGGCAAGGGGAAACCACCACAATGCATTCCGAAGATTTCATGGAATTTTAGGAAAAGCTTGGAAGCAACAGATATATGGTTTCTGATACAAATATTGTGAATACCTTGTATTAACAAAGTAACTAACAACAAATGCATGAAAAAGGCTAATGAAAGTGGAACATTATACACAAACATAAAAAAGAGACAATGTTATTTGGCCATATAATGAGAAGAAAGGTACTGGAAAACATTGTGACTGACTGGAAAGACCAGTGATGGAGCAGGCAGAGACAACCGAGAGAAATGTTGCTGGATGATCTAAGACAGTGGCCTGGGGTAATGTCATCAACAGAATGGATCCAGAACTCCAAGGACAGAGATCTGTAGAGATACATACATTCTGACATCATTTGCCAGTGCACATGATGATAATGAATGATGTCCATTTTCAACAGTTTTCTTCTGCTGATTTGCAATATGTATAGTATCTTATGAAATCATATAATCTGAAGTAACTGTGTTGTAACTGTGCCGGGATTTTTTCACGTGGACTTCTACTAACAAAATTTCCCCTGGACTCTTGAGATCGGACGTCCAGTGTATTGCTGCGCACATAAAAAATCCCTTGGCAGTTGGAAATTGAAAGAGTAGCCTAACGGTGCTGCCAGGGCAAAATTTTGAGTTAAAAATCTACCCAAAGTATTTCAGGATCCACGCCGGTGCTACAGAGTTCGTGCACTAAGCTGAGATTCTCCAGACTCAGGCTTGAGTTAGAAGTAGAACGGAGCACTTATGGGTTACACCGTGTGCCGTGATGTTGATCGGTCGACTAAAACTAAGCTAAACTGTAAACAATTTAGTATTGTTTCCCATCTAATCTGTTTATCTGTGAACAATTTAGTATTGTTCCCCATCTAATCTGTTTATCTGTGAACAATTTAGTATTGTTTCCCATCTATTTTGTTTATCTGTGAACAATTTAGTATTGTTCCCTTTCTGATATGTTTATCTGTGAACAATTTAGTATTGTTTCCCAATTAATCTGTTTATCTGTGAACAATTTAGTATTGTTTTCCCAATTAATCTGTTTATCTGTGAACAATTTAGTATTGTTTCCCATCTAATCTGTTTATCTGTGAACAATTTAGCATTGTTTCCCATCTGATCTGTTTATCTGTGAATAATTTAGTATTGTTCCCCATCTAATCTGTTTATCTGTACACAATTTAGGTATTGTTCCCCATCTAATCTGTTTATCTGTGAACAATTTAGTATTGTTTCCCATCTAATCTGTGAACAATTTAGTATTGCTTCTCTTCTGATATGTTTATATGTACACAATTTAGTATTGTTCCCCATCTAATCTGTTTATCTGTACACAATTTAGTATTGTTCCCATCTAATCTGTTTATCTCTGAACAATTTAGTATTGTTTCCCATCTAATCTGTTTATCTGTGAACCATTTAGTATTGTTTCCCATCTAATCTGTGAACAATTTAGTATTGTTTCCCATCTAATCTGTTTATCTGTGAACAATTTAGTATTGTTCCCCTTCTGATATGTTATTGGAGTATGTTGTAGACAAAGTACATGTACTGATCTACCATATATATCAATCAATCAATCATGTGCCATGCCGGAAAGCGTGGGCGGTCATGACTCGCCATTTCACTCGATCACCAGAGTCGTGGATCATTTCAGTGTTCCTGTCTCGACCATGCCATATATATCTGCATGCAGATAATTGAAAAAAAATATATTAAAAAACCAGTGAGCACCATATACAATATCGTACAAAGCTGTTTGCTCAGCTTATTGGATGAGTTTTAGTTACAAAATACTCTTTTAATAAAGGCTGACCTTCTTCCAACAAATAAATCAAGATGAATATGTTTTATAACATACATTTATTTTAACGTATGCATAAAGTAAAAGTTTAACATATATGTACAGTGGTTGTTAAAAACTTATGTGATTGATACCTACAATTCATTGCCATTTATTGTTCAGAAAGTTACAAATTATATTATGTCTGTCTTTGTCTTGCCTGGCATACCTCACCTGCAACAACAGTTGTCTGGGTTCAATTCCCAGTAGAAGCAGTATTATTATTTCTGACCAGTACAGCACTGGGGTCGACCCAGTGTAATAAAAAATGAATAATCAATAATTTTCTGGAAATTGTTTGAGAATGATAAGTGACAAGAAGGGAATTGACCAACTTACCTCATTTCAGGGGCCTAGAACATGTGAAGGTGTAATATTTCACACCTTAAAGGCAGTATCTGCTATAGGACTCCCAATACCTTTTCATCATCCTTATACATCACTCTGAATAAAATATATGAACAGGGTTTATATTCACCTGGAGTTTCCCCATATGTGAAAACAAAATAACAACAAATGACCAAGTGTAGAAGTAAGAGAGGGGGCTGTCTTATGTGGCATATATGACCTAAGCACTTTGTCTGTTATACATATCATTTTATATAGCCAGTGTATGTTGTAGATTTCAGTGATTCAACAAATATGTTCACTCAGAGCTGATGCTCTGTGATAGTGGTTCAAGGTGAATAAGAGGGGAAAAAACAAACTATATAGAATCAGTATATAACATCTTCACAGTGATCAGCATGGATAACAGCGCTCATTCTTAAACATCCGGTGTGTTGATGCCGAGTTCCAAACCATACACCAGTCAGTTGGACTAAAATGTTGATTTCTCATCTTTGACTTGCAGACTTAAAGTACAAGAACCTCAGAAGTCGGAGTGGGTTCGCTTGAATGGCGAGGTAAACTGGCAACAGGGAAAGCTAATCCACACACAAAAGTCAGTCTCATGCACTAGAAACAGTAGCATGTGTATGGATTAAACTTCAATTCAAAGCGAATAGTATGCGACAACAAAAACATCTTCACAAGCCATGAGTGTAGCTGTTTCCTGAGATTACACTATTGATAACAAATTACATGGAGACGGCCCTTGTCACTACTCACATTTAGTAGACAAAAACAAAGTAGATGAAATGCCTTTATCCAAAGTAACAGCAAAAAGATTGCATAATAGTAAAGATACATGTACTTAAATGGACAGAACTTCCCCTGTTGTGTATCCACCTTGATGTAGTAGAAGACTAGAGGAAGTGAGACACAAACCTGCTGCCTTGTAGGAAGGCTGTGGTTAGGGGAAAAAAAACCCCAAAAATGCTTATCGAAGTTGGATGTGCTGAGCCATAGGCTTGACGAAACAGTGCAACGCAACTACTTGATGATGAATTGCACTAAATGATAGACCCAATCAGGCAGAGTAAAAGTAGGTTGCACAGGATCACGGACAGAATAAGATTGTAATGACTTCGCTCACTAGATAAGGGAAATAAGTGACGTGCTAAATCATAGTTTATGTTGAGGGCATTAGATCTTTTTATTTCTCTACATTTTTATGTGTACTGTAAAGACTGATGTCTATGCTGTGTTCACATGCTACAACCATGGTGGATTCTGTAATTGTAACTATCAAGTACAGTTCCATCATCTATATGTTTTACAGGAGTGTAATCAAGACAGCTTTGGTCAATGTACAAATAGCTAGACCAGTGGTTTTATGGATCTTCATACAGTGTCTTATACTAAAAGAAAGTAATAGAAGAATTTGACCAAACTGATAGGTGAGATAATTGATAAGCAGGGAATAAACAGGATGCCAATGATTATGAAGAGACTGATCTCCACATGTTGTTCCGGATGGCTATGTTAAAGTAGGCAGTTATAGTTCCATGACCTGAAAACAAAGGACATGGTAGGCCTGGTGATGGACACCTACAAATATTCCTATATTTATTGTGGAAGTCATGTCACTGTGTGTTTATAAAATAAGCAGTTTTGCTCTGCCAACTACTGAGCCAGCTTATGTGTTCATTACACAGATGTCAAACATTTCTCAAAAGTAATTGTTATAAATCTAATGCCCCAATTCCCCATTGAGAAGGCACCTTTGTATCCAGTTTACTGAATCTAAACAAACAGTCAAAAGTCCTTATCAGGGCCAAAAAATATTCACACATTTCCAGAGATAAAGCACAACAACAATCAGAAGTTATAAATAACATAACACCAATTGAAATAAAAATTCTGACAATCCTCAGTAGCAATATTGTATTTTTCAAGATGAAAACATAAACATACTCACTGTACAATGCTGGCGTTACAATCACAATAAAATAAAACAGGTAACAACTGGGATGTTTAGGAAAAAGCAACTATTTCTGTCTTCAGGACCACTCAAATAAACTAAGAAAATTTCATCTACTTATAGACATTTGAACTTGATTTCCTTTTTTTCATGGCGACTGGCACCTAGGATATATATTTGTAATAGAACACCGAGGTTTTGTAAATGAAATCATAAGTTAGTTGCATATCCTTTACAGGACGTCACAGTCAACCCCAGCATTTTTTTGGCTGTCTGTGATTTCTTGGTAAGTTTACATTCAGTACTTTGGGAATGACCAGCACTCACACCATTGTATGAAAATCAGTGCAAGGCAATCTGTTTCCAAATCGCCCGCAGCTATGGTTCGACTGCGGTATGCTGGATCGCAAACTGCCTCCGTAACCCCTTTGCCACAGCGCTGGCGGAATGATAAACCATCGTCTTGAACACTTAAATCAGGGAAGGCAACCTGGCTAACAAATGCCCGGAGAGGTTCAAATATGCAGCTCTGCTGTAAACAAGCACAATGCAGTTACATCTAAAACAACATTCTGGACAAACGCAGAAGAAGAAATGCTGAAAACAAGGCAAATGTGATTAGCTGAGCAAGTAGATGGTATAAAATCTTAATGTCACGCCCTGGAGACTCATGTTTAGTGGAGCTAGATGATCTGATTATGCCTGCGAGCTAGGAGAGGACCAGCTGACATGGAAAGCCTCAGAGACCAAATGCTAGTGACCTGGACTCCTGGACTGCCAAAGGCTTGGTGAAGCCACATCAACAGTTTCTGTGGACTAGACCCGGTCGTAAAGACTACACAGAAAGCTCCTGATAGGACTTCTCTACACAGATTCTTGAGTAAAAGACGATCACAAGGTCAGCATGGTCGAATGGATAAGAGCGCCTGCTTTTAAACTTCCGGTCTGCTGATACCGAGGTAGCAGGTTCAACCCCATACATTGTTCAGAAGGACTAAAATATTGATTTTTTGTCCTTGACTTGGGGACGTAAGTAATCAGTCCAGTGCTACTAGAAGTAGTAACACGTGTATGGACTAAGATTGAGTTCAAAGTGAGCGAAGGCAAATAACAATAAAAAAAATAAAACCAAGTAAGACACCATCATACTATATCAGTGGTTCTCAATCTTATTTGGCCCATGCACCCCTTCACCATATGTTCAGAATGTCACCCCCCCCCCCCCCCCCCCTTTCGTATGTCCTCCCTATAAATTCCCCCTGCCCCTACACAGTATGCGTAAAAATTTAAGCTAAATTAAATAACACATACTAGAACAAGCTTAGATGTCCACATAAAATGTGATTTGCAGGTCTACTTACGGTATAAACCAAATTTCAGAAGGGCAAGAAGTACAGAACCGTAAAGTATGGATGGAAAAACAATATCAAGTAATCGGTTCTTGTATTAACACGATCTTGAAATAATCTTAATTCTCCCCAAGAAACCCTCAACCGGGGGGCGGAGGGGGGAAATTTCCCCACCAACTGAGAACCACTGCACTATATAGTTACTTAGAAAAATACCCGACTACGATAAAGCACTCCCTGAAAAAGAAAGAACATGAGACGGGGAGGGAGTCAACAACACTAAGCCTTAAAGTGCGGGAACCTCACCAGACATGACTACAGCAACAAAGAGGAAATTCACACCAAGCCAGAAATGCCCAGTAACTAGGAAGCGAAACATGCAGCTCTATTTCCACAAGCTGAAAAGAGACACCATAAGGGCCACAATTATAACTAACCGATACATTGACAGTTGAATTGGGCCTGAACACATTCTACTTCAAGCGAGAGCAAACAACAAAATGATGTTGGATGCCTAAGACAGTGGCATGGAGAAATTAGAATGGATTCTAAAAAACAAAGGGACAAGATCTGTGGAGAAATAAAAATTGTAATGTAATTTGGCAGGGCACACAAGGATGATGAACAAGGGGTGGCTGAGAGATTCCAGAGTATGTCTCTAGCTCAGAAATGTCGGGCTTCATTCCCAGCAGGTTGTAAGAACTATTTGTTTCTAATGATACTATACTTGCCCCTGATTTCTAGGGTAATGAAATAAGATAGCTAGCTTTCTCAGATAAGGGCAAAAAACAGGAGGTCCTGTAAGCAGACGTTAAAAACCCCACACCAGTTTAAAATCTCAAAGAACAGGCAGTAAAACCACCGCCCTGGCCAACACACTCACAAGTAGATAGATACCATTACCTAAAGTAAGCAGGCTTTATGTAAATGCATTCTGACATTTGAGTTAAAAAGGTACATAAAAGAGGAACAAAGAAGAACAATGCACTGTTTATTTTCACATCAAGAAAAACACCACAAGCACATGATATCTCTTAATGCTTGAGTTTTTCAGTGAACCATCGACCTAAACTGAGACAGAATCTTGGCCTCTCTCTTGCTCCTCTCCTCATGGTTAAATGAAGCCAGAGCTCTCTTTTCATCAGCGCTGTAAATCTGGTTTTCCTTCCTCAAACGCACAGCTTCCATGCGACGATGTCTGTGTAACAAAAAAGATATTTCTTGTCACTAACTCACAGAGGAAGGAGCTAAATGATAATATATTTCATATAGTGACTAGTGATCAAAAACAAGGAAAACCCTATAGAAAAATTTAACCAGTCACAAAAGAAGCTCACCAAACATGTTCGTCATCAGTATAATGTGCTCTGTCAACTGGCGTACATGTTCAGGCGTCTTCAAAGGTCTTGATGTTCTGGATCAATTCTATTGATTTTCCTTCAAGCCACGACACCCCAATGCCGGCTCCATGGTGAATGGGTTACAACACAGCTTGTAATCCCACATACCCACACTCGAAACACAGCTGCAGGCGATTTGGCAGCAGACTGCCTTGCAATGGTTTTTTTATGAAATGGTATGTGTGCCAGCCATTCAGAAAGCAATGGCAAACTACTGAATGTAAACTTGCCAAGAGATCACAACAGCAAAAAATGCTGGTGTTGACTGCGACGTTCTGTAAAAGATATGCAACTAACTAAATATCACCCCAATCCATTGAGCATGATTTCCTCTGCCTTTTCTACCACTGATCTTTCCAGTTGTCACGTCTTCCAAAGCCTCTCTTCTCATTACAAAACTAAAGAACACTGTCTCCTTATATCTGTATATAATCTTCTACTCTCATTAGCCTTTTCCAGGCACATGTTATCAGTTACTCCAAAAGTCCAAGGTATCAGCAACATATGTCTCAGAAATGACATTTTCGCTGACTCCAAGCTCTCCCTAATTTGTTTGATCACATTCCATGACTCACCACCATACAGTAAGAACAAGTTCTATATAACATTTCTGTTTTCTCCATCGAACATTCAATGACCATGGTTTACTGCATTAGATACTTGTCATTTTCTGAAAAGCAGCCATTGCCTGGCTGATTCTATTTTAACCTCTATCATGCATCTTCCATATGATATTATTGTCAACAAATATTTGAATTTAACCTCTATCATATTAAACTAGGTTGGCTATTAAATACGATAAAACAAAGAAAATGGAAATAGTTTGGTCACTTGAAAGGTCACGAAAGTTTGGAGAGAACAATAATGGAGGGGTATATGTGCCAAGTAGCAGCGCAAATGATATGACGCAAAAGAAACACAGTGAGAAAATCGCGAACCAAATAGTGGTAGAAACTAGGAGGCTGACGTGAAAAAACAAGATATGTCAGAAACAGTGTCAACAACAATAAACAGTCAGATCTTGGAGCTTGAATGACGAGGCAGCTCGATTTGATTCTCAGCAAGGAGAGAACTTATATACTGGCTGGACACTTACTCCGATGGCCAACAGATATTAGAAAGAAGAACGAGGCTATTAATGCAAGATGTATATCAACCAGAAAGCCACGGACAAATGCGACAATATTGGAATATTGAGCATCTGCGCTGCTACTTGGCAATATGCCTGGGAAGAGAGGAAGAGGAAGGCCAAAGAGAAGATGGGTGCAGGATATGGCGGGTGATCTCCAGATGGGTGTGATGGACGCAGGACAACTTGCTTATGATCAAGAGGTTTTCTGGAAGGTTGTTATAGGAGCAAAGTTCTGCAAATGTTACATCCCCCAGGTTGACTCTGCTTAAAATGTTATAGGCCCCAGGTTAACTCAGCTTAAAATGTAACATCCCCCAGGTTGACTCAGCTTAAAATATTATATCCCCCAGGCTGGCTCAGATTAGAATATTATAGCCCCCAAGTTGGCTCAGCTTAAAATGTTATATCCCCCAGGTTGACTCAGCTTAATTATACCATCCAGGTTGGTTCAGCTTAAAATGTTATCCCCCAGGTTGGCTCAGCTTAAAATGGGTACCAGGAAATGCTCTGGAAAGAAAGAGTGGCTGGCATGATGCTGACGTCATGAGCCATCAAGTGCTGATAAGTCTATAAAACACAGGGCTAGTGAGCACCATATACTCAATATGCGCCAAGGTGCATAAAAGGGCCCTTTCTTTACTTTTCAAAAATATACTTCATGGCACTTCCATGGCATTTGACTGATCTAATCTGATACAGCTTAAAGAAAAGTAACTATTCTATACAATAATTACATTCCAACGTTCCAAAGAAAATCAGATAAATTCATACCTGCTGCCGCTCATCACGTAACCAACATGTTCAAACGATTCAATCTCATCCTGATGTCAGGCCAATCTCACCACGCCGAGGAATTCTCTTGCCTCCAGCGATGTAGGCTGCCATAGCAGCACCTTCACCAGGCAACAAGGCACGGCCAAAGCTTTTAGGAAGAAGACAAGAAATGTTAGTCTTATGAATGACCGAAATAACAGTAAATTACACATTCTTACGCACAGATAGTTAAAACTACATCAGAGAATTTCATGTTTTCTCTGTGTTTCTTAATTTTCACATCTTTGCCTTCTATGTGTGCCAAACATTGCCTATGACTTGATTTCACAAGATAATTTTCATTCCAAATGTTAAGTGACAACTCACACTCAAATTATGTGATAATATACATGGATAGGTCTGTGCTGAGGTAAATGAGTGGGTGGGGCTTCACTGCAAAAGTTAATGGATGCTGTGGGAAAAAAAGGAGTCTGGAATATGATATGACATCCAAGGTCAGCATGTTTTCTCTGTTTCTTAATTTTCACATCTTTGCCTTCTATGAGTGCCAAACATTGCCTATGACCTGATATATGGCTGAATAGATAAGAACTTGTGCTCTTAAACATCCGGTGTGCTGATGCTGAGGTAAGGGGGTGCAACCCCATCACCGGACAGTTGGACTAAAATACTGACTTCTTGTCCTTGACTTGGGGACATAAATTACAAGCACCTCTGAAATCGGAGTAGATTCACCTGATGGTGAGGGACACTGTGAATAGGGAAAGCTAATTCACACGCAAAATTCGGTCCTGCACTACTAGAAGTTGTATATATGGACTACACTTGCGTTCAAAGCAAGCGAGCGCCAAAAAACATAAGACATCCAGCATGAGAATGGAGTTGGAGGTTGTTATGGTGGTGTTCTGATGGCTGAAATATAGTACAGAACACAGACTGGCAAAGCAAACTACGTAAATAGAAACTGGTATGTTCTGTGTGGGGTGACTTGCATCATTCGATGACATGAAGGCAAGAGCACATCATGGATTTTCTGCCTAGGGCATGCGGGGATGTGAGGAAATGAACAGGTTAAAAGACAGGCTGATGAAATGCCTTTGGGCGACGAGCTAGATTATAAGAATGATGTGGCGAAGGCTCTCTGGGATCGAGTGGAAAGTAAAACAAAACAAAGGATGGAGAGGCTATTTCTGCAGGAAGTAGGTATAGGGTCTGGATGACATTCAATGTGTATATGACAATTCTGGCAGACTTTCAATGAGGCTTCGCTGGCTATTAAAGAAGGGCATAAAGCAAGGATGGGATGTCCCAAGTGCAACTATATTGGTTCTTGATGTCAATTTCCCAGGAAGGTTAACCCGGTCAACAAATGCCTGCAGAAGTCGGATGTGTCGTCCTAATGGCGCAAGAACGCAGCTCTGCTGTAAACAGGCACAACGCAATCAATCAATCAATCAATCATGTGCCATGCCGGAAAGCGTGGGCGGTCATGATTCGCCAGTTCACTCGATCACCAGAGTCGTGGATCAGCTCAGTGTTCCTGTCTCGTCCATGCCATGTGGCCAAGCCATCCAGGTATTTTCCTCTCGGTCTTCCTCTTGGTCTGTTCCCTTCGATCTTGCCAGCTGTCACTAAGTTCTCCAGTCCATTTCTTCTCATAACATGTCCAAAAATGTTGACTGTCTACGTCTTCTTCTTCCTTCGTTCATCCGGAGTTTTTTTTCGGATGTGATTGCGTTGTGCCTGTTTACAGCAGAGCTGCGTTCTTGCGCCGTTAGGCCGACACATCCGACTTCTGCGGGCATTTGTTGACCGGGTTAACCTTCCCGGGGGTTTCTTAGGACGTTTGACTCTCACTGTTGTGGTGTTATCCTCCATCCCAGCTGGTCCATATAGAACAGCCAAAGATCCTGGTCAGCCCTCAAGGGAAGGCAGGGGCAGACCATGGGCATTCCCCGCCATCCAAGGAGGCTTCCATACTTGCAGAGCCGATACATAGCGCTCTGGTACTGGGCTCACCCAAGGAATCGTCACGTCCTGCACATGGCTGCTTAGCCTCACTTCCGTATATTGGGCCTTCCGTTCACCATAGGCTGTTCTTCCGGAAACCAGAAGTATGCAGTCTGCAGATGACATCCACACAGTGAGCTTTCGGTTCGGACTTTCCATGTAATGGATTTGCTAGCCAAGCAATATTCCATTTCGTGCCACTAGGACACTTTTCCACCTTTTATGAAGCCCACACAGTGGGCTTTTGATTCGGACTTTCCACATAATGGATTTGCTATCCAAGCAATATTCCATTTCGTGCCACTAGGACACTTTTCCACCTTTTTTGAAGCCCACACAATGGGCTTTTGATTTGGACTTTCCACGTAATGGATTTGCTATCCAAGCAATATTCCATTTCATGCCTCTGGGTCTTCATGCACCTTTAAATGTCAACCTGTATATAGTTAAAGTAATCTGCGGTCAACTTTAGCTTGTTGATATCTCCATAGAGCTTGTCCTCAAATGAAGCAGGTGTGGGCCAAAATATCTTTCTCTGTTCTGCATACGTTGGGCATTCCTGCAGCAAATGTTTTGCTGTCATTTTTCCAGTTCTACAATTACATTCATCGGTATCTCCTATCTTTAGTTTATTGAACAAGTGGTATTTCAGCCTGTTATGTCCTGTGCGGAGTCTGAAGATTGCTACTTGTTCTCTTCGGTTGAGTTTGTAATATGCATCATCCTTCTGATGGCCTGGATGCTCTGATTCCCATTTGGTTCTATAAGTGCTTTTTATCAACCTCTTTGCCTCATTATAGGTTATGTCTATGTCAGGCTGTGGTAGTCGTCCGCCCTCTTTTGCCAGTCTGTCAGCCTCTTCATTTCCAGGTATACTGCAATGTGATGGTATCCACTGTATTACAACTTTTTTGGATTTCTGGCATAGACCATGGAGTGCTGCTCTTAGGTCAGTTAGTTCTGTGCTGTTATTGCTCTTCAGTATTGAGACAGCTGACTTTGCATCTGTGAAGATAGCTATTTGCTTCTCTTTATTTTCCTCCATCAGGAGCATTTCTGCTGCAGTTTTCAGAGCCTCTACCTCCGCTTTGAAGTTACTTGAAAATTTTCCAGTTGCCATTGAATGTGTTTTTTTCACTCCATTTTTTAAATTTAGGAGAATTCCTCCTCCTCCATTCTCTATTGAATTTTTGGCTGATCCATCTGTATATGCATGGGTCCAATTCCTGCTTGGGTAATGTTCTTTTATGTAGTTTAGGGTTATTTCTCTTCTTTCGGTTTCATGCTGAGTGTTCTTTTTCTCAATACCAGGAATGTTTTCTATCATCTCAGGCAGTTGCTGCTGTCTCCAAGCTGGGAACTTGTCTGCATTGTAAATAGGTTTGACTGTTGATATGTTAAGTATGGGATCTGCCCTAATCTTTCGTTTTGCAGTTTCTACAAAGTTGCTACGCTTCAGTCGTCCCTTTCCAAAACCACTAAAACCTTTTATACATAGGGTGGTCTGTCAATCTTCTAAATTTTTCTGCTTGTTGCTGGGCTCTGCTATCTCTTCTATCCTGCATTGGTTGTAAACAAGTGATCTTTTCTAGTTCATTAATAGGCGTTGTCTTCAGGCTTCCAGTTATGATTCGCATTCCTTGGTTTTGGACTCTACTTATTTTGTTAAAGTTTGACTTAGCTGCTGTTGCCCAAGCTGCAATGCCATATTCCAGTACTGGCCTCACCCGTCCAGTATATAACTTCTTGAGAACTTTCTCATCTGCTCCCCACGTTGTACCAGCAAGCTTTTTCATGATTGCCATTCTCTGCCTTGCTCTTGTTCGATTTTTCTCAACCTGTGTCTTCCATGTCAGGCGACGATCAAAGGTGACTCCTAGATAGTTTGGATTTTCTTCATGGCGCAATATTTTTCCATTCAATACCAGCTTAGGTTGCTGAGGTTTATTTGAGAGGGAGAACACTGTGCATGTTGTTTTCTCCTCACTTATCTTCACTAGCCATGATTTTGACCAGTCCTCTAGCGCTAATAAGGCTTGCTGTATTCTGCTGTTAGCTGTACTAATATATTCTTCAGATGTCCATATGGCTAGGTCATCTGCAAAGGATGATGTGTGTACTCTGGCTGGAAAATTTTCCGTGATGTCGTTTATATATGCTAGGAATAATGTTGGTGAAAGAACTCCTCCTTGGGGGACACCTTGCTCCAACAGCATCATTTTGCTGGTTTGTCCTTGTACTTTTGTCCTGGCAGTTCTGTTCTCAAGGTAGTGGCTGATCCATTTGTACATTTTCCCGCAAACATGCATTTTTTGCAGTTTTACTTTCAGTCCTTCCTTCCATACTTTATCAAATGCTTTTTCTAAATCTATCCAGACTGCTAGTGTGTGCTTTTTCTCTTGGAAGGCATCCTCTATTTCCTGAGCTATATAGGTTATTTGATCTTCAGTAGATCTGTACTTTCTGAATCCTGCTTGGTGAGGTGTTAAGAGTTGGTTTTCTTCCAGATGCCATGTTAGCCTGCCATTGATAATGCGTTCCATTAATTTTCCTACACAGCTAAGAAGACTGATAGGTCGATAGCCATTTGGTTCTTCCAGGTCTTTTCCTTTCTTTGGGACTGGTATTAGTATAGCTTCCTTCCATGCCTGTGGGACTATTCCCCTCTTCCAGCTGTAATTTAGGACTGCTAGTAGTTTCTTTTTTGCCTTAGTGCCTAGTCCTATTAGCATTTCATTTGTGATTCCATCCTTTCCTGGTGATGTCTTCTTTTTTAGGGTATTCATTGCCTGTTCCTATTTCTTCCATTGTTAGATTTGCCATCATATATTCTGCTGCTGTCTCTGTATATGTATGATGTATCTGTTTATCTTTGATTGCTTTCTTCTGTTCGGCTGTAATATCAATGTGGTTTGCACTGGCATAGTGTTCCATTAGTGCATTTGCAGCCTTTTTTCCTGTAAGCAAGGCATTTCCTTGTTTAATTGTTATTTGTTTGTTTCTAGGTCCTTCATTGTTCATGGCTTTCACTAGTTTCCATAGTTTGTTTCCATCCCTGTCAAAATTCAGGTTTTCTGTTTTTTTCCTCCAACAATCTCTTGTTGTTTGATTTACTGTTCTTTTATATTTTGCTGAGATGGCTTTGAGAGAGATGTTCGCTTCAGTTGTTTGTTCTCTCTCTGCGGTCTTCCTAGCATCTTCAACTTTGTCCTCCAAAAATTGTAGTTCTTCAGTCCAGTATGGTTTGTAATTTTTCCTTGCTCCTCTTGGAATAGACTCAGTGGCCGCCTGTATTATTGCTCTGTTTAGACTTTCCACCATTTGCTTCATGTTGCCATATCGTGTATTTACGTTTTCACAATATTTGTCTGTTAGTATGGCAAATCTGTCCCAATCTGCTCGTTTGTAATTCCAACGGGGCAAAGGCTTTTGCTCCTGTGGAACATACTCCATATTTATTACAAGCTTGATTGGTCTGTGGTCACTACCTGCTAATTGGTCCAGCACATGGCGATCGATTTTGTGGAGGATGTCTCCTGTGCAGAAAGCTAAGTCTGGAGTAGAAGTGGTAATCCATCTTCTGGAGTAGAAGCTCGGTGTGTCATCCGCTTTGTTAAGTAGATGGAGATTTGAGTCTATTTCCCAGTCCTCCACTTCATCTCCTCTTTTGTCAGTATCTGGGTATCCCCATCTTTCTGAACGGCTATTAAAGTCTCCGACAACAATGCAATTTGTGTCAGTTATTTCCATGTTTGAGAGTGTAAGATCCTTATCTGCCGGGCTATATAGATTGTAAATTCTTATTTTCACGTCCTTTATCATTATATCAACACCTATAATTTCCGTTTGGTTGTCAGAGATCACAGATACTTCGCTGCAAGGTATTGTATTTCGTGTAAGTATTACAACTCCTCCTTTGTGTCCTTCGCGGTCGAAACGTGTGGCCTGATATCCCTCGACTGAAAATGTGCGATTGGCGTTGAGGTGTGTCTCTTGAATGCATGCCACATCTATTCTATCTTTATGAAGACGCTGTGTTAGGGAGGCTTTCTTGTTATAAACTCCTTCTGCATTCCATTGTAGTATGTTGAGTGTCCGGGGTGTTTGGTCAATAGCTCTTAACCTACTCCTTTGTGCCTTGACTCCACAGCACAGGGGAAGGTGACCACCAGTAGTCATGGGTGGACCCCCTCGAGGCAGGGGGCCCGGCACTATCACCGCCTGATGGGACTTCACGGGATTAGCACCATAACGATTAATTTTCATCTGTGGCATCATGAAATGATAAAGTTACGTTGCACTTCTTTGTCAAGCCTGTGGCTCAGTACATCCGATTTCGACAAGCATTTGTTCAGGATGCTTTCCCTAGCCTTTGACTGTCCCCAGTCTACCTACAAGGCAGCAGGTTTGTGCGTCACTTCGTCTGGTCCCTCTCCCTTGACCTGTCCGACATGGGTGCCCCTACCAGTAGCTGTGCTACCGTCGGCATAGCTCTTGGGGTCATTGGAACGCTCAAGCCCCTCTACCTCGTCAAGGTGGACGCACGGCAGAGGGGGTCTACGTCTAATTTCTCTAATCAATCTACGATTTTCATTTGTCTCTTGTAGTACTTGGTCATTGGTTTTTCTATCTGTCCATGGTATTCTTTGCATTTTCCTCAGAAACCACATTTCTGCAGCCATCAGATGTTTTTCAGCTTGACTGCACATTGTCCAAGTTTCACATCCATACAAAAGAACAGGCTCTATGTATCCCCTCAACACTCTTTTTCTCGTTTCAATTGACATCATTTTATTGGTCAGAATGTTTTTCATCTTGCTAAAGGCTACTTTCGCAATGGCGATTCTTGTTCTAATCTCTTCAAGGCATCTGCCATCAGATGTTATGACAGATGCCTTGAAGAGATTAGAACAACGCAATCACGTCCGAAAAAAAACTCCGGATGAAAGAAGAAGAAGAAGAAGATTTCAATTTCATTTTAAATTTTGCTATTGCCTAGAAAATTTCTAGTCAACAAATGACTGATATAGCGGTGCTGTGAGTGCATAAACTCCATCTTTTGTAAAGATAGTGCGGGCAAGTAAGTAGACAGATAGCTTAAAGGCCATTCTAATTACAAATAAGCAATCAAACAAAATTCATAAGAAGACGCCGTTGGAACTACATCGGCCATGTACTCAGAATGGACAAGACAAGACTCCCCTACCAAGCCCTCATATGGTCACCGGTAGGGAAAAGAAAACGGGGAAGACCAAGAGAGACCCTGCGTAGAACCATCATTAGAGAAGGCTCATTCAATGGCCAAGTAAATATCCAAGATCTACAACAGATAGCAGCGAACCGCCAGGCATGGAGAGACAGGACTTCTGCCCTATGCGCCGCCTTAGGCTCAAGAGGAAAGACTAACTAACTAAGACTAATCAAACTGTACATCCACATCACTGTACAGGTAGCTGTTAGGAAAGCAGGCAATGATGTAGCAAATAGGCAGACAAGTAAGTAGGTTAGATAAAGTGGTACAGTCTAGTCAGCAGATTAAATAATAAAGAAGTAGCAATTGCTGGAGAAGCCCTTGAGGTAATTGAAATAGCATGAGAAATTAGTTCACAGGTATTGATAAGCACCTGCACAGACACAGAAGAAACAGGTGCCCCCTGCCCTTCACCCTTTTGCACATACACAGAAAGAGATGCCCTACAAAAACAAGGTCATAGAGAGAAAGAGATGCCTTGCAAAGACAAGATATTAGACATGTTAAAGAAAGACACTCTTGAGACAGCAGCAACACAGGCTAAACTGCCATCACATCTGATAATAGTGCAATCAAATTTCTGCCTGTGTGTAACCAGGACCATTAAGAAAAACAAAGAATAGTTTACACTCACTGTAAGTTACCCGGGACCGGTACGAGAAACAAAGAATAGTTAAACTGTAAGTTACCGGGACCACTAAGAGAAACAAAGCATAGTTACAAAGAAAGTTACCATGCGTAAGATGCTGCTAAGGACTGCTGGCGTGAGACTGACCTAGTCACAATGTAGAAAACGTTTTACCTGTAAAATCCAATCCAATGTTGGATTTCTCTTGGGCACTGTATATTAAGAGAGCTACAGTAGCTAGCACACTTGTCTGCCAGCCTGATGGTCATGTCGTCAAACGGTCATTGTTAAGATCAAATTGGCCTATGTGGATAAGGCCCTCTACATAATTTTTAAGAACAAAAAAACTAAACTAAAATTTGTTTTCTTTGTTTACTCATTTAAAACTCAAGCGTAGTCCATGCTGGACTGATATTTGCGTGTGGGCTAGCTTTTCCTATTACCAGCATCTCTTGCCATCAGGTGAACCCACTTTAACTTCAGAGGTACTTATAATTTACGTCCCCAAGTACAAAAAGTCAACATTTTAGTCCAGCTAACCGAAGTAGGGGTTCAACCCTCTACCTTGCCATCAGCACACCAGAAGTTTAAGATCACATAAACTAAAATAAATATTGTAACACAGAATAAAAAACCTACTCTCTCTCCGTTAGAGTGTTGGTTTCCACATAAGGTGTTGGCCCAACAACCTCCATGTCTTCTGCAGTTAACTTGCTTGGCTCTGCACAAAGAAAACAATATGGAAGTATAAGATGAATGACTGCAGCAAACATATCATCAAACTGTACAAGCTACCATTTCTCCTTTGGAGCCATCAGAGACATGAAAGTGAACATACTGCAAGAGCTTTTCCCCCAAAATTACTTGTGCAAGATTGTGCCTTGGAAAAAACATTGCAGCTTCAAAGTCTGATGAGCTGAGTTGAGTTGAGTCAAGAACCAACACCACATAGCACTTTGGACATTCCCATGCATGCTCCGTGCCTCATCTTCAACATCCAACAAAGAGTCCCAATACTAATAGTCTGACACTGTGATGTGACAAAGGACCCAAGCTATTCAGGTGAGAAGTTATTTCTCTAACAGAAACATTTCACGTTTTCCTCACCACAAGACAAACAAAACATCATCATCGCCAATGTGCAGCTGCTCATTAGCCTAATGTCGCCCTCATCATGTCCCACCAGAAATACTCTGAATCTCTTGTCAGTTCCCTGTCCCCCATGCAACTTAATGACCAGGGTGTCTTTTTTGTACCCTGTGTTCATCTATGTGCTGGCCGGCAACCATGCACTCTATTACTGTTCTTTCTAAATCAATAAAGAAATATACAAAAAGCAAAATAAAGACCCCTTTTACAGCCTTAAGACACCATGAGCATACATATACGGTGCTAGATCCATATTATTATAGATCCATGTTATTATAGATCCATATTATTATAGATCAGTCGACAGTTGCAGATGGAGTCAATATCATACAGGGTGTCCTTACCTTCCAAGACATTTCCTGGTACCCATTTTAGGCTGGCCCGACCTGGTCTAACTTAGTTGCATATCCTTTACGGACATAGCAGCCAACCCTAGCATTTTTTGGTTATTCGTGATTCCTGGGCAAGTTTTACATCAGTAGTTTGCCATTGCTTTCTGAATGACTGGCACCCATATCATTTCATAAAAAACCAACACAGCTGTGTTTCGAACATGTTATGCGGGATTACGAACTGCGTCCGTAACTCCATCGCCACGGAGCCACCTGGTGTACTAAATCAATATTTAAAAAAAATTGGCCTCAATGTGTATTTGACCCCATGAATACCGAGCTGGCAGGCTAGCATTTAGCCACTATACTACCACGCCCCCCCCCCCCTCCCTCAATAGACACGTGTTTTATAACAAAAACAAAGAACAATAACACTGTAAACTATCATGTATTCTGCAAGAAGCAGCTAAGGAGTGTTGATGTGAGACTGGCTCACTCCTTAGAACACTATGGCTGCAAAATCTAACCAATCATAAACAAGTCTACAAAATCTAACCAACCATGAACAAGTCTACAAAATCTAACCAACCATAAACAAGTCAACAAAGGTCTTGCCATGTGTCGGTTAAGGGGTTAATTTTCCAACCACGAGGGTCAGAATACAAATTTGCCAAGCACGTGCCTATCTCAGAGCCAACGCAAACACACAACATCCACTGCATAGCGAGATTAAAAAGGTAAAGGGCAGCAGGCTAAAAAGAGGAAAGTCATGGATGGGTCAAGCTGAAGACATTCTTCAGCAAGTGTGTTCAACTGAGGACTTAGAACCTGGCGAGGAGTGGGTACAAGTGCCAACAGAGTTATATACATCCTTTTCAGTGTGCATCCAAATAGACAGGAAATGCAGACAAGAAAATCCAGCTGCTGTGGAGGCGGAAGTCCAGGCTCTGATCTTCGAGAACATTGCTGTCATTTACACAGATGGGTCAGTCGTTCGAGGAGTGAGAAGTTCATGGGCCTTTACGGCTCAGGCCGGAGAGAAAATTGTGAAGGAAGAGTCTGGCGCTTTTGCTTTGACCACAAGCAGCCTGACTATGGAAGTCATGGCAGTAAGCAAAGCAATAACATGGCTCGAGACACAGACATTCAAGCGGGCATGTGTCCTTAGTGACTCAATGAGTATGCTCGGAAGGATAGAGATGGGGTGGGTCCGAAGACAGTGGCTGCTGTCTCTGCAGCGGTCTTGGCTGGCAAAGATTAATTTCATCTTCGTGCCAGGGCATTTGGGTGTACAAGGGAATGAGCAGGCTGACAGGTTTGCAGGTAGTACTGTGGAAGGTGGATGAGCCATGGACCAGGCAGACATTCTGAATGCTCGACGAGAAATAAGCCGTTTACGAGAACCCAGGCAATGACTGGGAATCTACAACCATGGTCATGCTGCGAGAGCAGCAAGTTAAAAGAGGTGTGGCCAAACAAGAACACTACGCAGGATGCCAAAGAAGAGTAATAAACCAACACAGAACTGGTGCCGTGAACCGCTACATGCTGCAAGATTTACTGAGGAGGGGATCCGAGCACTTATGGACTGAATGGTTTGATGTGCAATGAGGATGATCTGTCGACTAACTAATGTTGGCGCTGGATAAGACATGCATTGAGAATACCTGAGGATAGTATAGACACTCCCTTATTGGAACCCATAGGGTGAATTAAAGTGGGAGACCTACCAACACACGGAGAAAAGAATTAAAGAGATAATAATATGTGGAGAATATGGAAGGAGCTGCAGAAGACAGCAAAAAAAAAAATAGGACATCGAGTATTGAAGGCATATGCCCCACAGGGAGATAAAGGACAACAGAACATGAGGAATGTCTGTAAAAAGTCAACCTGTCACTTGAAGATACTTACTCTTTGTCTTCTCCAGCCACACTTCTCCACCCTCAGCTTGTTCATCGGAATCCGACTCAGACTCCGATTCAGTTTCAGTGACTTTTGACTTCTTCTTTTTCTTCTTGCGAGACTTCTTTGATTTTCTGAAAGTGGATAGTTAAATGTAATGCAACAAACAAGCCGAACAATCATCATCATGACAACTGTTTTCCTTACAAGAAGTCACTGACAAAGCACACCATCCCTGAAATAATGATTGATGAGGCTACCTGTTTAATAATAAATAACTCGCCATACACAGAACGATGACTACAATCACTTTCACCATTCATGACGCATTTAATACTAAATAACTCGCCATATATAACAATACATCCAATTCAACAATCATGACTCATTTAATACTAAATAACTCAACATATACAGAACAATGACTACAATCACTTTTACCAACCATGACTCATTTAATACTAAATAACTGGCCATACATAGAACAATGACTACAACCACTTTCACCAACCATGACTCATTTAACACTAAATAACTCACCATACATAGAACAATGACTACAACCACTTTCACCAACCATGACTCATTTAACACTAAATAACTCACCATACACAGAACAATGACTACAACCACTTTCACCAACCATGACTCATTTAACACCAAATAACTGGCCATACATAGAACAATGACTACAACCACTTTCACCAACCATGACTCATTTAACACCAAATAACTGGCCATACATAGAACAATGACTACAACCACTTTCACCAACCATGACTCATTTAACACCAAATAACTGGCCATACATAGAACAATGACTACAACCACTTTCACCAACCATGACTTATTTAATACTAAATAACTTGCCATACACAAAACAATGACTACAACCACTTTCACCAACCATGACTCATTTAACACTTAATAACTCACCATACACAGAACAATGACTACAACCACTTTCACCAACCATGCCTCATTTAATACTAAATAACTTGCCATACACAAAACAATGACTACAACCACTTTCACCAACCATGACTCATTTAACACCAAATAACTGGCCATACATAGAACAATGACTACAACCACTTTCACCAACCATGCCTCATTTAATACTAAATAACTGGCCATACACAGAGCGATGGCTACAACCACTTTCACCAACCATGACTCATTTAATATGAAATAAGTCGTCACAAGCCCATGGGTGACGCTACACAGCACATACTTTTCTGTAGAAAACTAAAAATAGTTAGGTCATGCGCAGAGAAAATGCCGTAGTTTAACAGGAAAATGGTCCAGGTTTGCTCTCACCCTCCTCCATTTCTCTTTCTCCTTTGAGAGGAGTGTGTCACACCCAGTTATGCACCTCAGAGGTCACTGTGTTGGACTTCAGCCTGTATCTGGTATGAGACTGGCTTTGTCGAGATAGATTCTATTCAAGGCAACCAAGATTCTTTCCAAGGTAACCAGTTCTATCTACCCTTGGGTAGGCTTTCTTTCCTAATACAGTTGCCAGGGCATCCATTTTACAGATGATTCTTTGAGGTTTCGAATTGCCTTTAAATATTTTATGTGCACAACGTGCACTCAGGGCATATTATCTATTTGCTCTTATCCGGGAAGATTACTTCCTACCACCCAAGATATCATGAGGCGTAGCATAATTAGACATAAATGGTTGTTGCAAATGTTCCCAGTCCTGTGCATGGATCTGAACTCAGTATCTGCTAAGCCCAGCATTACAGCTCTGGGATCAAACTAGACTTATACAACCGGATAATTTTCTGGAAAGGAAAGGCATCATGGCCACCCTGAACTCATTACGCCATGATCTAGAATATGAGAAGGCTAGCAAGTCACACCTCAGTGGCAGTATCTAAGTGGGGGATACCTTAGTCAGGGATCAACATGCAGGAAAAACAATGAGCTATAATAAGAAGTCGACAGTTTTGATGATACTGCATTTAACAAGCTAAAATTTAAAACTACCTGGAGGTGACAGTGAAACATGAGACAATATGTTTTGTGTATGTAAGCTAAGGACCATTACGCTACTTCATTATATGTTGAAATTTTCCCTCTGTAGTATGCATCTGCCGGTCTCCTTGACGAAGGAGTTAAGGACGCAGTTCGTAATCCCGTATACTCACGTACGAAACACAGTTAGCGAGATTCGGCAGCGGGACACGTCTCGCTGGTTACTTACGAAGGTATGTGAGCCGGTTGTTCAGAAAGCAATGGCAAACTACTGAGCGTAAAACTTGCCAAGACATCAACAGCAGCTGAAAAATGCTGGTGTTGCTGCAATGTCCTGTAAATAGGATATGCACACAAAAAAGTATGCATTTGATGAGATACATCAAAATATGCCAGGCAATAAATTGTGCAATATATTTGTGTTTTCATTATGCAAATACAAAGCGTTTGTTTTATCATAACAATCTGGGTAGTTTGACTGACAGGAAGTGTGATTTTTGTGTCCACCAAGACTGGTTTGAAACATAGTCCTGCTCTAATAACACAGGAAATTACATATTCTTCCCAGCTTTGCTAGTTACATATTAAACTCTACAACAGCCAGTCACATGTCTACTCTAACAACACAGGATGTTACATATTCTCTCCTGTATAATAACACAGAATGGTACATAATGTTCCCTACCCTGCTAGTTACATACTCTCTTCTATAACTGTTACTTATATTCTCTCTTCAACAATTGCTAGTTACATGTCTGCTCTTATAATACAATCAGTTACAAATTATATTTAATATAGTCATTTTAGTAAAATCTTCAATAAAAATAACAGGTTTCGTAAAATTATGAAATCTGTATACTTGGATAGCTCATGAAAACTGTAACCAAAATGTACCTTTTATTTTCACGTCTTTGGCCACTTATAAAAAGAGACTTTAATTTTCTAATAAATTACTGGCAAGTGAAACCCATTAAAATGAACTACTGTAGCTTTACAGAAAATACTTTCAACTAAATAATTTTTTCATAAGTGGATTATTATGTCTCAAAATACATATAAACAGTATACTATAACATAGGGATAAGGGAAGGACTAAGCATACAAATACAGTAAAAGTGAGCAAAGCAAGATCAGACCAATGGAAAAGGAAGTGCAATAAATGTTACAGCACTGCCTTATCTTAAAAATTATAAATAAAGATAAGTGTTTCTTAGAATAACGCAGTGAGTTACATAAAACCAGGGGTAGACAAATACATGCCGCATGCTTGCAGTGGCACCTGAAAATGTTTACTTGGCACCTGAATCTTCAAATTCGATCCTAAAAAACATGAAGCTTTATCTTAGTTTGACTTATGGTTTTCATAGCTCTGGATTCGCAAAAGAGACGGGTTGGTTCCTGAGAATAAGATACTAGCTGTCAAATTATTTTCAGCTTTGTCTGCACTACTGGCTCTGTAGTGATGGGGTTACGAACGTAACTCGCAATCCCATATACAGCGTTAGAAACACAGCTGCAGGCGATTTGGAAGCAGACCGCCTTGCGTTGGTTTCCATACAATGGTATGCGTGCCGGTCTTTCAGAAAGCAATGGTAAACTACTGAATGTAAACTTGTCCAGGAATCATAAACAGCCAAAAAATGCTGGAGTTGACTGCGACGTCTTGTAAAGGATATGCAACTAACATTTTCAGTTGTCTACACCTGCATATAACCCTCATGAATGCTATGTTACACATACTCTCATCTGTAACTGCCAATCATGCTCCACAGCTGCAGGACTATGAAGTGATAGACCTAAGCATATCATTAATTAATAAATAGCCCCAAAGTAGTTCCCTGTTATACATACATCTGTGATGTATAGGGCCACCACATTTTGTAGGCCTGAATGCACTGAGGAATAAGTGGCCAATCTTGCTCTCACTTAGCAGGTGATGAGCCTTGGTGATGAACCCTTACTCGACCAGGCTCATGACAATATCAGTGCAGTTCCCTACCAACTTTGCTAACACACCCCTCATCTGTACATGAGACACGTTAATGAAACGCTATCAAAAACAAACATTCTGTGTTCATGAAGAAACACAACCTTACTTCTTTTTTTCCTTCTTGGCTTTTTTCTTGTGAGATTTTTTCTTCTTTTTCTCTGAAATATGAATTGTTACTCTGATGATGTGGCCTTTTGGTAAATAAAACTACCACAAAAGAAAACAAGTGAAAGGTGAATCAACTTATGAAACCTGATAACAGGTGAATGGTTTCCTTGAACTGTCTAACAACGGGTAAGAAGATAATACAGTCACAAGTAAACGGGGAATATATTGCAGTAAACAGGTAAAAAGGTGGTGTGTGTGGTTGGGGGGGGGGGGGGGAGAAACTAGCCCTCAATTAGTAACAAGGCAAAGGTAATCCCATACCATGCACTGCCTTAAAGATGTGTCAGATACTGCACCCAGTAGGTAAAATGGGGAGATATTGCAGCCAACAAGTAAATGGGCATAATATTTCACAAAGTAAAATGGAGAGAAATGGCAGTCAACAAGTAAATGGGCATAATATTTCACAAAGTAAATTGGGGAGATACAGCAGTCAACAAGTAAATAGGAAAAATTTTAATATTAAAAAAGGGGATGGGGGGGGGGGGGGGGGGGGGGGGAGAAAGAGAAAAGGGGTTGGAAAAAGAGTCAACAGGTACAATGGGGAAATACTGCAGTCAACAGGTACAATGTAAATGAGGTAAAATGGAAATGGGGAGATTGCACTCAATGCATACAATGAAGAGACATTGCAGTCAACAAGTAGATGGGAGAGATATTGTACATAGCAGGTAAAATAGGAGATACTACAGTCAACAGGTAATAGGCGGGGAGGCAGGAAGAGAGGAGGAGGAGGAGAAAACTGTAGTCAACCAGCAACAAACTAGGCAATCCCCCATTGCATTAAAGATGTGAAGCATATGGCATTCACATACACAAGGTAACAGCATCATTTTATTGTCAGTCACCTTTCCTATCCATAAGCATATCTGAGAGCTCATTTTACCAGGCTGAATTCGTATGAACAGGAAAGTCAAATGAAAAGTGAGGCTAAGCAACCATGTGCAGGGCATGACAATATCTTGGGTGAGCCCAAAACCAGAACATCAAGTGTTGGCACTGCATTTATGGACACCTCTTTGGATGGTGTGGAATGCCCATGTTCATTCTCTGTTCAACAAAGACAACACAAGTAAAGTAACAACAATAAGCTTAAGCTGGCTAAGAAGGAAAGCCATGCCTGTATTTGTGTGTGGTGGTAATGCTGATGACAGATATCAATGGCGTAGAGAAATAATCAACATACGTACTTCTCTTCATCTGTTAAGGAAAATTCAGAGCAATTATAAGTGTGCTCAGAGTGAAATTCAAGTCTGTTCTTCGTAATAGCAATAGTAAAGTATCCCATCATTAACTGTGCTTTATAAATTCAAGCATATGTAACAAGTTAATTTTATTCACTGTTAGTTAGTTAGAAGTTGGAACCACGACTAACTAACTAACTAACAGTCAATAGAATTATCTTGTTACATATTAATTTAATTTGGTGCGTATCCCTTACGGGACATTGCGGTCAACACCAGCATTTTCAGCTGCTGTTGATGTACTAGGCAAGTGTTACGTTCAGTAGTTTGCCATTGCTTTCTGAACGACCGGCCCCTATACCTTTTTCGAAAAACCCAGCACCGCCGTGTTTCGAACCCGGGTATACGGGCTCACAAACTGTGTTCGCAAGCCCTTAGCCACAGAGACCGGTTACATATTGTTACATATATGTTATTTTAAAACCATATCTTTTGCAACCTGCACAGTTCGTCGGTGACTACACTAGCCAGGTGGCCTTAATTCCTCAGGTTCAAAGAGACCCCCCCCCCCCCCCCTCGGCCACACACCGCAAGGTACTATATTGGCAGTAAATGACAGTGACAATGACATCTCTTGCACAGCTTTTTAGAATAGCTCAAACACTATTTTGCATTTTTGGGTTAAAGTTATGGTTTTCTTTGTTTGTTTGATTGTTGTGAATGGCTAAACTGGCCAATGGACTGATTCAAAAGCAAATGATCCTCATAAGCATTTTTTAAAACCACATTTCAATTTGTGGCAGTGTGACAAGTTTCAACTAAGCTTTGTTGGAATTCATCTCTGGCTTGCTGTTCTTCTAGTAACACCTACACAAGACTTTTTGTGTGTGGATATCATCATTATCCAATGCCTGGCCAGCTGGTGTGGGCAATCATGCCTCTCCACAAATTGCGATCTTCGGCTGTATGTATTAATTCGTGTGTTGACTCCCTTCCGTGCCATGACACAAGGCTGTCAAGAATCTTCGCACACTGTCTTCCTCTATCTCTCTTTCCACAAATCTTTCTGGTTGCCACAACATGCTAAAGTTTTTGTCTTCTCATAATGTGGCCAAAAAAATGATGACTGCTTCTTCCCGATGTTTGTGATAAGTTGTCATTGCGACTCAGATCCCTCAAAATGTCCAGATTGCTCATTGCAGTGTTAGTGTTGCAAATTTCCAACAGTGACAAACTTCAATTAATTTTAAGCATTCTTCTAAAAAAAACCCATCTCCAGGCTTTCGGGGATGTTTTTCGCCTGTTTACTAATTTTTGGATGTATGTTGCTGTATTCTAGATTGTGAGACTCCCAAACAACATTGTGTGAATGTTTCTCCCTATGGGCATATGTTTATTTCACAAGTGGCAAAGCTTAAGGTAGTCTTGAAAGATATGTTTGGTACCTGTTTTGCCTGTCCACATACACCAAGGGATGATTGGACCATTTTCAGTCTGTTAAGCGACTGTTCAACTCGATCAAGACAGTAAAAGTTGCCTCATTGCTGGTTGATTTTCTTATGAACTTGACAAAGGCCTTTTATTCTTCTTCTGCGTTCATCCAGAGTTTTTTTTTCCCCGGACGTGATTGCGCTGTGCCTGTTTACAGCAGAGCTGTGTTCTTGCGCCGTTAGGCCGACACATCCGACTTCTGTGGGCATTTGTTGATCGGGTTAACCTTCCCAGGGACAAAGGCCTTTTCATGGAAGGCAACTGATTGTTCTGTTTGGTCCCATTGTGTTCCTTCTTTAGCTAGCATTGCTCTTCATTTCCAGGAATGTCACAGCGAGATAGTATCCACTGTAGTAATACCCTCTCAATGGTGCTTACTGAGTGTCATTTTTGTTTAGCTCTAGTGGTTTGTCATTGTTTAAAGTTTGCAGAACTAACACTGCATTGGTAAGGAATAAAAATAGCTTATTGTATTATTTATCTTCTTCTTCTTCAGTGTTCGTCCGGAATATTGTTTTAGATGTAATTGTGTTGTGCCTGTTTACAGCAGAGCTACAAAATTTGCACCTTTCCGATGACACAATCTGCTTCTTCAGGCATTTGTTGACCGGGTTACCTTCCCAGGGTGATTTTTATCATTTCCGCAATAACACTAAGGGCCTGCACTCCAGCAATGTAGTTTGAGCAGAAAATTCCAATTGGTCAAAAGGTGAGTCTGCTTGCTTTACATGGGCAGGCCACATAAATTCCTGTGCCTCTTTTCTCCACTAATTTGAAATGCTAGATTTTATACTTTGTCACTTTATAGTTTATAGGGTTTGTTTCATCAAATGTTCTAGACAAACTGACTTGAAGAATTGTAGCCATTTCTACATGAAATATCTGTTGTCTGGTGGTTACCAGAAGCTTTTTGTTCTCTACAAAACATCATCGGTTCACTCATCAGCATCCATCTCACTACCTGCCAATTATTTATTGTTACAGCAGTTAGTATTATTATTGGTGTCTGGTCGGTGAGTGAAATATTTCTGGACTGAAGTGAAAAGTTGCTTGACCAAGCATTGGTGGGGTTGCAGTAGCCAACACACTTGTCTCCCTGCTGGTGGTCCTGGAATCAAATCCTCACTGAGGCAAGAGTTCTTGTAAAGGCCACATGGTTCTGGGGTTCACTCAACCTGGCAGCAGAAAATTTTCTGAGAGGTTTAAGGCTTCTAGCATGATGCTGGCCACATTATCTGTTGAGCGCTGATTGGTAGAAAAATATGGGCTGATCATATACACATGATCCATGCATCATATTTGCAATTTGCGACATGGCATGGAAACAACATCTTGAAGTTCAGTTACTGAAGCCGCCATGCCATCCATCCATCATGTGCCATGCCGATAAGCGTAGGCGGTCATGTTCTGCCATCTCACTCGATCACCAGAGTTGTAGATCAGCTCTGTGTTTCTGTCTCGACCATGCCATGTGGCCAAGCCATCCAGGTATTTATTTCTTGGTCTTCCCCTTCAATCTTGCCAGTTGTCACCAAGTTCTCCATTTATTTCTTCTCATAACAAGCCAAAAAAATTGTGACTGTCTACATCTAATGTCTCTAATCAGTTTACGATCTTCATTTGTTTCTTGTAGGACTTGTTCTTTGGTTTTTCTGTCTGTCCATGGTATTCTTTGCATTTTCCTCAGAAACCACAATTTTTGCAGCCATCAGTTGTTTTTCAGCTTGTCTGCTCATTGTCCATGCTTCACATCCATATAAAAGTACAGGTTCTATGTAGCACTTCAGCATTCTTTTTCTCGTTTCAATTGATATCTTTTTATTGGCCAGTATGTTTTTCATCTTGCTAAAGGCTACCTTCGCAATGGCAATTCTTGTTCTAATCTCTTCAAGGCATCTCCCATCAGATGTTATGACTGTTCCGAGATAGCTGTACCGATTCACTTGTTTAAGAATATGCCCATTTACTTGTATATTACATTGTGGTATTTCTTCCTTCCTAGTGACGACCATAATCTGTGTCTTCTTACAATTCAATTCTAACCCTAGTTGTTCACTGTGTGCAACAACCGCATCTACTAAATGTTGCAGGTCCTGTTCATTGTCTGCAATCAAGACTGTATCATCTGCATATCTAATGTTATTGATGTATCGTCCCCCAATGTTGATTCCTTCCATATCTTCTATATTTCTGAAAATATTTTCACTGTACAGGGAAAAAAGATCTGGAGACATTACACATCCCTGTCTCACACCTCTCTTAATAGGCTGATATTGACCTACTTCATTATCAATTCTTATGGCAGCTTGTTGTTTCCAATATATGTTTTTTACAAGTCTAAGGTCTTTTCCATCAATTTGTAGATCTTCAAGCATCCTTATCATGTCGACATGTCTCACTTTATCGAAAGTCCTTTGTGTAGTCAATAAAGCAAAGGTGTAGATCTTTGTTTACTTCTATAGAACGTTCAACTACTGTTCTCAGTAATATACACAGCATTTACTGTACCCTTGCCTTCTACAAACCCACATTGTTCTTCCCCTATTTCAGGTTGTATTTTCTTCCTAATTCTTTGCAAAATCTTCGTGATGTGACTCATTATACTAATTGTTCGATGTTGATCACATTCCAAGGCTCCTGATTTCTTTGGGATTGCAATAAATACAGAATTACATAATTCATGAGGTATATCTCCAGTATCATATATTGTATTCAGGAGTCTGGTAACTTTATCTATTCTGTATTCTTCTAAAGCATTAATCATTTCTGTTGTGATGCTGTCTGAACCGGGGTTTTGCCAGTTTTCATATGGTTAAGAGCATTCTGAACCTCCTCTTCAAAATTGATGGCTTTTCATTATTATTTTCAATACCATATGGTTGTCATCATAACGGTTTTTCACACAATCTGACAATACATATAAAATCTGATCTTTTTCTATTATGATTTTTCCATCTTTTGTCTTTAGGCAGCCTGCTGATGCATGTGTTCTTTGATTAGTAAACTCCTGAATTCCTTTGTGCATTAGTTTGGTATTTTTACTATTGTGTTGTTTTTCAATTTCTATGCAATTTTTCTCGAGCCATGCTTCTTTTGCCTCCTTACATAATGTTCTGACTTGTCTGTGAATTTCTTTATATTTGGCAGGATTATTTTTGTTCTGTCTTCTTGTCTCCATTAGCTGTAAAATTGCTTCCGTCATCCATGTCTAACGACCCATTTTCTTTAATTTTGGAATAGTTTTTTTCTGCAGCTAAACTGATTGAATTCTTCAACGTTTCCCATTGATCATCCACATCTGATGTATGACATCTGAGCTGCCATGCAGTCTGTACATAATTTCAACCACTACAGATTACAAATCCTTTGCTTTATCGAAAGATTAGAACATGGGTCAACTGATAACACAGACATCAAAATGGCAACTCTTACTTCAAAAATATGACAGGTGAATGAATCAAAGACAAATATGATTACCTAATGATAAATGTCACATCTTACCATCTTCAGAACTATCATCAGAACTATCTTCATCACTGGCATACTTCCTTTTTTCTTTTCTTTTTCTCTGTCTTTGTTTTCTTCTTCTTCTTAACCACCTTCTCACCTTCTGACTCTGACCTAACAAAAGAGTAATGAATAAATTGGGCGCTAAGTGAACGTGAATGTATCGGTTATGAAATGACTTTATAATTTCCACTAAGTAAAGGTTAAGTTCAGAAAGCAATGGCAAAATACTGAACGTAAACTTACCAAGAAATCACAAACAGGCCAAAAAATGCTGGGTTTGACTGTGATGTCCTAAAAGGATATACACCTTGCTGAGAGTAAAGGACCAGGGTAGGAGACAATACTGAGCCTATCAACTCCATGCCCAAGGATATTTTTCCTGTTCAAGTCTTCTGTGCTGACTCTTGCCATTTCTATTCACTAAGTGAAGATTATTAGACGTTCTACACACCACCAGGTGCTCAGCATACAGGGCAGCTTTCACTCCTTGTAGCAAATTGTAAATGAACCCATCAACAAACATAAGGAATAGAGTAGGAGACAATACTGAGCCTTACATGCCTTCACCTCTTTTGGGTATATAGTTCTAGATTCATGTTTTTAAATAGACAAACTGGCATGTCAGGGAGTAATTGATGCAACAAATATGATTTCCTCCATAAAGATTTCTCTCTCTGGATCCTCCTGATTCTCCATAGGCCTGGTTTAGGGCAGCTAATGGTGATCATGACACCCCAATGCTCTCTGTCATCTGATATTTTAATGAAGCTTATACTATTTAAAGAAAAGGCGCCATAAACAAGAGGTTGCACGATGTGCTGCCTGGCAATTGTGGCTGCATCTGGTCAGGTGCATACAGCAGTTATATATCATATTAAGCGAACAGATAAAACATACTTTGGCTGAAATACTTAATACACACAGTCACTTATACAGTTTACTGCTAACTAATGCTTATACTATTATTTGTTGCCCAGCTGTTTAAGCTTTCCACATTTACCTTATTACTAAAACTATTCTGAGGAAACTGCAAAAAATACCATAAACAGACAGAAAAACCAAATCTGCAAGTTCTACAAGAAGCAAATGAAAACCGTAAATTGATCTCACAATTGCCTGAAACAGGCTAATGAAACTAGAACATTATATACAACAATAAGAAAGAGACAAACAGCTTTCTTCAGTCATGAGATGAGAAGAGAGGCATTGGAAAACATCATGACAACTGGAAAGATCGAGGGGAAGAGAGGCAGAGGCAGACCAAGAGAAATGATGCTGGATGGATTGAGATGGTGGCATGGAGGAATACCATCAGCAGAGTTTATCCAGAACACCAACAACCGAGATATGTGGAGAGCCATGAACGCCTCAGCCAGCTGGCAGGGCATTTGATGATGATGATGATTAGAGAAATTAGATATAGACAAGGTCTTTTTGGGCATGCTAATAGAAGAAATAAACTAGAGAACTTGGTGACAACTGGCAAGATTGAGGGAGAAAGGAACAAGGGGAAGGCAGAGAAGTAAATATCTGGATGGCTTGGCCATGTTGCATGGTTAAGATAAAAATACACCGCTGATAGTGTGAGATGGCGAAACATGACCATCCAAGCTTATCAGCATGACACATGGTGATGACGATTAAGACTATTATGGTGCCATAATAATTAATTATTTGTAAACAATAAGGCAACAAAAAGTGCATTTATGCTTCCTCAGGCATTGTTTAAACGTTGTTTGGCAGAAGGGACTTCTTTATATTTCAGCACAATTATAAAGAGGTCAGAATGGACGAATGGATAAGTGTTCCCACAACTAAACTTCTGGTGTGCTGATGCTGAAGTAGCGGGTTCAACCCCTACATCGGTCAGTTGGATTAAAATCTTGAATTCTCATCTTTGACTTGGGGATGTAAATTACAAGTACCTCAGAAGCCTGATGGAGAGGGATATTAGTAATAGGGAAAGCAGATCCACACGAAAAAAACCAGTTCAGTACACAAAAGTAGTAGCATGTGAACTACGCTTGACTTCAAAGCGAATAAATGCAAAAAAAAAAAAAAAAAAAGCACAATTATATGTGAATACAAATGGTGATGAGAGGGTGGATGGAAAATAAAATATGTACCATTACAGCTGATCAGAAAAGCTCTCTTCTATTAAATGTATGCATAGGAACAATTCTGGCAATTTAAGCACAGCAAGGTAAGCCAAATTCTAGCTATGCTTTGAAGAAATCTGAATCCTCTTAAGGTCACAGTTAAAGTTAGTTGCATATCCTCTACAGCAGTAGTTCTCAACCGGTGGGGAATTCCCCCCCCCCCCCCCCCGCCCTCAGGGGAGAATTTTAGGGTTTCCAGGGGGGGGGAGGGAATGAAGACTATTTCAAGATCGCGTTAATACAAGAACCGATTACTTGATATTGTTTTTCCCTTCATACTTTACTTTTATGTACGTCTCATCCTTCTAAAATTCATTTTATAAAGTAAGTAGACCCAAAATTCATGTTTTATGTGGATGTCTAGACTTGTTTTAGTATATGCTATTAAATGTACCTTCCATTTTTACGTATACTGTGTAGGGGTGGGGGATTTTTAGATAGGAAATATGAAAGGGGGGGGGGGAATGACGTTCTGAAAATATGGTGAAAGGGGGCACGGGCCAAATTTTTGATAGGGGGGGGGGGGGGGGGAATGACGTTCTGAAAATATGGTGAAGGGGGACACGGGCCAAAAAAGGTTGTAGCAGTCAACCCCAGCATTTTTTGGCTGTTCATGATTCCTGGGCAAGTTTACATTCAGTAGTTTGCCACTGCTTTCTGAACGACCGGCACCCATACCATTTCATAAAACAACAACGCAAGGAAGGCCTGCTACCAAATCGCCCGCAGCAGGATTACAAACTGCGTTCATAAACTCTTCACCACGGAGCCGATACAAAGTAATAAATAACTGTTCTCAGTTGGAGAACGGTTAAACCAATTGCTAATAAAAAATAAATATTCATCAGTACTTGTACAGAATAGAAGGACTACAATAATACGACAGAATCACCAGTGGGAGGCTTAAGGAGAGAACTAGACATTCAGCGAATCAGAACACTAAAGCTGGAAAGGACATGCTGACAACCCCCTCCCCCACCCACACACACACACCTGATAACAGCAATACTAGAAAGTCATTTCTCTGAAACCCACTGAGCAAGTGAAATAGGCGATGACGTAAAAGCATGCAGAGAAGAGAATTAGTGACAGTGATGGGAAGGACACAGGAAGGTGCTACATGAGATAGCAATAGATAGAGCTGTGTGGCATGAGTAGGTTGTAGGTGTACGTTCCAATGAGGGATAAAGGGCAGCAGTTGAAGGAGGAAGATAAAATACACAATACAGGGGAATATGAGGGGCAGAAGAAAGATAAAACATGGTATAGTATACACATGTGTAGTGGAGATAAACAAAGAACTGAGAAGTATACAATCAACGCAACACACTGCTCACACAACTATACAAGTGCATGTGACTTTTAAAAAGGCTGGATAAATAAATCAAACAGGCCAACCTCCAAAGATGAAAACATCTGCCATAGCAATAAAATCTCACATCCCAAATAAACCAGTTTTTATTATCGGAGATTTATTTAATTATCACAGACACTACGGGGTGCGGACAGAAATCATTACTTGATTCACCACACTTTTAAGCTATCAGATAGATCTGCTACCACAAGCAGATCTATTACCACTTTTAGGCTTATTTATTACCACTTTTAGGCTTATCTATTAACACTTTTAGGTTTATCTATTACCACTTTTAGGCTTATCTATTACAACTTTTAGGCTTATCTGTTGCCACTTTTAGGCTGATCTATTACCACTCTTAGGCTTATCTATTACCAATTTTAGGCTTATCTATTAAAACTCTTAGGCTTATCTATAAATACAAAAGCAAGCTTATTGTCAACAAATTTTACAAGTTTCCCATCAGAAAGAAACCAGGAACTTTTAGTTTTACCTTTACCATCCCCTCCCCAAACCTTAAAATAAAAGATTAAAGTTTTAAAGTAGTTACAACAAAAACAACAGTAAAAACTGTGTGTTATGTTCGTGCACAAAAAAAAGCAAATTTAAGAAAAGAAAAACAATAAAAATAAATATGAAAGCTATATGGTCTTAATGTGAAGTAATGACAGTATACACAAATTACATATGGCAATAGACAGCTGCAATTTACAGTACAAAAGACACTAGTGAAGTAACAGAAGTATTTAATAAAGGTAGTCCCATGAGATATACTGCCACGGGAGTGTGATGTTTTAGCTTTCACGTATTCTAGATCATGACATAATGAGTTTAGTATGGCCAGTTTTCTTCCTTGACCCTTTTCCTTCATAGACAACTCCCAGAAAACTATCCAGTAACCACCAAATGTGGCTGGGTTGACTCCTAGAGCCCCACTGGTAAAGCACAAAATAATCCAGCCAATGCTAAAGACAATCTGAACCACTGTCTTGGCCAACAATGAGCAAATTAACAAAACCCAAAAGTACAACTGATCAGCTTTTCACTTGTCTGTCGTTCTCAGCTTCTATATTTCCTGTATTCACTCTTTTATTACTCTGTACCAATCCCTACTGGAGTTCTTCCCTATATAGATTAGCTAATACGTTATCTGTTACTGAACATTTTCTTGTTATTGTAACCCCGATATTAAGGACATATAGAGTACTCGTGATGTTAAATTCCCCGATTATTTCAAGTTCGCGTTAAAAAGGGACCAATTACATTATATAGTTTTTCCCTCCTCGGTTTACGTGTGTATATCTCGTGTTTCTGAAATTCGTTTCTCACACAGAGATACAGAGTGACCTTTTCAGATGTAAGTATACCCACAAATCAACGTTTATGTAGATGTATTTGTGTGTTCTAATATGTGTTATTAGATTATTCGTCCATTTTTATGTAAATCTTGTCATTTTCTACTATTAAAGTCGGGAAGCAGATCCCAAACGAAAATGATGAAAATTGCATGCTCTGATGTGATATTTCAATGGCCGGAAATAGCCGTTTCCTTGTCAGTGATGACTATTTAATATTGTTATGGAATATTCGCAGCGATTTGAATGCCAATGAATGCATGATTGCATTCAACGTCAAATTTAGCATTTGTGTATATATTTTCATCACTCTGCATGGCCGGGATCATTGACAATTTTTAATCTTTCCAACGGAACATCTTGTGTCAAAATTCAAATATCTACGGCAACCTACGCTGGCTGACAAAACTCGCCACGCGTCGTCTGCGCGCGGCCTGACGTCATCACGGCATGGCGTGATGTATACATCTGAGTGTCTGGGTGTTTATATATAAACTGGGAGAGTTATAGTCCCTTGTGCATGTTAATCTCCTTGACGACCAGCAGTTGTGTGAGTGTGTAGGTAGGGTCACAAAAAGTGGAAAGGTCAAAACCATTTTCTTTATATCTTCCTTGTAAATTATAAACTTACACACAAACATTAATATCTCGCTTTAAAATTGTCCCACAGACTTGAACAGGGTATCGTTGGATTTGTTTTTTCAAGAGCTATCCAACTATGCAGGTTATATAATTAAAAAGCAATTTAGAAAAAGTTACTAAAGTGGCTAATATAGATTGACTATACCTGACCCTACCTCTATTTGACCTATTATGCCACATCTGGTCTGTGGAGCATGTCACTATTAGTTGAGGATTTATGGTCTTAATATTCCGAGTGAATTTCAGAGTATTCCACACCTCAGCTAGAGACTGATGGATTTTTTTTATTGTATTTGTTCCAATGTCTTTTTGTTTGTTGTGTGCTGAACAGGCTTTCTAGCTACATATCTGTTACATATGACTGTTTGACCTTTCATGTTTGTTGATTTGCTCATTGCATTAGTACAGATTTTACAGTTCAACCCATTTCATCTCTCCTGATCAAGAAGTGCACTAATCAATGTTACCATTGCTGTAACAAAGTAAACAAGTAAATGCCACTAATGAAAAGTTTATCAGTGGAAGGTCATTGAGTCTATACTATCCACTAAGTTTCTATATCTTATATGCTCCTGGTCACATTAATTCACCTCCAAACATATTTTAATTGAGTATGTGCCTAGCATCCTGACTGCTGAGGTGCACCTCCTGGCTGGTTGCCTACGTCTCTGCACTTTTTCTGTTGAGGTAGACTGTGGTCTTACTCAAGTTAAGATATATATATATGTATGTACACACATCGCCACGTGGATGCCAGGAGTTGGACTTTTGCTGTAAACAGGCTATGAATGCACATGCCTCGAGGGTACTTTGCATCTCGCAATTCCAATTTACCAAACAATTATGGTAAAAAGTATGTTGAATTGAGCTGACAAAATTAAATCCAATGGTATGCAGAGAAAACTAATTTTGCATCACAGTTGAAAATATGACGAAGGAGTGAACACGGCTGCTGCCTTGCAGACTTATGCCACCCATAGCATCACACACTTGGCATGGCAAGCTGCGACACGCAAGATTCACTGCCACATGGGCTATGGATTGTTTGAAAACATTACTGTAATGACTCATCTTCTATTAATTACATACCTGTTTGCTGAAAACATTGAAATATAGAAGTAGATCATGCATTAAACCTTTATACTATAATATCATGCTTGTATTAATGTGGGCAATGTCAATGGCTCTGAGGTTAATGAAACTCATATAGAGAATACTGACTGAGGTCATTGTTTGTCCTTTTTTAATGCACAACTTATTGGGGTATGATCATTCAAAACTATGTAGTCATTAGTGCTGGTAAGCACTGCTGCGTGATATTGCAGACAATACTTTTTAGATTTGACCTTGCTGTTTACATTAACTAAAGAAATTTCTCTGTAGCTGTTTCAACCAAATCATTAACAATAGAAAGTATATAGTGAAAGAGGAAATAGCGAAAGCACCCCTAAAAACAAACCTTTATCTTTAAAATACAGAATAACCAATACTGAATACCTCTAGATATCTCCTAATACCAAATAACTGGCTATCTGTGTAAAAGAGTCACACAAAATTGGATAGCCAACAGGAGAAATCCTATGTAATTACAGATCTGTTCGCTGAAAACAAAGATCAAGGTACCAAGTCTGAAGATCAAGGCATGACATTATTTCTTTTTCTTTGGTGCACTGCTTAGAGACACGAAAGATAGGATATTTATGAACACTGGTAATTGTAACTGAAACACAATTAACACTTACTGTGGTTCTGGTGGTGGTGACCTTGCCCATATTTCATTTACACCAAATGCACCAATTCTTTCTCTTTCTTCTCGTCGCCTGAAAAAAAAAAATGTTCCCTTCAAATAAATATTACAATATTTCTGACATGAAATTTATTGTTAAATTTCTTATTCAGGCACTAAAGTTTTATCACCTTCCTAATCCCCCCTTCCACTCCATGTCTTTTATGCAACTATGCCAACTCATCCATTTTCTCATACTCTTCCTCTAACACCTATTTTCCAGCTGCCACAATGTAACCAGACCTCTTCATCATCATGTGTCATACCAACACGCACGGATGATCACAGTTCACCATATCACTAGCGTCTTGGATCAAGCCTGTGTTCTTGATCCGAATATGCTATGTCGCCAAGGCCATTTAAATATTTACATTAATTTTGCCAGTTGCCACTAAAGTGTTCCAATTTATTTCTACTCAAGAAATCTTGACTGTCAATGTCTAATCTAACCAATTTAAGGTCTTCATTTGTTTCCCGAAGGACAGTCTCATCCCATTAAATAACCAAATGAGTGTCTTTGAAGATTGAGCACAGCCCACTTCTGGCAACGCTGATGGGTATTCTGGTACGAACCTTGGGCCTTGTCCATGTCAGACTGGAAGTACTGTAGTGAAATACTGAAGAGTTAACGATTCCCAGATGGACGACTGTATATACCCGACTACCCAGGTAGGAGAAGGGTTAACAAAGGAGTGACCAGGCGCATGTGTTTCTAGGTCAAGACCCAGAATGAGGCCAACAGTACAGGTAAAATGTCGCGTGGAAAAATTGGTTTGCAACAAAGGACAGACAGCATTATTGGATAGCATATGGCGGTCTGAATGTATGAAGAATGGAAACGGTTCAGAGCTGGAATTTTCCACTAAACAATGATAATGCAGTCTGGATGCGAGGGGTCCAGCAATGTCAAGGACTATGCGGCAGAAATGACCGATATAAAGAGGGTCAATTCTTTGTGTAAAGTTAGTGTGTGTTCCAAACTGACCTGAAGGAGATATGTTCTTGAGTGGGAATAGAAATACACGTCCCTAATGATGGAAAGAGGGGATAATAGTGTGTTATTCGCTAAGTGTTATTTCGATTCCAGGAACATAGATGCCTAAATAAGGTATAAAGATATTAGATATAGTTTAGGATATGAATATAGATGTGCGTGAAGTGCATTTAATATTACTTTCTATTAGTAGGAATAGTATAGACGATTAGGTGAATCTTCTATCCTATGTCAGAGTGGGTTTTTTCGGAAGCCTTTTCATTTCGGCTGGAGGAAAAGACACTCACATAGGAGAGAAGAGGAAGCAGACACAGATCTCATTATTAAATGTATATCACACAGGTTTCCATACCAGTGCGGGACTTATCAACTAGGAGATGACACAGATGGCTGTGGTCAAGATCACCCAGTGTTGATAACCCACAGAGAAAGCACTTTAAAGTAATAAAGCACGACACTTGTGCATAAGAAAGGAAGGAAAAGAAGTGGCATCTTAATAAGTCAGGAGGACAGAGAACGGAAAATAGAGATCATACAAACTAAAGAAAAAAGACTCAAATGACTCAGTATCGTAGAGTTGCAAGGTGCATCCAAAGTGCCTATATCAATTAAGAACTATCCAGTGTAGAACTTTTACAGGACAAAAATAGAGAACAATAGAAACTCGATGTGTTTTCCAGGATGGAATTAAGAACGCTATAAGATAATAAAGAACATTCTGTACGCTGACAGCATATGGTGATCGGGTTAAATACATTCATACAGTGGTGAACATTTTTTCATTACAAACAACGGATATATCTACCGACTCAAGCAGACGGAGCTGTCAGGGTGAGACCGTTCTGTATCTATGTCATGTCCTGTACTCTAGCTGAGAGAAGAGACGAGAGAAACCACGGAGACTATCTATCTACATCTTATCTGGCAACCACACTAGAAGAACATACCAACTACATAGACAATATCCATACATACACCAGACATAGTTTTTTATTAATAAATCTTTTATCTTATCGTTGAAAGGGAACTGTTGTCGGAGTATGTGTTGAGGGAATAATAGAGAGAGAGAAAGAAATAGATATATGGAAGGGAAGACAGAAGAGAGGAGTGTAGACCAAAGTCAGTCAATAATCCCAACAGATAATAAGTTTAAAGATGTGCTTGTTGAGTCCAGTCTTCTCTCGGGAATTTTAACACTAGTACATAATTGGTGGAGCGAGCGGGATACGTACATACGTACATACAGAATACCCATATGACCGGAAAGCATAACATGGCATATGCATAAAGGGGTACTTGCATATTGGCACAGGCATAGCGGAGTACCTACATGTTGGGACATACTGATTGGAATAAATAGTAGTATACATTGATGACTTTTAATGGAAGGACGTCCATTGGATATATGGTGCCATTACATTTATGGTATAAACATTTCATTAATGCTGGTGACTTTGCAGTGAGAAAGTTCCAGACAGAGTGAATGTGGATAGGTGGTAAGACACATTACATACCTAATCACACGGTCACACGTCTACATAAGTCTTTATCCTATATCTCCTCTTGTGGATGAGAGAGTGGTTGTGATGTACTGTGTGGTATTGGAGATTTATAATAAGTAATAGATATAGATAAATGATATAGGTTCTAGGTAGATTATCGGTTTATAGTGAGTATTCTTTACTGCTTTGAGGTGTCTTTACTCAATGTGCTGACTTATCTGCTGTAACTATGGCAACTCCTAAAGTAACTACAGCCGAACTGAGGGCCAACGGGGAGGCAATTGGTTTAGCCGGTTCCGAGCTAACTGATTACATACAAGAAAGAGAGCGAGAGGTTCGTCAAGCGGAAAGAGAGGAGCGGAAGACCCAGTTGGAAGCAGAAGAAGCCCACAAGATAAGGGAACATGAATACCGCATGCGAGAACTGGAGCTCAAGACACAAACTAAGGGAGAAATAGATGGAGTGGAAGGAAAGTTCTTCGTCACCTGGTGCAACCCACATGAGTGGACATGGTTACCATGCCATGAAGTTTCCCTTAGCTGTCTACGATCAGTCTAAGGAACGCTTTGACCAGTACGCATCTCGTTTCGAAGCAATGTCAGTCGCTATGGGGCTGGATCGGAGCAGATGGGCTCTTAAACTATCCCAGGGTTAATCGGTTCGGGATTTGAAGTGTACACACGCTTACCACCAGGACAGGAAAATAACTTACGAGGAATTAAAAGCAGCTTTGATGAAACATTTTGACATCACCGCACAAACGTATAGGAAGAAGTTTAGATCGTCTAGACGAGAGCCGGAGAACTATTCGCCGCCTACAGTCTGAGGCTGAAATCCTATCTACAGAAATGGATGGACTTGGCAGAATTCAAGAGGGATTATGAGAGTCTCGAAGAGATGATGGTGGTAGACCAAATGCGAAAGCAAATGTCGAAACCTCTCAGAACCTTCTTGGGAGAACAAGGGGCGGAACGGATTGATGTGGTGAATAAGCTGGCGGAACGATTCGTGGAAGTACATGGTGAAACTGAGGAACTAAGTACACAAACCAAAGGTCAGGAGAAACCAGAGAAAAAGAAACATAAAAACTGGGAAGGAGAAAAAGGGGAACCTTATATAAAGCACACAGAGGAGAGTTCAGAGAAGGTGAAGGTAGGAAACCAGAGCACCTCGAATTCTCAAGCGAAACGACAGTGGTCTGAAAAGTGGTGTTCATTTTGTAAGGCGGCCTCCCACAACACAAAAGACTGCAGATCGAAACCTAAAAGTTCTTACTTCGCAGCATGCAAAGTGATTCCTACATCGGTGATCACAGACAAGGCTGAGGTCGGCGAAGGAGAAAGGAACAAAAAGGACACAGGGAAACCTAGGAAGGGAACAGAGTGCACTCACTGCCAGTCGACAACACATAATACTGTGGACTGCAGATGCAAGGCCAAACACGCCAATTGCATAACCAACCTCGAGGAATCAAAAGAGGAAGGCAAGGAAACGGTCAAGGAGATGAAAGACACTCAGGACCAAGAGAGACCACCTGTGGTTGAACTTATTGAAGTCAATGGCCAGCAGGTTGTTTGTCTCTACGATACCGGTTTGGATGGGGAAGCGGTGGTGGACGCCAGCTTGGTAAGCCCAGACCAATTTACAGGGGAGACCATAGAAGATACAGCCGGCAATGAGGAGTGCTGTTACCATGACGCTGCCAATCGCCAAGGTGGAGATTAAATCCAGGTACGTCACGGGCATTATTCCAGCTGCTGTATTATCTGACTCCTTATTTCCAATGATCATTGGCACGAAATATGTCTTTTTGGGGATGCCCAAACAGCAAGCCCACAAGGGAACAGTAGTCAGTGGATCTCAAGGGAAGGAAAAAGAGGCAGAGACACTATGCGACAACTCGGAGATAGGAGAATTGCATACTGCCCAGAGGAAGGATACTACGTTGCATCCTTGCTACAGGAAGCTGCAAAGAAGTGCTGAGCCACCAGAACGGGGACAGTACTTTCTGAAGAATCAACTACTCTATCGGAGAGCTGGGAGGGGAGATAACCTGCACGAGCAGTGGGTGGTTCCAGAGACCCACCGTCCTCATATTCTTCAGAGTGGACACATCATAGGCGAGAATCGACATATGGGTGTCAGAGAGACCTTGCAGAAAATATCCGGCCATTATTGCTGGCCAGGAATGACCGGAGATGTACGCCGGTGGGTGAAGTCTTGTTCGGAGTGCCAGAGAGCACCACCCAACAAGCGAATTAAGAGGAAACTAGCTCTTAAAGTGGAAGACAAAGTGGAAGTGTGGAGTCCAGCAGAGACCAATATACTCCAAGTAGGATGGAAAGGACCTTATCCTGTGGAAAAGGTGGTGTCCAAGAACATCTACAAAATACGGATCGGGGAAGAGAAGAAAAATATCCCTAGACATCTCATTAGGAAATATGAAGAGAGATCCGGGAGCAAAGCTTCGCACTTTATGGTGATGGCAGCCATTGGGACAAAGGTTACCAGTCCAGACGAAGACCAGAGATCGCCAGTACAACATAGGAGGGCCTATGGGACAGTACGTGATAGGTCAGATTTACCCAACGACAGGAGGAGGGAAATCACAAGTCAGGGAAAGGACAAGAGTGAAAGTTTCACCGGTAACCAAGTTCAGAAGGGGTGGGTAACGTCGGGAAAAGCGAGAATTACCCAGGACTCCAACCAAAGATTGGCTGACCAGATACAATATCGCCCAAGATGGTCCTGGAAGCAAAAGCCCAGGAGGTTTGGGAAAGACGACTCGGTCCGACGAGGACGAGGCGGAACATCCCAGAGGAAAAAGCCGGGGGAAACCAAGAGGACATGGAAGCAGTGTTACAATCAGGATGGGACAATCCGTCTGTATTGTGAGCCGTCGCTGACGCAAGTCGAAAGTAGGTCGACTGAACGTACAGGAGCGAGGAGCCAACACTAGTTTCAGTCGTTAGTAGTATAGTAGGGTGTCAATTAGAGCGCCTACTGGATAATGAGATGAGCCATGTGAGGATCAAATCATATCATCAACACGTGATGTTAATAGCGACTTAGCAGAAGCTCAACGCACGGTGGATGTGATGGACGTTGTTGCTGCAACTGGACTTCACAATGGAATACATCCTTGGTAAGGAGAATGTAGGAGCGGATTTGATATCCAGACATCCAGCTCCGGAGGAAGAAGATTAGGATTGTGGATCATGGGAATCAAACCTACAGTGAGAAAGATTCGACGCGGTCTAATCTCTTAAGAGGGGGCCTCTGTAGTGAAATACTGAAGAGTTAACGATTCCCAGATGGACGACTGTATATACCCGACTACCCAGGTAGGAGAAGGGTTAACAAAGGAGTGACCAGGCGCATGTGTTTCTAGGTCAAGACCCAGAATGAGGCCAACAGTACAGGTAAAATGTCGCGTGGAAAAATTGGTTTGCAACAAAGGCCGACAGCATTATTGGATAGCATATGGCGGTCTGAATGTATGAAGAATGGAAACGGTTCAGAGCTGGAATTTTCCACTAAACAATGATAATGCAGTCTGGATGCGAGGGGTCCAGCAATGTCAAGGACTATGCGGCAGAAATGACCGATATAAAGAGGGTCAATTCTTTGTGTAAAGTTAGTGTGTGTTCCAAACTGACCTGAAGGAGATATGTTCTTGAGTGGGAATAGAAATACACGTCCCTAATGAGGAAAAGAGGGGATAATAGTGTGTTATTCGCTAAGTGTTATTTCGATTCCAGGAACATAGATGCCTAAATAAGGTATAAAGATATTAGATATAGTTTAGGATATGAATATAGATGTGCGTGAAGTGCATTTAATATTACTTTCTATTAGTAGGAATAGTATAGACGATTAGGTGAATCTTCTATCCTATGTCAGAGTGGGTTTTTTCGGAAGCCTTTTCATTTCGGCTGGAGGAAAAGACACTCACATAGGAGAGAAGAGGAAGCAGACACAGATCTCATTATTAAATGTATATCACACAGGTTTCCATACCAGTGCGGGACTTATCAACTAGGAGATGACACAGATGGCTGTGGTCAGGTTCACCCAGTGTTGATAACCCACGAGAAAGCACTTTAAAGTAATAACGCACGACACTTGTGCATAAGAAAGGAAGGAAAAGAAGTGGCATCTTAATAAGTCAGGAGGACAGAGAATGGAAAATAGAGATCATACAAACTAAAGAAAAAAGACTCAAATTACTCAGTATCGTAGAGTTGCAAGGTGCATACAAAGTGCCTATATCAATTAGAACTATCCAGTAGAACTTTTACAGGACAAAAATAGAGAACAATAGAAACTCGATGTGTTTTCCAGGATGGAATTAAGAACGCTATAAGATAATAAAGAACATTCTGTTACGCTGACAGCATATGGTGATCGGGTTAAATACATTCATACAGTGGTGAACATTTTTTCATTACAAACAACGGATATATCTACCGACTCAAGCAGACGGAGCTGTCAGGGTGAGACCGTTCTGTATCTATGTCATGTCCTGTACTCTAGCTGAGAGAAGAGACGAGAGAAACCACGGAGACTATCTATCTACATCTTATCTGGCAACCACACTAGAAGAACATACCAACTACATAGACAATATCCATACATACACCAGACATAGTTTTTTATAATAAATCTTTTATCTTATCGTTGAAGGAACTGTTGTCGGAGTATGTGTTGAGGGAATAATAGAGAGAGAGAAAGAAATAGATATATGGAAGGGAAGACAGAAGAGAGGAGTGTAGACCAAAGTCAGTCAATAATCCCAACAGATAATAAGTTTAAAGATGTGCTTGTTGAGTCCAGTCTTCTCTCGGAATTTTAACATAGGACAAGTACTAGCACTAATTAGTGCTCCCAGTCTGATGTGGACAAGGCCTAGGGTTCATACCAGATTAAAACCTCAAATCCCGAAACAACCAAATAAACAAAACGACTGTCTTGTCCTTATATGGGTAATTAACCTTTGAGAACTGCCTCCTGTAGCCACTTCACTAGTAGTCTTCCTAGCTGCCCATGGGTTACTCAGCATTCTACAAAAGAATCACGTCCCAGTGGCCTCTTAACTTCTTTCTTATCTTAGTACTGAGAGTCCATGATACACAAGCATACAGTAATACTGGCAGCTATGTAACATTCTAAGACTAATTTCTAGATTTCAATGGGCATGAATCTGTTCAATAGACACTTTCATCCATTGACATGTTGCCCAGGCTTAAATTATTCTGCACTTTATCTCTCTTTCTTTCCCCCTTCAGTTGGGATCATTGGCCCCTGACCTAAATCCCTGTATTATTTCAACATTATCTCTTTTACTGTCACTGTCCATTCTGGTCTCCTGTTTTCATCAAGTCACGAAACAAGACATTCCATTCTGTTCTGAGTTGGAGAGAAAAAAAAAAGCAACAAGGAGAGTAACTAGCCATTAACTTCATAAAGCCTATGACCTTTCGTATGTGACGGTGTTGGCATTTTAGCAACTGTACAATACCACTATCTACCATGGGACTGCCTTCACTTTAAAAAAAAGAAAAAAGTCAGGTATATTGTACAAAAACAAGTAGACATGATAGTGACCAAAATCTGTCTTCATTTCCCTGTAAGAAAACAGACTAACAGAGGGGGGATATAACATCATCTCCGCTATTATAAGACTTGTCCAGGACCTTATAAGTCTTGCAAGTTGCCGAGTTTGTAAGAGATTCAATGCAATTTCCCTTGATGATGGAAGAGTAAGCAACACCATCATTTAGCACATCCTACAAATGAATCTCCTAAAGATGCCAAGGCTGAGTTTGTTTTGTTGACTGACATGGAACCATACCATCATCAGTTACACTATTTTCTAAACTGCATTCACTAACTGTAACTGGAGGTCCAACTAACAAAATTAATCAAGCAGGATGGGAAATTTACTTACCTTGCCATCCTTACAGCATCCTCCTCTTCATTCCTGATAATATCTGTCCACCAGTTTGATCTTTTATGATTTCTATCAGTGTTCCCATCACCATCCTTAACTTCATAAGGGCCTTTACCAAAATGCTCAAAACGTTTATGATTGATCGAGCTCTCCCTGAAAAAAGGAATACAAACTATTTACTTTATACATTTCAGTGCCAAGTACCATTACTATAAACAGCTGAGCTAGAATGGTCCACTTCTAACTTTGTAACAGATTGTAATCATCAGACTTACATGAGAGAACCTGTGACGCCATTCAATAAACATAAGAAATTTATTCCCAAGTACTGATTAGTATTCAAAAATGACATGGGAGAAAAATGAAGAAATCTGAGGACATAAGACAAAGAAAAAAAACAAAACATAAAAGCTATAGAATCAATGTGTGCCTGTAGCTTTGAATATTTCTATTGTCCAGTGTGTTCTAATATGTGTACATCCTTTTCTCTTTGTAAAGAAAAAGTATGCCCCTTTTATATGACTGAATAATAATAATAATGTGCCCGAAGTAGTTTCCATGCTGTGGGTTTGTGGAATGATAGTGCCATCTCATGGTGTAGGCCTGAGAGCAAGGAGAAATAAGTGGCTAATATTTCCCCCAATTTATCAAGTGATGAGTCCAGGTGCCAAACCTGCGTCTGTCCGTGCCCACAACATTACCAGCGGAATCCCCTGTCAACTTCACTAGCGGGCAAATTTTACATGTCTTAAGGCATCGGATATTTGGTGCTAGACACAATATTTTTTATAGACCAATTGGCACTCGAGGGATGGTGGGGTCAATGTCACGTGGTCACTTCCCCAACTACTTTCTGGTCCCACCCACCTTAGACTAGATCGACCTCTAAGCCGAAGCCAATTTGAAAAATGTGAGTCAATGCCAATTTGAACTCAGGACTACTAGACCAGCAGGCATTACTGGCCACTTAGCTACCACAACTATCTTCTTTGAATGTTTAACAGCACCTGCAAATGTATTATGCATGCTACTGATTTACTGACAATGGGACACCCTACAAAGGAACCAAATCCCATTCTTTCACTGCAATAGGCAGGCATGCTATCATTATATTAAATAAACACCACCAAACTATTGGGGGGGGGGGGGGGAAATGAATAGTTTCTTACAGACATGTAACAGCTTTTACCTAATACAGTAGACAGTGTAAACAAAGATGACATTTAAAAAAAAAACAGATTGCATATTTCACTGCACTGCATATTTTGCTGTATCCCATCTGGTGTATACTATACATAACTAAAGCGAAAGTGAACAAAATGAATCAGCTTGGCTGACACACACACACACTAAAATAGAAACGTTATTCATCACCTGTGTTACTAAAATCACCTCAAGGTAAGTCTGAGGCGACCTAAATAACACAGTTGGAGAATCATATCTGAATATTAATGTCGATGTGTGTGCATTTGTAGATTCATTTGTTCGCTTCACTTTAGTTCTGATCACAAATACATAAAGTAAAAAGACCTTTTTATACGCCTTAAAGTCAATTGGCCAAATTATTCTCACAACCTGGTGCCTGACTGGCCCTCACAATTTCAGTGGGAGTGGTATCCCAGAAACCTTACCAACCTCAGTGGGGCTGGTACACCATTGACCCTCAAAACTTCAGCGAGACTGATCCTCAAGTCTATAGGGATAACGGAAAAAGTGCGCACAAGTCACTGAAAAAATGTAGACCTTTCAGCTATGCTGTAATTCAAAAATAAATGCTGCACAGACAACATTCTGGTGACATTTCTACTGTCTTCATTAATCAAAGAAAACAGCACATGGATTCACAATCTCAATGCACAGTATGTGCTAAGTCTGATGAAAATGACCGAATGAAATCAAAAAGTGCTTTATCCGTTTAACACATAATTTTGCTAACACTATCAATGAATAAATAAGAAGTTCAATAATATATGTATGAAACATACAGATTCATGGTCTCAACTTACAGTAAGATATGTTGCCTGATGAAGATAATAGAAATGAATCAAAATACTTAATTGTGTAACGCATAATTTTGATTACATGAATGAATAATCCGGAAGGTCAAGAGTATATGACCGAAAACATATTTTCCAGTCAAAAGCACATTCTTCTTCTGTCTCATAACCACAATAGGTCAGTTATCGAGGTGCCACAAATTCTGTGTCCCTTCCATTTAACAAAAGACAAATAAATGGCAAGACCTTATTTAACTCATTCTAAATTATGCACATGCAAAGCAGAGATGCTCATGTGCTAGGGTCGGGGTTTATACTGACCAAGACCTCTCTTCATCTCTAGGCAAGGCATCCAAGGCAGACACTAATCTGTCTAATGAACAAAGGATCGGCCATGATCTCTGCAGTGATGAAACCTGCCGAGGACTCTACAAGACTGGAAAAAGGTAGAGAAGCCATATCCAAGTCTTGCACCCACCGCTTGGAAAACCCGTAAGCATGCTAAAGATGAGCATAGTTGCTAGTCTGAGGATGGAACAAAGCTACCACCAGTACCCAATTTCTCAGGTCATGCAAGAATGGATAACCTGACAAATGGCATTTGAAAATAATTTCTTAAGTGATCAACATTTGCACCTATTCTAGGGATTTGTCCTGAACAAAATGGTGCACTGGAAGTCTTCACTGGCCCTCCAAAATTTGTCTTGTATGGTTGTGTTCCTTTGGGTGGGACTTCCAATCAGTCTCTCTCTGGAAAATTCTGGGCTGTCTTGTAGAATGCTACTTTGGTGCTTTATGACAGCAGCTGGTAGTCTTTAGAGATCCATTCAGTGTGCCTGGAGCAATCAGTCATGTTCTGAGTCAGAAGAATAGTCATTAGGTGACATAAATATCAACAGTTTTAATCAGGAACGTATGTTGTGTCGTGGGGGGTGCAAAATGTTAGATCTTCATACATTCTTGAAGACTGAGTCATAATGAAGTGAGGGTGGCCAGTGGCTTTGCTCGCTGCCTTTCTCTCTCATGTAATCCTCCCAAAATCTGAAAATGATCCAGTACCAGGCTCTGCCAAAAAATTGCTGGGGTTGACTGCGATGTTCTGTAAAGGATATGCAGCTGACTAACAATCCATTTAATGAGGCTGGGTGGATCCCATGGCCTGACCTTTAAAGAAAATAAGAATACTACCACTGGTGGGGATTGAACTTGGATCACTCTTTTGGTATGCATATGCAAGGGTGTTTGTAAAGTCTCACTACACTATGTATGTAGAACAACTGTTTGTTGGAGAGTACGTTTTCCATCTTGCAAACGTAAAACATACTCTCCAACAAACGGCTGTTCTGCATACAAAGTGTAGTGAGACTTTACAAACCCCCTGTTCAACCACTGTGCTACTGTGGTTTCATGTGAAGAAAATGAATGAACAATCATTTGCTTCATATAAAAAGTTCAGAAGATTAAAAGTGTAGTTGCATGCCAACATGTCATGAGCTGCTTCAAGTACGGAGCTAACTGAAAGCAAACAAACAACCTTAACAAAGCAAACACGGAAAACAAATCTTACCTGGCATCCTTGTGGTTTTTGTGTCGTTTACTTGGAGATACCAAATGATGGCTGTCTGAATGTGATCTAGAAGATTCTTGACTGCCACTTCGGGATCTTGCTCTTTTTGCTGATTTTATTAATCCATTTCTTTCTGCAGACTTCCTGTGTTTTTTCTCTCCAGGACTTGAAGGTGTCCTCTTGGGAGACACTGTAGATGAATGTCTATTTCTGCTATGTTGCTTCGAGTGTTTTCTCTTTACAGGACTTGGAGACCTGGAGCTCTTTGACTTTGTTCCGTTATGTTTGCTTTCATCGTCAGATATAGATATTCTCATGGGAGACACTGAATGTCTATTTCTGCTGTGATGCTTCGAGTGCTTTCTCTTTTCAGGACTTGGAGATCTTGAGCTTTTAGATTTCACTCCCTTTTTCCTCTCGGGTGACGGTTCATCGTCAGATCTAGATGTCCTCTTTGGACTCTCTGAATGTCTATTTCTGCTGTGATGTTTAGAGTGCTTTCTCCTTACAGGAGTCGGAGACCTTGAGCTCTTTGATTTTGTTCCCTTACTTCTGCTTTCAGATGGAGACAGTTCATCATCAGATGAAGATCTTCTCCTTGAATGTCTCTCATCATCAGAACTGAAGCTTCTGCTGCGTGAGTAGCTCCTTGAATACCTGGATCCTGAGGTTGATCGACTTCTTCCTCTCCTGGAGTCAGAATGAGATCTGTGTCTGGAAGATGACCGCCTGTCAGAGCTACTATATGTTCTCCTAGAACTGAAATCGCTACTGCTGTCACTCTCAGACGATGTGTGTCTTGATCTTCTTGTCATGTTGAATGTCTACTCCATGGAAACTGAACACCCGAGAGAGCTGAAGTGAAGAGAAATGTTTCATGCATGAAAGAGAAATGTTTCATGCACTGAACTGTAACATTTTATTGCAATATTATTATGTAGCATCATGCTGTTTGCAACGCATGGATCTATTTTGTTATAATACATAATCATAAATTGTTTTAGCATACAATGATCTAATGAGTTAAGATACATTATAATCAAATATCTTCAAAACAATATTTTCCCATAGTGAATTTGAATAATGAAAACACTAACAATAGATTGCACAATTTATGGCCTGCCATATTTCGCTGCATCTCTCAGGGATTATGTGTGTTGTATATTTAAATCTGAAGGATTTATCCTTTTGCTTTAGTTTATCTTGTGCGACTTCTGCAGTTAGCACCTGACGAGATGCGGCAAAATATGCTAGGCAATAAATCATTATTCAAAATCAGACATCTGTTTTATCTAAAAACAATTGTGTTGCGTATCCCTTATGGGACATTGCAGTCAACACCAGCATTTTTTCAGCTGCTGTTGATGTACTAGGCAAGTGTTACGTTCAGTAGTTTGCCATTGCTTTCTGAACGACCGGCCCCTATACCTTTTTCGAAAAAACCAGCACCACCGTGTTTCGAACCCGGGTATACGGGCTCACAAACCCGCGTTCGCAAGCCCTTAGCCACAGAGACCTGTTTTACCTACAAATGCAAAAGAAAATGTGTGTCTATATGAACTGTGCTTGAATTTCATGAATGTTGTTATTAACTTTTAAATCTGAAATATATTCTAAGAAAATATTATCTTAAACATATTTACATTTAAACCCATAACACATTAATTCAGATTCAACATCCCAACTAAACAATCTCTAATTTAAAGATGCCAAACAAAACACAGTAAGAAAATCTATATAAAATAAAACAAAAAATATCCAGTATCAACAATTCAAAACCTAACTGAAATACACTCCAACCAACCACCCCTATGCAGCTATAGGAAGAGACAAACAATATTCTTTGGCCGTGTGATAAAAAGACATTGGAAAACATTGTTGCCACTGGAAAGATCAGTGGGAGAAGAAGCAGCCTGAGGGAAATGATGCTGGATGGTCTAAGACCACGTCATGAAGGACCATTGTCAACACAATTTATCAATGTATTTGAAGCACAATAATTGATTGCTCAAATATATATCGAGGCATTATTGATTAGTCGATTCCATCAGTTTCAATGCAAACAGAAGGACTTCCTGAATCCTAGATTACTGTAGGGATAAAATTCCACATTCAAACAATATAAGTAAGTATGTAGTTTTTTGGCCAAAGTATTATTCATTTATTCACTTAGATGATATATAACTGTGCAGTATGCACCTGACGAGATGCAGCGAAATAAGCCAGGTAAGATAACATGCAACATATTGTTTGTGGCTTCAGTGTTTAGAATTGATCATATTGATGTCTAAAGGTGAACAAAGAAGAAGAATTGATCCAGAAATAAAAGCTATTGACCAAATACCAAGGACACTCAACATACTACAGTGGAATGCCGAAGGAGTTTATAACAAGAAAGAATCCCTGACACAGCGTCTTCATAAAGATAGAATAGATGTGGCATGCATTCAAGAGACACACCTCAACGCCAAGCGCAAATTTTCAGTCAGGGGATATCAGGCCACACGTTTCGACCGTGAAGGACATAAAGGAGGAGTTCTAATACTTACACGAAATACAATACCTTGCAGCGAAGTATCTGTGATCTCTGACAACCAAACAGAAATTATAGGTGTTGATATAATGATAAAGGACGTGAAAATAAGAATTTACAATCTTTATAGCCCAGCAGATAAGGATCTTACACTCTCAAACATGAAAATAACTGACACAAATTGCATTACTGTCGGAGACTTTAATAGCCGTTCAGAAAGATGGGGATACCCAGATACTGACAAAAGAGGAGATGAAGTGGAGGACTGGGAAATAGACTCAAATCTCCATCTACTCAACAAAGCGGATGACACACCGAGCTTCTACTCCAGAAGATGGATTACCACTACTACTCCAGACTTAGCTTTCTGCACAGGAGACATCCTCCACAAAATCGACCGCCATGTGCTGGACCAATTAGCAGGTAGTGACCACAGACCAATCAAGCTTGTAATGAATATGGAGTATGTTCCACAGGAGCAAAAGCCCTTGCCCCGCTGGAATTACAAACGAGCAGATTGGGACAGATTTGCCACACTAACAGACAAATATTGTGAAAACATAAATACACGATATGGCAACATGAAGCAAATGATGGAAAGTCTAAACGGAGCAATAATACAGGCAGCCACTGAGTCCATTCCAAGAGGAGCGAGGAAAAATTACAAACCATACTGGACTGAAGAACTACAAAGTTTGGAGGACAAAGTTGAAGATGCCAGGAAGACAGCAGAGAGAGAACAAACAATTGAAGCGAACATCTCTCTCAAAGCCATCTCAGCAAAATATAAAAGAACAGTAAATCAAACAACAAGAGATTGTTGGAGGGAAAAAACAGAAAACCTGAATTTTGACAGGGATGGAAACAAACTATGGAAACTAGTGAAAGCCATGAACAATGAAGGACCTAGAAACAAACAAATAACAATTAAACAAGGAAAAAAGGCTGCAAATGCACTAATGGAACACTATGCCAGTGCAAACCACATTGATATTACAACCGAACAGAAGAAAGCAATCAAAGATAAACAGATACATCATAGTAATACAGAGACAGCAGCAGAATATATTATGGCAAATTTAACAATGGAAGAAATGGAACAGGCAATGAATACCCTAAAAAAGAAGAAATCACCAGGAAAGGATGGAATCACAAATGAAATGCTAATAGGACTAGGGACAAAGGCAAAAAAGAAACTACTAGCAGTCCTAAATTACAGCTGGAAGAGGGGAATAGTCCCACAGGCATGGAAGGAAGCTATACTAATACCAGTCCCAAAGAAAGGAAAAGACCTGGAAGAACCAAATGGCTATCGACCTATCAGTCTACTTAGCTGTGTAGGAAAATTAATGGAATGCATTATCAATGGCAGGCTAACATGGCATCTGGAAGAAAACAAACTCTTAACACCACACCAAGCAGGATTCAGAAAGTACAGATCCACTGAAGATCAAATAACCTATATAGCTCAGGAAATAGAGGATGCCTTCCAAGAGAAAACGCACACACTAGCGGTCTGGATAGATTTAGAAAAAGCATTTGATAAAGTATGGAAGGAAGGACTGAAAGTAAAACTGCAAAAAATGCATGTTTGTGGGAAAATGTACAAATGGATCAGCCACTACCTTGAGAACAGAACTGCCAGGACAAAAGTACAAGGACAAACCAGCAAAATGATGCTGTTGGAGCAAGGTGTCCCCCAAGGAGGAGTTCTTTCACCAACATTATTCCTAGCATATATAAACGACATCACAGGAAAATTTTCCAGCCAGAGTACACACATCATCCTTTGCAGATGACCTAGCCATATGGACATCTGAAGAATATATTAGTACAGCTAACAGCAGAATACAGCAAGCCCTATTAGCACTAGAGGACTGGTCAAAATCATGGCTAGTGAAGATAAAGTGAGGAGAAAACAACATGCACAGTGTTCTCCCTCTCAAATAAAACTCAGCAACCTAAGCTGGTATTGAAGGGAAAAATATTGCGCCATGAAGAAAATCCAAACTATCTCGGAGTCACCTTTGATCGTCGCCTGACATGGAAAACACAGGTTGAGAAAAATCGAACAAGAGCAAGGCAAAGAATGGCAATCATGAAAAAGCTTGCTGGTACAACGTGGGGAGCAGATGAGAAAGTTCTCAAGAAGCTATATACTGGACGGGTGAGGCCAGTACTGGAATATGGCATTGCAGCTTGGGCAACAGCAGCTAAGTCAAACTTTAACAAAATAAGTAGAGTCCCAAAACCAAGGAATGCGAATCATAACTGGAAGCCTGATAAGAAACGCCTATTAATGAACTAGAAAAGATCACTTGTTTACAACCAATGCAGGATAGAAGAGATAGCAGAGCCCAGCAACAAGCAGAAAAATTTAGAAGATTGACAGACCACCCTATGTATAACAGGTTTAATGGTTTTGGAAAAGGAAGACTGAAGCATAGCAACTTTGTAGAAACTGCAAAACGAAAGATTAGGGCAGATCCCATACTTAACATATCAACAGTCAAGCCCATTTACTATGCACACAACTTCCCAGCTTGGAGACAGCAGCAACTGCCTGAGATGATAGAAAACATTCCTGGTATTGAGAAAAAGAACACTCAGCATGAAACCGAAAGAAGAGAAATAATCCTAAACTACATAAAAGAACATTACCCAAGCAGCAATTGGACCCATGCATATACAGATGGATCAGCCAAAAATTCAATAGAGAATGGAGGAGGAGGAATTCTCCTAAATTTAAAAAATGGAGTGAAAAAAACACATTCAGTGGCAACTGGAAAGTTTTCAAGTAACTTCAAAGCAGAGGTAGAGGCTCTGAAAACTGCAGCAGAAATGCTCTTGATGGAGGAAAATAAAGAGAAGCAAATAGCTATCTTCACAGATGCAAAGTCAGCTGTCTCAATACTGAAGAGCAATAACAGCAGCAGACCTAAGAGCAGCACTCCATGGTCTAAGCCAGAAATCCAAAAAAGTTGTAATACAGTGGATCCCATCCCATTGCAGTATACCTGGAAATGAAGAGGCTGACAGACTGGCAAAAGAGGGCGGACGACTACCACAGCCTGACATAGACATAACTTACAATGAGGCAAAGAGGTTGATAAAAAGCACCTATAAAACCAAATGGGAATCAGAGCATCCAGGCCACCAGAAGGATGATGCATATTACAAACTCGACCGAAGAGAACAAGTAGCAATTTTCAGACTCCGCACAGGACATAACAGGCTGAAATACCACTTGTTCAATAAACTAAAAATAGGAGATACCGATGAATGTAATTGTCGAACTGGAAAAATGACAGCAAAACATTTGCTGCAGGATTGCCCAATATATGCAGAACAGAGAAAGATATTTTGGCCCACACCTGCTTCATTTGAGGACAAGCTCTATGGAGATATCAACAAGCTCAAGTTGACCGCAGCTTACTTTAACTACATACAGGTTGACATTTAAAGGTGTATGAAGAAGTATTCAGACTGCCACACTTCATACCACAGGTATGTCGGTTACAAAAGCCTCCCAGAGGCATGAAATGGACTATTGCTCGGATAGCAAATCCATTACGTGGAAAGTCCGAATCAAAAGCTCACTGTGTGAGCTTCATAAAAGGTGGAAAAAGTGTCCTAGTGGCACGAAATGGAATAATGCTTGGATAGCAAATCCATTACGTGGAAAGTCCGAATCAAAAGCTCACTGTGTGGGCTTCAGATAAGGTGGAAAAAGTGTCCTAGTGGCACGAAATGGAATATTGCTCGGATAGCAAATCCATTGCGCGGAAAGTCCGAGTTGAAAGCTCACTGTGTGGATGTTATCTGCACACTGCATTCTTCTGGTTTCCGGAAGAACAGCCTATGGTGAACGGAAGGCCCAATATACGGAAGTGAGGCTAAGCAGCCATGTGCAGGATGTGACGATTCCTTGGGTGAGCCCAGTACCAGAGCGCTGTGTGTTGGCTCTGCAATTATGGAAGCCTCCTTGGATGGCGGGGAATGCCCGTGGTCTGCCCCTGCCTTCCCTTGAGGGCTGACCTGGATGTCTTTGGCTGTTCTATATGGGCCAGCTAGGATGGGAGATAACACCACAACAGTGAGAGTCAAACGTCCTAAGAAACCCCCGGGAAGGTTAACCCGGTCAACAAATGCCCGCAGAAGTCGGATGTTTCGGCCTAACGGCGCAAGAACGCAGCTCTGCTGTAAACAGGCACAACGCAATCACATCCGAAAAAAAAAAACTCCGGATGAACGAAGAAGAAGAAGAAGAAGAAGAAGATCCAGAACATCGTGGACCTAGATGTATGGGAATACATGAACACCTTCGGCATGTGGCAGGGCACCTGATAATGCTGAAGACCATATTCTAAATGTGCATTAACTGATTCAGTACCAAACAAATAGTAGGTTTCAACCAAACAAAAATGGATGGCGGAAAATGGGAAGTAGGGTGTGTCATAGTTATGGCTTAAAAAGTTAATATGGTAGCAGAATGTTATAGTATATATATAAAAGTAGCTGACCCAGGCCCGGCTTCGCCCAGCCCCTGGCGGGTATCTATCTGTCTGTCTGTCTATCTATCTATCTATGTTTGGCCCTTTCCCGTTCCTGTTGCGGGAAAAATGGGTTCAAAATTTTCACATATCTAAAATAGATCAATTTTTTTTTTACGATGGCCCTTTCCCGTCCCCGTTGCTGGGAAAAATGGGTTCAAAAATTTTCCTGTATTTAAACGGCCCTTTCCCGTTCCCATTGCAGGAAAAATGGCTTCGAAAATTTTCATGTATCTAAAATAGATCCATTATTTTTACGACGGCCCTTTCCCGTTCCCGTATGCGGGAAAAATGGGTTATAAAATTTTCACGTATTTAAAATAGATGCATTATTTTTATGAAAACTGTGAAAATGCCTTAAAGATTTTATCATTATATTATAACGCATATGACTGTAGATAACTACTTTAAACATTTTATGAAACTTAAGAAAAATACAACAATTATTTAAATTACATAATACTACATGCTACTAAAAGTTATGTCCCTTGATATAACTTTTCTTAAGTTAAGTCCCCTTGCAATATTTTAATTAAATTCAATTTAATACGTAAATAACTGTTTTTAAACTAACAAACTATGCCAGTTGGCTTGGCGGGAATGAGAAGAACATCTGTAGAAAATTTCATCTCAATCGGATGGACCGTTCGCGAACGCATAAGAGACATACAAAGACACACAAACATTCTCTTTTATATATATAGATAAAAGGGTGCTGCATGGAGAAAACTTCTGTATTTGTATTTTAACAAGTTTGATACATCATCCCATGGCAGTTACGGGAAGTTTGAATAAGATGATTTATCAACCCTTGGCAGTGAATCAGTTAATGGCCTGTAATTGAGTTTACTTGCCTCTACTTGTAAAACAAGCCATATGGCACACCACAGCAACTAAACATTGCATACAAGTTCCTCAAATCTAACACACTGATTTGGAAAGTGCTATACAGCTAGCAGCTCTAGTTATGAACAATACAATCTAGACATAACCTAAGACACGTCTAACACAGATTATACAGACCTTACCCATCTAGACCATTTTTCGGAAAACAATGCGGCGGCAGATGAATGGCCAAACAAAGATAACCCAATGAAGGAAGAATAAAGCACTTACAAAGATCAATTAATCAATGAAAATACATTATGTGATCGGGCCATTTCTGTAAGTCAATAACTGAATAATTTGTGGCCTTTGTCAACAAGTAATCATGATCAGGCCATGTCAGTAAGCCAACAGCTGCACAATTTGTGGCTTTTGTCAACAAGTAATAAGAATATTGACAATATTGCTGCTTTCAGTTTACACATGGGTTCACAGTTATAATTACTGGTAACAGTGAGACACTTCTGGAAAAGACACAATTTTCAGTAACTTTTAAAGAGGAATTAACTGCAACAGAAAAACATTACTCAGAATTCAAAGAATTAAAGAAAGGAGTTAAGACAAGGGTGTATTTGTCCCCATTTATTTAACAGGCTCAAGTGACTGCCACTCCATTTAAATTTATTCAGGCTGTCATTTGTGCCTCAAATGCTTCTTTTAGAGCAGGGGTGGGCAAACTACGGCCCGCGGGCTGCATGCGGCCCGCCAAGTGATTTTATGCGGCCCGCGAGAGCATTTAGAAATTAAAAAATTTAATTCGTTTTTAAGTTATTTTGTTGAATTTTACAGAATTTCATGTACCGTTATGATGTGTGTCAATAACAAACGTAAGATTGAAGATGAATGCCATGTTTTTAATGATGAATGGGCAAATAAGTACTGTTTTATAAAAGTTGGTAGCAAATCAGTTTGCTTGTTGTGTCGTGAGTCAGTGGCTGTCTTCAAGGAGTACAATTTTAAAAGACATTATCAAACAAAACATTCCGATTTCGAATACAATTTAACGACCGAAGAGAAGGAAAGGAAATGCCTTGAGTTGGTGAAAAATTTGGAGAAACAGCAAACTGTTTTCACTAAACAGTCTTCAATTCAAGATGCTGCAACTGAAGCTAGTCTTGTGCTGTCACAAAGAATTGTAAAACAGAACAAGCCATTTTCTGATGGCGTGTTCATCAAGGAATGTTTGCTAGATGCAGCAAACATTATGTGTCCAGAACAAAAAAACCAAAAAAACAAAAAAACAAACAGATTTGACAACATTACTTTATCAAGGAGAACTGTGGTCAGACGTGTTGACAAGCTAAGTGACAATTTGATGCATAAACTTCAAAATGCAAGTAAGCAATTTTTGTGGTACTCTCTTGCATTGGATAAGAGTACTGATGTGCATGATACTGCCCAATTATTGATATTTATACGTAGAATAAACACTTCTTTTCAAACTCACTGTTGAGTGACTCACTGTCACAGTGTTGAGTCACTCAAAGACACAACCACATGCCATGATATATATTCAATGCTGTTGCTAACTGTATTGAAAGAACTGGGTTGGTTTGGAACAAGATGGCAAGTTGTTACAACTGACAGAGCTCGCGCTTTGACTGGAAAAAATATAGGTCTGGTAAAGTTGATAAGAGATAAGAGTAAAGCAGAATATCCAGACCACACATTATTACCACTTCACTGTGTGATTCATCAAGAAAGTCTCTGTAAAACTGTTTTGAATATCAAGTACGTTATTGACCCAGTTGTCAGTGTCATCAACCTCATCAGATCAAGAGGACTTATTCACAGACAGTTCAAGTCATTACTTGACGATTTGGAAACTGAACATTCCGATGTTCTGAACCACACCAATGTTCGACGGCTGAGTCTCGGTAAGGTGTTCAGGCGAGTGTGGGAACTCAGAGAAGAAATAGTGATGTTCCTAGAGATGAAGGGCATTGCATATATATATATATATGCGGCCCGCCAATAGCTTTACATTTGTCAATGTGGCCCTCCACACGAAAAGTTTGCCCACCCCTGTTTTAGAGACTTTTCTGCCTGATCAAGTTGCGTAACCGATTATGTTAGGCTAGTTTCTGCTAGTTCTGTTGGAGTTTCAACTTAAGGTCGGCTCTTCGGCGTAGGGGTTATGGACGTAATTCGCAATCCCAGATATCGGGTTCAAAACACAGGTGTGGCCAATTTGGCAGCAGATCGCCTTGTGTTGGTTTTCATGCAATGTTATTAGTACCAGTCATTCGGAAAGCAATGGCAAATTACTGAACGAAAACTTGCCAAGAAATCACAAACAATAAAATAACTTCTAGGGTTGACTGTGGTGATGTCTTAAGGGGTACAGAGAAGAAGAAATGTAACACAAATATGTATATATGTGTGTGCATGCATGTACAGACACAGGTGGATTTTAAAAACTGACTCAGGCTTCCAGGCCGACCCAGCCTAAAACGAGTATCAGGAAATGTTCTGGGAAGGTGGCCAACATGCAACTGATCACAAACCCAGTGAGAGCCGATTGGTTTGTACAAATATGGGTCTAGCACCATAATTCTGATGTGCATCAAGGTGTTTAAAAAGGGTCCTTTACTTTGTAAACGTTTATAAACACTTATAAAAAAAAGTCGCTTAAAAGTCGACAGGGTCGATTTCATTGCACCGGGTTTTATCCCATATGGCTCGGTCTCTCTCCGCTGCGCGGAAAGCGTCGCACCAAGCACGAAACCCTGTAGCTCTTGCGACGACCCACAGGAGTCTCCTAGTATAAACACTTATAATCGGCTTAGGATGTGACAGAGCTGCAGTTCATGTTGACAAAGACTTCTATTTACCCCACATGGGGCATCCCGGGAAGATACTAGTATGTGGGCCATCTTTTTCTACTTGTTTACTTATAATTTTTGCAGCAAGTAGGTACACGCTGCCTAAGTGGCAGGGTGCCGAGCGTGTTTCCACCCACGGTTGCAGCTGAAATGCAGCTTTTGTTTTGACGAATTCTACTCTTAATCTCTGTCATTCATCTTCTATCTGTTGTTATGATTGTCCCTATGAATTTAAATTTATTAAACTGATTTAGCATTTTCCTTTCTACTGTTATGTCATATTTTGGCTTTATCTTTTTCTTTAAATACAACCATTGTTTGTTTTCTTAACAGCCAAGGAAAGTCTTTGTTTTTGCACTCTCCATAACTATACTACCCAACACTTGTAGATCTTTCAATACTGTGCCATCAGCATAAGACATATTTTTTATATTATTAGCCCTAATCTTGTATTACTCCTCAGGAGTCTCTGTCGTGAAGTGGTTAGACCGTTTCCCTCACCTTCCGAAGGTTGTAGGTTTGATTCCAGGCTACGTCTTTCGGTTCACGAGTGCATTTTTCTCAGAGACCCCTAAGGGTCATCGCCGGAGCTACGGAGTTCGTGCTTTGTGCAATGCTTTCGGCAGGCCGCCCTGCAGAAAGAGACCAAGCCATATGGGATAAAACCCGGGGCAATGAAATCGATCATCTCGACTTTTAAGACTTTTTTAAAATTCCTCTTTGATCTCTCTTTATTACTTCACTACAGAGAGAGAACAGATCCGATGACAAAAACATCATTGTCTGCGAATAATTCACAAAAAAATTAATATCACAGCACTTATTTGATAAAGGGAGTTGAATAAGGTATTGTAGCAGTAAGTGTATATGGGGTGGGCAAAACTACAGCACGCTTGAGCATCAGGGTGGAATGGGAAGAAAGATGCTCAAGTCGTGACGTAGTTTGTTGTTACGGATCAGTTAACATCGGGGACTAGAGAAGAGATGGACGTATGATTTAACTGAGCAACATCTGGCTTGATTCTGAATAAAGTAACATGGAGCTGGAACCGTCTTGGAGTTGTTGATAGTCCATCGTCCCTTCGCTGTACTGTTATAGTACAGAATTGTTGCCCAGACCAGGATGAATAACTTCAATTGTCGCGGTACATAGCGGAGGTATTGGGCCACTATATTTGATGCAGCCACTACTTCATACAGCGTTTGTGGGGAAAATGCGGTGCCTTTGAAACATTAGCACGTTATCAGATTGTTGCTGAACGGACTTCAGGAAGTTTTCCAAAATGCCCGACCTAAACTGGCACCGGAACAGATCAACCTTTAATGTCTTCATGCGGTGGTGAAGTCCGCTCTCAAATCGTTTCGAGCTTTACTGGTGGTGAAGTCCGCTCTCAAATCGTTTTCGAGCTTTACTGGTGGTGAAGTCCAGGCCGCTCTCAAATCGTTTTCGAGCTTTACTGGTGGTGAAGCCCAGGCCGTTCTCAGATCGTTATCGAGCCAATCGAGCCGTTGTCAAGTCATCTCCGGACTCCGTTGTGTGAGAGAGCCGCTTTGTCAAATCAGTAAGTCGCTGCTCTACACTGTCGGTTGTTTTGAGAAGCTGACTATCGTTCATTGCTGATTTCAGAGGGCTGGCCAGTGCTGTCCTCTGATCACAATCGTTCCTTGCCGTGTTTCAAGAGCCCGTCCCTGGGTGGCTGATACGTTCAATCGTTCTTCACTGTCTTATCGACGTCGCTGTTGTTCCTGAGGAGTCTTATCGAGCCTATCGAGCCCAGTCGAAGCCTATCGAGCCCAGTCGAGCATTTTTGATCCTTACTGAAGCCGCTTTGTCGATCTTGGTTCAAGTACTCGAGTACCAGATACCGTGCTTCTCAGTCTCGGCATACAAGGGAAGAGACGTCAAGGACTTCAATTGCGATTGGAAAAATTAGTTCAACAAGAACAGGGGTAATATAATTAAATTTTTCTATTAGATAGAAAATTATTGAGTTTCAGGAGGAAGATAACATCCTTTGGTTAATTTAAGACTGGATATTAATAAGTATTGATTGTTTTTTTTGCTTGAATAACTGTAAATATTTCAGCATGACGGAACAAGATTCATTGGCACAAGTTTTGACGGGGGTAGGAACAGCGGTAGGTAGACTTCATACGGTCATAAAACAACAGGGAATGGCAACTGAAATTGTTAAGTTTAGTGGACAGGCCAGAGAGTTTAAGAAATGGATAACTTCCATAGAGAAATATGCATATTTGGTGTCTGCATCAGATGAAGAGAAAATGAGACTTGCTTATCAAGCAGCAACAGAACCGGTTTCGGATCATATCAGAAGAAAATTAGAGGCTAGAGTAGATGAGACATGGGAACAGTTCAAAGATGACCTAGCACATAAGTACGCGGAAATAACGGATCCACAACATGCGTTTTCGGTGTTGAGACAGTCTAAACAAAACACTGGAGAGACGGTACAATTGTTCAGTGATAGGTTGATTAACCTGGCTGAAGAAGCATTCTTAGGACAGAATGTACGAGGAGAGGAGGTGGAGAGGATGTTAGTCGGGATTTTTGTAGATGGCATAAAATCCGATGGATTGAAGTTTAAGCTAATGAGAGAAAACCCTGAGAGGTTATCACAAGCTGTAGATATTGCGGTACAAGAAGAAAATTTGAGACGTAGATTTAGATTGAGAACAGGACGAGAAATAGGAACTAGTCGAGAAGACAGGATTGAGGAGCCTATGGAGATAGGACAAACGAGGTTCGGATGGAATAGGAGAGGAGGTATACAGACATTACAAGGTGGTAATAGAAGTGCTTATGATGAAAGAAGACAAATGAGGTATCCTACAAGTGAGACAGTAGGTAAAACGAACAACACAAATATAGTCTGTTGGTTTTGTGGTCAACGCGGACATGTTTCTCGTTTTTGTGATAACAGGCGTGCCCAGTCGAATACACAAAGTAGAAATGGCAATAGCAGGTTGAATAGGAATGTTGAAGATAGACACAGGAATTTTACAGGTACAAGAACGCAGGAAAACCGGCGCCCTACCTATTAAATAGGACCTGTAGTAGGAGGGAAAATAATAAGGTCCCAAGGTTTAAAGAGTATGTTAATAACAGGCATAGTAGGACGAGTAGAGAATACTTTCAACTAGATGAAATCAAACAGTTTACAGAAAATAAAACAGATCATAGCTCATGTATAATAGAAATAGGAAAATATAGAGTTCGTACATTAATTGATTCAGGAGCTCAGGTTAGTGTAATTAAAGAAAGTTTTTTATATAAAATAATGAGAAATAGTAGAATATTTAAGAGTCATAATAATCTTCACTCTGTTACAGGACAGAATTTACAAGTAATTGGACAGACAATGATCAATTTTAAATTGGGGGGGGATCAACGTAAGACATCTTTTTCATGTAGTGAAAGATTTAAATAGAAACATGCTTATAGGAAGAGATTTTTTAATAAAAAACGGAGTAAGACTTCTCTTTGATTTACACAAATTAAAATTCAAGGACGTGTATGTAGATATGGAAGAAGACATGCATATATCGGCACTAGTTAGAATTAAAATGTCCACGACAGTTAAAACCACAGTCGGTTAATTTGATACAAGCGAAGATAAAGAGAAACCCATATTATGTGGCAGGACACACAGTTAGAATCACTGAATTGCAAAAGGAAGTTATTGATGAGCCTGGTCTTGAAGTTCCGGATGGAATAATATCGTTAGACAAACACTTAACCTTTCCAGTGATGATTATTAACAACACAGGTAGAGAAATCAAATTATACAGAGGATGTGTAATAGCCAAGCTAGAACATAACATTAGTGACATATTGGCAACGGATAGAGTAGAAATGTCGGGAACAAATTATTCAGAAACTTCTAGTGAAAGAGTTAATAACAGACGCGGACGCGGAAGAAGAGGGAACGTACAAATGGATGAATTGATCCATCCATCCAGAAGAAAGACAGCCCAAATACATTCACTAGACAAAATGACAAGGGAACAAGAATTGTTGGCACAGTTAAAAGCGCCACCAGAAAATAAGGAAGTATTAGAACAACTTATAAAAGAAAATCAGGATGTATTTGCAATTAATGAATTTAGAATTGGGAAAGACAAAAACAGTTACAATGGAAATAGATACGGGAGACCATCCACCAATTAGTTTAAAACCATATAGAACTCCATTAAGAAATAGAGAAGTTGTTGAAAAGGCAATAGAAGATATGTTGAAAGCAGGGATAATAACAAGATCGAAGTCAGAATGGTCATCTCCGATAGTAATCGTGACCAAACCTGATGGTTCACATCGATTCTGTTGCGACTACAGGGCGTTGAACAAAATCACTAAGAATGTAGCGTACCCACTGCCGGTGATTGATGATATTTTGGGGTTGCTTAATGGCTCTACATTTTTCACGACACTAGACGCAAGATCAGGATTCTGGTGTATCCCGATGTCGAAGGACGCTCAAAAGAAAAGTGCTTTCTGTACTCATATGGGTTCTTACGAATTCTTACGAATGCCATTCGGGGTTCGAACGGCCCCGTCTCACTACATGCTGTTAATAAATGAGGTATTAGAGGGTATGCAAAAGTTTGCATTAGCATACATAGACGACATTCTTATCTATACAGCAGGGGATGTGGATGATCATTTAAAACATATTAGATTAGTATTCGACAGATTAAGAGTACATGACGTTAAATTGAAGCTTAGTAAATGCCAGTTTTTAAAGACAGAAACAAAATATTTGGGGTATATTATAAATAGAGACGGAATTAAACCAGACCAAGACAAGATAAAGGTTATTAAAGAATTACCTCCTCCAACTAACGTAAAAGAAGTGCGTGCGTTTATAGGAACCTGTGGGTATTATAGGCGCTTTATCCCAGGGTTTTCAAAAATAACAGAACCAATTACTAATTTAACGGGCAAATACGCTAGATTTAAGTGGGATGATGAGTGTCAAAAAGCGTTCGAATTTTTAAAAAACAGTTTAACACTGGTACCACTATTGACGCATCCAGACTTGAATAAACAGTTAATACTATATACAGATGCTTCGGACAATGCTATAGGAGCGTGTTTGGTTCAACCATATGAAGGAAAAGAATCTGGAATACCAGGGGTTAAAAATGAACGACCAATTTATTTCTTGTCTCATAAACTTAGCAGGTCTCAACGGAAATGGACGACTATCGAGAAAGAGGCTTATGCTATACACTATGCTCTCCAAAAACTAAATTACTACTTACATAACGCAAATTTTGTTATTAGAACTGACCATATGCCTTTAAAATCTCTGTTAGAAGCTCCAGTGCAGAACAGGAAGATACAGACGTGGGCATTGAATCTACAGGGATACAATACGAAAATTGAATACATTCCAGGTAGGATTAACACATGTGCTGATTTATTGTCTAGGATCCCGTATCCACAGTCATCAGGAGACACAGAAGATGAAGGTGAACCAGAGATCGACGACCGAAACTGGCAAGTAAATATATTAGATTCTGCCATAATAAATAGAGAAGAGTTTGAGAGTTTACCATCGGATCAAGAGTCTGAACCTAGAGCAGAAGACCCACATTTAGCACAGTTTAATATGAAAGAAGAACAAGAATTAGATCCAAAAGTCTTACAAATAAAACAGAAATTAAAAGAAGCGGAGGAGAACAAATATAAGAAGAATTATTTAGTTTTACAAGAGGACGAACAGTTATATTATATGTGTGAAAGGAACGAACAGCTAAGGAAATATATTCCAAAACATTTGGAAAATGAAGTGTTAAAAGCATATCATGATGAGAATGGTCATCTCGGTCGTGATAAATTGGTGAAAGCACTTACGAGTAAATATTATTGGCCGAACTTGTTCAAATCTGCTTGCAAATATGTAGATACGTGTGAAAGATGCAGGTTAAGGAATATGAAAACAATTAAGTGTCCCTTACAAGATACAGATATTCCTCAGTTTCCTATGCAAAAAATTAGTTTAGATATATCGGGTCCTCACCCTAGAACATTGTCAGGAAACGTGTATTTAATTCATATAGTAGACGTCTACAGTCTTTGGCCAGAAGTTTATGCAATCCCAGATAAGAGCGCAGATACTGTCATTAATATTTTTTTTACAAGAGTTCGTACCAAGATTTAGTTGCCCACAAAGTATACTTACGGATAATGGTAGGGAATTTGTAAATAAAAAATTCGAAAAGTTATTAAAAGATTTGAATATAAACCATATAAAGACCTCATACTATAGACCTTCTTCAAATGCTAAGAACGAACGTCAACATAGGACATTATATGATATTATAGCAAAGATCGTCGATGAACATGAAAAAGATTGGGATTTATTCTTGGGACCAGCGCTTAGCGCTATACGCACAAATCAAAATGAGAGCACGGGGTTTTCACCATTCTATTTAATACACGGGAGAGAACCAGTACTACCTATAGATAATCTGTTAAAACCAAGACGGAAATATATGGGGGAAGACTTTCAAGAGACCATCATACAAGAAATGCATAAAGCACACGTAAGATTAAAGAGTAATATAATTAAATCTAGAGAAAGACAGAAAAAGTACAAAAACGTGAATACAAAATTGCAGGAGTTTAAAGTAGGTGATAGAGTTTATTACAAGAAGCATAGAAGGAACTCTAAGTTTGATGCTCGTTGGGATCCCAGGTTATTACGTTTTAGAAAAGTTAGGAAATGTATCGTATAGTATCAAGAACCAGATCACGGGACATGTGGCAAGGGCACACGTGGAACACTTAAGAAGAGATGATGATGAGAAGGGAAATGATAATTATAATAATAATTATTATTCAGACACCGGATACTTAAATGAACAAGTCGTCAGGGGAACTACAATAACCCCAGGTTTTAGAAAAGATCCAGCACAAAATCAGTCAATAACAACTCCAGTTGACGATGATACTCAAGAACAGACAATACCGAAAACGATAGAAGAAGAAAAAGTGAATGAGAGTCATTATAATAGTATAGAATCTATGGAAGAGGAAACAGGTGCTCCATTTAAGAATACTAGACAAGCAACGAAAAGAAGAGTGGATAGACAAAGAGAAAGAGAGGTGAAAAGACAGAGGAGAATTAGAGATTATTCAACAAGCGGTGAAGATATGCCTCTACTAGAAAGGTCCTTAAGAAATAGTGATAGACAAATTAGATGGGATATTGAACGGAAGAGATTAGCGGCTGCTAGCGAGAGACATACAGGTGAAGAAGAGGAAATGGATGAAAAGTCAGAATCAAATAGTAGTATGGAAGAAACTAATAAGTTATACGAAGAAGATGATATTGATGTGGAGATAGCACTTATTCAAAGAAACTTGGACTTATTGAAGAAGTGGAAACGTAAATGATTAGAAAATACTGCAGATGGCAAGATATAAGTTTCATGATGTGAAAAGGAAAGAGATACTTGATGAAGTATATGAAACGCTGGAAATGGAAAAGGCTTCTATAGATACTTTTCATAAATAGTCTTGAGGAGTAGTTAAGTATTGAGATAACTAATATAGAGGTAGGTTCGAGTGAGGCATATATTTTTTCCTCTCTGTGATGGAATTGCTGGTTGATTTTATGTTTCAACTTCTTGAGTTTTCGTAGATAGACAAGTTGGATAATGGTACAGCAGGTGGATGTGCTCTATAGTAGATAGACAGGTTTTTGTTGGTGCTAGTAATGCCGTGGTTAACGGTAATGATTAAGAAGTTGTAGTGATGTTTGGTACAAAGCCAAGGGAAACAATTGGTGTGCCGAGCCACAGGTTAATTAGTAGATAGATGACGGCTGGTACATTGAGATGACATTGGGATAATCGCCACATTAGTAATAGATAAAATGAGTTGACCTGTAGTTACAGTGCTTGCTTAAGATGATATTCCAGACATTGTGATGTGTTAGGAGTTAGGCTGGAAAAAGATAGAAAATTGTGAGGGGAGAGAATCAATGATAGTACGGTCATTGCTGATTAGTGATTTTTTTGTGTAGAGAGAACAGATATTGTTCTAAGTTAAGAAATTGGTCTGTAGTTAACAGATATACATACGTGGCAGTGAAGTGTTTTGTTTTCTCGGTTATAGAAATAGTGGAATGACTTGTATGAATAGATATGTGTTACATTAGTTCGTATAGGAGGCCAATGTTGATGGGCCACTGTACGTAGTTAATTTTAAGGGAGTTATATTTTTTTGAAAACCTTCTCTTTAGCGAGAAGACAATTGTTTTATTGAGTCTGAGTTTTAATACCTCATATATAATATGTTTTTTGCTTGAGTTGGTCCTGTAAAATGATTGTTATTATTTGATTGTTTTATTGAGTCTGAGTTTTTAATGTCTCATATATAATATGTTTTTTTTGCTTGATTTGGTCCTGTGAAATGGTTGTTGTTATTTGAATAGGATTATTGTGTTCCTAGACTTTTGCGTACAAACTATTGGTCCGTAAAAGAGACCAATAGTGATAGGTAATAATAGAATATTTTCTTCTGATTTAATAAGATGCATGTTATATTATTTTAAAATGTGTTTTTCTTTGAATGAGTTGGGGGGTATGATGTCCTGTTTTGATTTTATTTCGCTTAACTCATAATTTAAATAAGTTGTTTTGTGTATTAGGTTACTTTGTTAGCAAATATGTTACAAATTTAATTAAGTAAGTTTAATTTTCAAATAGTTATGGTGTTGGCTAGAATAGAGAAAATACATGGGGCTTTATTTAAGACCCTTCGTTCAGAAAAGGGTTAATAAAACTACTGAGGGCTAATAGAGAGACACATTCTCTTTGTGAATATTAAGTTGCTGTGATAATCGGCATGAAGAGGTTCTTATAAATATGAAGTATTAGGAAGTAAAATAGAAGCTGCATTAAAGTCAGCATTATATGAAGATATAAGGTTGGGTATATGAAAAAAAAGGGGGGGAGACTGTGAATGGCAGCATATAAGCGGGGGTATATATATAGGTAGACAAAGAAGCAGATCATGGGATGTGAGGGGGCAAGATATAGGAGCTGTGAAAAACCAGCGTTAATTTAAATTAAAAATGTTCATGGAATATGGACATTGGCTCGTGGTCAAAGATGAGATAACGAAATATAGACAAGATTGTGGATGGCAATATAAATGTTGAATATATAAATATTCAGAAAACTTATGTCAACTTGATTTATAGAGAACAAAGATCTATTTCATAAGATGTATTTAAAAAAAAAAATTATTTTACAAAAATTTTTTATTTGGCAAGGGAGGTAAATGTGATTGTGTTGACTATTCATTACTTTATGTAAATGTGATCATGTTGACTATTCATTCTTTATGCTTTTCACTGGGTGCGCACCCCTTCTTTGCTTTTTCTAACTACATTGTTGCTGTCCATCCTGTGTTGTGAAAGAGTGAAGAATTTCATAATGTCAAGTATACGATAACGATTTATACGAGCTGTTCTTATGATATATATATTTTTTATATAGGAACCTTGAGGAGCCAAGAACGAACAAGAAATATATAGTGGATTACTATATGGCAGGGGAAAGAGTTACGAATAGATTGTTTTACTTAAAATAAAGTTGGTTTGGGGAAGATTAGAGGAGCTGTGGGAAGTAAGGAAAGAGAGGGAATAGAGTAGGGGGATTGGGAGTAAAGACTTTTTAAGGGAAAAAGTCTTTAGAAAACATAGGAAGGTGTAGCAGTAAGTGTATATGGGGTGGGCAAAACTACAGCACGCTTGAGCATCAGGGTAGAATGGGAAGAAAGATGCTCAAGTCGTGACGTAGTTTGTTGTTACGGATCAGTTAACATCGGGGACTAGAGAAGAGATGGACGTATGATTTAACTGAGCAACATCTGGCTTGATTCTGAATAAAGTAACATGGAGCTGGAACCGTCTTGGAGTTGTTGATAGTCCATCGTCCCTTCGCTGTACTGTTATAGTATTGTTGGATTTTATTTTGAAACCTCTATCAAAACAGTTTTATATCAGTTATCAGTTGGGGCATCTTAATTGCACTCCGGACAGGTCCATAGGTGATCAGATCCTCCCCCCCCCCCCCAGCATGCATCAGTGTTTGGTGGCTAATAGTGCCAGTTCTGTGTTGGTTAACAAGGCACCTCATTTTCCCAATGTACCTCTCATGTCTGGCCATGTCCAATTCTTACTCCCAAGTCTCTCATCCTGGACAGCGATGTGGATTCACTGACGTCAAAGTCTTATGTTCTCGACATGTCTTTAAGGACGTTAATAACATCGGCACGATCCATGGGCTGGCCATCTGCAGGGGGTGCAGAGACAGCCAGTTTATCAGCTCGTTCATTTCCTCCTCGACTCCCGCATGTCCCGGGACGAAGATGAAGGTGACTTTACGGACAATAGACTTCCTCAGCGACTCAGTCCACTGTCTACATACAGATCCAGCTTCGATCCTTCCGAATTATGCTCATTGAATCACTTAGTACACACACGTTGGTATAATGCTGTGATTCTAGCCATAGGAAAGCCTGTGTTACTGCCATCACCTCCATGGTCATGCTGCTCATGGGCATAGTGTGGGCACCACTGGATTCTTGAAATTGGCCCGCTGAATGGGCTGTAAATGCCCATGCACTTCTCTGTTTCTTTAAACAGATCCATCTGTATAAATGAGCACTTCGGTGTTGTCTGCGTGTTCTTTGATGAGCGCGTTGACCTCTGCATTGACAGTGACAGGGTTCTGTTCTCTGCACCGTCTGAGATAATGTGTGATAATTAATGCAGGAGAAGGTGCACTTAAAAGCTGGAGGCACAGGCACCCATTCCTTGCTGGGGTTGATACTGGTAGGACTGCAGATCTGTCTGATATCTTCCGCCCGACCCATCCATGATTTGCCCCTCTTTAGCCTGTTGCCCTTTTCTCTGAATATATCTTCATGCTGAGGGTGCTGCTCATCCGCACTTATTTTCAAGTATGCATGAGCTCTCCAGATCTTGATCCTGTGGTTCATTGTCGGGTAATTATCAGTTTTATAATTCCCTGACATACCAAGTCAAAGGTTCAAAATAAGCCATGGGTGAAATGGAAGCAGACTGCATTGCACAGATTTCATAAAGCAATAGCAACGTTGTTTTAAAATAAATGTTGCATGGCCATTGCAGGATGTTGTGATCAACATCAATCCGAGGTCGATTGCCAAGCAATTTTACGTTAAGTAGTTTGCCATTGTTTTCTGAAAGAGAATCAATGTTTGAGCCCAAACCACTAAGCAAAAACTACCTCAATCAATCAATCAATCAATCAGGTGCCGTCTCTGCAATGAAGGTTGGCTGCAATGGATCTCCAACACTGTCTGTCTCTTGCCTTGACTGTACATTCTGTCAGGCTGATGTTCGTCCATCTCTTGATGTTATCCTCTCACATGTATCGTTGTCTACCTCTTGCTCGCTTGCCCTCAACCTTGCCTTCCAGTATGGTTTTTATAAGAGTATCATGTCTTTTAACGTTGCCATAATATTTCACTTATCTCCTCTTTATTTCTTTCTTCCTTATTCACTATAGTAGAAGTCTCTTCCCTGTGAATATTTACAACGGGCTCATCTCCAGGGGGCCAAGAATTACCCATATCGTTTTTTTCTTGTTGTTGAATTACCGTTGCTGTCTTTGGGATATTACATGGTGAGGTCCCAACCTCTTCCATGATGGCCAGCCATGTTCACTATCGTGTCCTGAACACGCCTCGTGTGTGCCACACACTCTGCCATTTCACTTTCGAAGCCGTAGATCTATTTAGATTCATCTGCCTTCTCCACCGTCCCAGTCTGCCTAGTAAATCACAAATGGTCAGCAAAAGCTGGGGTTAATTGTTGCAGCTATAGATAGAGGACATGCAACTAATTCTGTTAAACCTCTCTATATATTAATACATTTATCTCATAATTTTTGAAAAATTCGAGAAATTTCAGTACTTCAAGCGTCATATATTATACCGCATACTACTAACTTGTAACTAGCTGTCATAGTTGAAACTTGGAACTTAACTTAAAGATTCCAGCTCGTAATCTGTAACAACTGTGGAACAATTTAACAATGTACAATGTGAATTAGAAGTAGTATAATGCATAGGCATGCATAGCTATCTTTTTAATTGTTTCTTCTTCAATTCTACAACTTACATAATATTTTGGTAATGATTACTGAATATAATAAAAAATTTGTAATGCTATCAATATTTCACAATTCTGAATCAGTCAGTTATCACATTCTGATTCTCATTCATTAAAACTTAATAAAACTTGCCACAATTCACAACAATGGATGCGTTTCGTGAAGTAGTTGAAAGTAGGTGGGGTTGGATGATCCACTCACTCAACTGCTTCTGCAATACGCTTTGACTGTCTAGTCAATAATTAATAAGTTTTCCGGATCTATTCAATGATTAGCTACTGCTAATCTAATTAGTTAAATTAGCAAATTATTTAGTTCTGTGATTTTCCTGAACACAAAACAAACAATTCAAACATTAACATCAGTTAAAAATTAAACTTCAAAACGCAGTCAGTCATCAGTCAGTGATCACTTAGTTATCGCGTATTTAATTTACTTTAGACACATACAAATCAACGATTAACTGTGCTGCATGGAGATGGCTGACGAGAAGAAGAGAATCACAATCTGGCGATAACTTAGCATTTACCTCAAAACACTTTTTGACGTCTGTGGCTTGCAATATGTTACCTGGTTTATGTTTTAATTTCGTCCACAAGACGTCTGTGTTCACGGGAAGTTGATCAATCGATCGCGATCACAGGAAGTCATGTTTGGCTGGCCAGATTTTAGACATCTCCATCTTTTTGTCTGCCTGTCTTCTTCATATACATCATTATCAGCAGCTGACCATTTTGCGGACTCATTCGCACAAGATAACAATATTGAAATTAGTCCAGAGAAACAACAAGAGATTCGAGAGAAATGGCAAAATACAGGACAGAAGGAAATTGTACATGAGGTTATGGAGACACCTATCACATTCAGTGAACTGGAGATAGCCATATCAAAACTGAAAATGAGAAAATCACCAGGAGCTGATGGTATCTCCAATGAAATGATCAGGAACCTAGGAACAGAGGCCAAAGCAAAGCTGCTACAGATCTTTAATAATACATGGACCTTAGGCAGTGTTCCACAAGTCTGGAGAGAAGCAATCATGATACCCCTCCTAAAATCTGGGAAAGACAGTTCCATTGCCTCCAGCTACAGACCCATTAGTATTAGCCTCACCAGTTGTCTCTGCAAAACAATGGAACGCGTCATCAATCACAGACTACAGTGGTACATTGAAAGTGAAAACATCCTTGTGCCACAACAGGCTGCCTTTAGGCAGTGCTACTCTACGGAAGATCAGACAACCTACCTCTCTCAAGAAGTTGAGGATGCATTCCAAGAGAAGAAGCTGGTACTTGCGGCTTGGATAGATCTGAAGAAAGCCTTTGACAAAGTCTGGAAAGAAGGTCTGATGAAGAAACTGAGAAACTGTAAAGTCAATGGAAGAATGTACAAATGGGTAAAAGCATACTTGCACAACAGAAGAGCCCGAGTACAGATAGACGGTCTCAAGAGCAAGAAAGTACTACTGCGTCACGGATGTTCCCCAGGGCGGAGTCCTGTCCCCAACACTTTTTCTAATCTTCATCAATGATCTTGTTGCTAATCTACCCGATGGAATTAAAGCGGCAATGTACGCTGATGACCTGGTTTTGTGGAGCGCAAATGAACATGCATCAGTGGCCACCATATTGCTACAGAGAGCTGTAGATACATTTGTTGCATGGGCGGATAGACTGGTGTATCAGCATAAACACTGACAAGTGCAGCACCACTCTATTTACCCTTTCTCCGAAACAAAAGGCAGGGAGCATTCAGATAAATGGAACACCCCTAAGAGAAGACAAGGAACCAACATACCTTGGTGTAACATTCGACGACAAGCTGACATGGAGAAAACACATAAAAAAGCAGTAGCAAAAGCCAGAAGGAAAATTGCCATCCTGAGAAAGCTAACTGGAACCACTTGGGGAGCCAGTGGGAAAATACTTAGCAAAGTTTATCAACAGAGCATACGACCACACTTGGAATACGGGTCAACTGCGTGGTGTTCAGCATCCAAAACTACATTGCAGGAGCTGGACAAGGTGCAAAATCAAGCTCTTAGAGTCATCACAGGAGGGATGAGATCAACCCCTATAGTAGCAATGGAGAAAATGGGGAGGACACAAGCTTTAAGAGAACGCAGAGATACAAAAACACTCATACAAGCAGAAAAGTTTCTCAGCTTGCCAGGCCACCCTATGAAGAACCGATTTGAAAATTAGCTATGGGGCGGTTGAAAAGAAGTAGTTTCATCCACCAGGCCAAACAACTCTGCAGAGAAACCATCGATCTTCCCACAGTTGGTATCCCCCCTGACAACCATTCCAGAGCGAACCCCGTGGAAAGATGAACATAGAATATCGCTACAAATCCAGTCAAAAGTGAGAGGAATATGTGACAAGGAAGAACAGAACAGTGTACAGCGCAGAACAGCCACTCTCAGCTTCCTTGATGACGAATACCCACAGGACCTATGGATCCGAGTTTACACAGATGGGTCAGCACAAAATGCTGTTCGAAATGGAGGAGCGGGAGTGTACATAGAATACCCAAATAATACTAGAGACACGGCCAGAATTCCAACAGGAAAGTACTGCCATAACTATGATGCTGAAATTGAGGCAATCAAGATAGCCACAGAGAAATTACAAAATACCAGCCATGGTACACAACCTGTGGTGATATTGACAGATGCAAAATCCGTAATAGAGGCGCTCCTGTCTGGGAAATTGCCAGTTCTGAGGACACTACTTTCTGAACTTAGCAGTCAGCGTAAGATCACCATACAGTGGATACCATCCCACTGTGGAGTCCCCGGAAACGACAGAGCTGATCGATTGGCTAAGGAAGGAGCAAAAGAAGAACAACCTGATGTGCCTATTACATACCACCAAAAGAAAAGAATGATCAAATCAGTCAGAAGGCCACCAAACCTTACTCAAGACGACTACCACGTTATGGACAGACCAGAACAGGTCATTCTTCTGCGCCTCAGAACAGGACACAATAGATTACGCAATCACATGTATACAAAATTCAAGATTGTGACTCAGTGTCGTGTGTGTAAAGAATGAATGTCGTATTAGTTACTTGTTCTTCTTTACCACTTTAGTGTCGTCCCTGGAGTGAAGGGAATCAACACCCACATTATTTTTTTTATCCAATATCTCTATCCTGGAGATATCCAGCAGACTCCGTCCACACACTCCTTCAATCTGAAGACACCTTCCTCTCACTCTTACTCACCCCTGGATCATGCCCCCTCTCATTCTTCCCCAACATAACATACTTGACAACTCTAGCCTCAACAAATAAAAACAAGAAATTTATTAAAGCAAAGAGTATATGTAGGAGAAGTGTGTGTGTGTGTATAAGGTGTAGAATGTGTGTCGAATATTCTAATGTTAGACCAGTGATTTAGAAGCAAAGTCTGTAACATCATAGTGCTTAGCACACAACAGCACCATTTATTCCGGACAGTGAACCTCACCCAGAAGATGGTTCTCCGTCCACATGACAACTTTCTCCAATCACTCGAACAAACAGGATGCTGGTCATCCGATAGACACTGTTGATCTTGGTCTTCACTCTACCACACGGTGAAGTTACTCTGTTTCATAATGTTTGTTGAACTGATAATCTTCCAATTAACTGAAATGTCACTTGGGGAAAATCTAATGTTCATAAGTCTCTGATTATAACATTTTCCCCTCTTTTAGAACACAACCTATTAATGTTTGTTAGGTAGATGTGTGTGTGTGTGTGTATATATATATATATATATATATATATATATATATATATATATATATATATATATATATATATATATATATATATATATATATGTCCTTAGTATGCGAGTTATTAATCTTCGGTGATGAAGCTTATCACTCATTAAACACAACACTTATGTTCATTAAATCCTGCTCAGCAGAAGCCAGGTTTCTGCGGAACAACTAGGTACTGAGCCCCGTGTAAAAACCTCTCAGCAACCTCTGTCTTCTTTCCATGAGCCATCATTGTATAAAACTTTGAACTGCTTCTTCGTAATAAATCATCTCACACTCACGTGGAACACTCAAGGGGAACTGTAAATGGAACCTGTAGAGTAGATAACATCATGGTGAGGGCAACTCAATCCTGACCGTAATTAGGTGATTGTAGGCCAATAGCAGCACTCAGATCTATAACAGAGATCCGATCTCTGTCATACGGCCAAATCGCGCATCACAATGGTCTTATACATGGCAACACCAGGAAAGAATAAAGGAACGGGTAGAAACCCAGCAGATGCCCTACTGGAAGATCCTACCATTTCACATTCCCCTCCTCCCTCTCAACCATCCTTAATCTCTCTAATTATTATTCCACTACATTGTCCTCAACTCCCCGAGTAAAATGATATATCACACAAGCTAGTTGAAGCCACACAATAGGATACCAGTGCCGACGCTCCTATGATACTTTCTAGCACCGCACTAATAGAACATTCTATCACTAATCATAATACATTATATCACTGCACCTATAATACATTAGATCACCGCACAGCACTGTACTCTATTCCTAATCATACTCTTAAATTAGATATTATAAATAGCCTACCATATGCCTATTTTGGTTGCCACTCGAGAAACTATGCAATCAGATTGGATCTATGTCCGCGGAAAACTATCACCACTTAGACATTATAGTTTCACTCATGTAACGCAACTCAGAATAATGCACCGATCCTAACACTTCAGAATGTTTTTCTCGACTCCCTCCACTTGATTACCGCACTGGGGTTTTATATGGGTGCTTGAGTGACGTCACCAAAAAGTCCAGACGCCAATCAGTCCAGAATCTGGCTTTGTCCCCCTGTTTCTAGACTAACCAGAGTCAATTCGCTGTCAAGTTCACTTTCATCTGGGAAATTCTTTGTCTCATACAACAAAGATCCTGGCTGTCTGTGAGCCAGAGACCTTTCCCCCATATGACAGAATCCTTCCGACCTCTGGCAGACATTCTGTCCATCACTTTCAACGGCCGATTCCCGCCCTGCAGACAGATGACGCCAGTGCACGTCTCTCGAACAACAACCTGTCAACAAACTGTCGACCGTGTGTAGACATCGCGACGTGACTCACTTTGATCTCATACACAAATGCTGACCAGGTGCAGACAGTTTTAACGACGTATTTTCTCAGTCGGTTCAACATCACAGGGTCTATTGTGTTTGCAGACCAATGTCGGGCTTGGTTGTCATTGATCGCAACGGGACGCAGAGGTGTTTCCAAGGCACCAGGGCCGGGTTATATACTGGCCAAGACCTATTGACGCGTCCTCGTCGAGCGTCCTGGGCAACAGGTCCCTTAGGGTTCCTGGCTAAAGTCAATAGGATCGCAGATTCCTCCGAAGTCGGAGAGTGTCTGCCTGTACGGCGAGGAACCACCAGTCTGCACACCAATAAGCCAGACATGGGACAACGGATACTCACGCAAACCTCAGGTCCTGTATGACATCACACTGATGTTGGACAACAGGATGCCTTCGTCCGACATACAGGACTTCGCGTTGGAGCTCAAGCCAACGAACACAAGCAAGCAAGCAAGCAGCATTGATCGCAACTAACAAGTTTATTTAACTCGCGACATAGGCCCCCTCCTAAGAGAGTAGTCCGCAACACTCTTTCTTCTTGGAGGTTCGATCCAGATGATCTATTCCTCTTCCTCAGGAGCTGGATGTCTAGACAGGAAATCAGCTCCAACATTTTCCCTTCCAGGTATATACTCCACTGTAAAGTGGTATGGCTGAAGTAGCAACGACCACCGCATCAAAAGGGCGTTGAGCTTCTGAGAAGTGGCCAGGAACATCAAGGGTTGATGATCCGACTGAACTCGAAACTGAACTCCATACAAATAAGGCTGGAAGTTTTGTACGGCCCATACGAGAGCCAAACACTCTCTCTCAACGGTCGAATAATTCCTCTCAGCCGGGAGAAGTTTCTTGCTTGCGTATGCCTACTGGTTTCAAAACTGAAGCATCGTCTTTTCCTTCCTGTAACAAAGCTGCTCCAATCCCAATCCCACTTGCCTCCGTTCTCAACACAAATGGTTTGGAAAGGTCCGGGAGCTGTAACACAGGTTTGCTGACCAAGGCCTCCTTCAACTGACTGTAGGCACTCTCACATTCTGGTGTCCAAACTATTTGGTCTGGGAATCCCTTTTTTCAAGGTTTCTGTTAAAGGAGCTCCCAGTTCAGTGAAATGTGGGATAAATTTGTGGTAGAACCCACACAACGAGAGAAAAGAACGCACATCCTTCTTCGTTTTTGGCCTTGGAGCACATTCTGATTTTCTCCTAGGTTCTTTTCCTCTGGAACAATGTGTCCTGGAGTGATGGTGTGACCTAGAAATTCCAGAGTCTGGTAACCGATCATGCACTTGGTTGGGCGAGCTGTAAGCCCTGCTTCCTTGAGCCTAATTGAAAACTCGTTCCAAGGATTGTAAATGGTCATCCAAACTGTCACTGGAAATCAGAATATCATCCATGAATGAGATGATGGACGGATCCTTTAAAGGATCAAGTAAAGTCCTCATCATGCGAGTAAACACACTAGGTGCATTACTGAGTCCAAAGGGCATGACCTTGAATTCGTAGTGTCCACTGGGTGTACTGAAAGCCAACAGTGGTCGAGTCTCCGGTTTGACCGGAATCTGATAATTACCCGCGGACTCAGATCCACCTTTGAGAAATACCTTGCCTTATGGAGCCTCGCGAATAACTGAGTTGGATTCGGCAAAGGTTCCACCTGAAATTGTGTATGACTGTTCAGAAGTCGGTAGTCTATACACAACCGGTGTTCTCCGCTTGGTTTTCGTAACAAAACTACCCCCGCATTGTATGGGGATGTGGATGGTGCAATCACGTCATCCTCCAACAGTTTCTGTATTTCCCCCTCCAGGGCCTTTTCTTTAGAGAATGGCACTGGGTAAACCTTTTGGCGAACAGGCTCTTGAGTGGTCAAAGTCATCTCGAACTCCACCAACCTCGTTCGTCCTGGTTTATCAGTCAGTATCTCCTTATGAGACTCGAGAACCTGGGTTATCTTTTCCCTCTCCTTGGAAGTCAGATCAGGGTTCACCATGTACATCCTTGTAGGTTTCCTGGTTTACCAGGGCATATTCCCTGCCCTCGTTGGTTCCCACTTCTGTCTCCACTGCAACTGCCATTGCCATGAGGTGAGCTGCTTTTTCTCCGGGTCTCTCTTCGTATTTCCGCAAGAGATTGATATGGAAAATCTTCGACTTTCTCCGGATCCGGATCTGATAGTTCGTTCTGGATATCACCCTTTCCACGGGAAATGGTCCTTGCCAACCTATCTCCAGTTTGTTGTTTCCCGTTGGGAGTAGCAACAATACTTTGTCTCCCACCTCTAGAGATCTATCTTTAGCCCTACTGTTGTAGTAAGCCACATGTCTTTTTCTGGCCTTTTTCAAGTTTTGATTCGCCAGAGTCCATCCCTTGTGAAGTTTGTCTTTCAGTTCCTCAACATATTTATTAGAAGAGATGACTTCTTCTGACGTCCCCTCTTCAGTCCAACTCCTCAACATGGCTTCCAACGGTCCTTTGATTGGACGACCAAACAGCAACGTAGCAGGTGGTAGTCCTATTGAGCCATGAGGAACTTCCCGATAGGCAAAGAGTGCGGCTGGGATATATTCATCCCACCTATCAGGTTTTTCCTGTGCCAGTTTCCTGAGCATTGTCAACGTGCCGTTGAAACGCTCTACTTGTCCATTGGCTTGAGGGTGGTAAGGGCTGGTATAGATATGGTTAGAGTGGAATACCCTAAATACCTCCTCCATAAGTTTTCCACAAAACTGGGACCCATTGTCCGTCAGTATTTGATCAGGAAAGCCTAATCTTGTAAAGGCCTCCATCAGTGCGTCCGCCACTCGTTTCGAGTCAATCGTGGTCAACGGTATGGCTTTACCCCACATTGTACAGCAATCCACCATGCTGAGTATGTACATGTTCCTCTTCCTAGTCCTAGGAAGTGGACCCACAATATCGATGGCTACCCTCTCGAAAGGAGAGTTCATGATGGGCATTTCACCCAAGACCACCGGCGCTGTCCAGTGTTTCGGTGCCACCCTTTGGCACTCAGGGCATGACTTCACATACCGACGCACATCACCTGTCATTCCCGGCCAATAGTAATGACAGGAAATTCGCTGCATTGTGGCGGCAATACCCATATGCCCACTGAATGAGATGGTATGCCCCATATGAAGAATCTGGGAAGGTAGGCTTTTGCAACTAACAAGTTTATGTAACTCGCGACACTCAGCCATGTGCACATGTGGTTTGGCGTTGCAGACAGCAGAGCACATACTCCAGGATTTCCCAATCTACAACATATCCAGGCGAACCTTCTGGCCTAGAGAGACAACAGTGGAAGATAAACTCTATGGACCGCTGAATGAACTAAAAAAGACTGTTGGATTCATACAAGAGACAACATTGCAGTTATAGGCTTATTTAAGGCGAACTAAAGAAGAAATCAACTTCAAATCAAATCAAATCAACTTTATTAGGGTCACAAATTGGGCGCGCAGGCCCGTCTTACATTCGGCCCTTCCAATCACTCGTCTTTCGTTCATCAAGAGCATTATACATTTGCATAGGAAGAAAAATAAACATTGTGAAATGAATGTTGTAAACATAAACAAGGCTAATTACCATGGTATGAAGCCCATCTCCCACCTATCCATACATCACCCCACCCACACAACACCCCCACCTACCCACACACATGCGCACCAAGGGACACATACACACCCCCACCTACCGACACACACGCACACCAAGGGACACATACATACCCCACCAACCGACCCATCCCCCTCCCGCACATCCCCCACCCACACACACTGCCCTCACCTGATCCCCCAACCAAAACACACTCGCCACCCACAAACATTCCCCCACCAACCCACACATCCCACGCCCATCCACATTCTACCCCACACATCCTCTCCCCACCCACACCTCAAACCACCCTTCCCCCAGCCACATCTCCATCGACAACATATTCCCCACCAACCCACACATCGCACATCCACTCACACATCCCCAAACCATACACACACATCCCCACCAACTGACATGTCCCTACCCCCCCCCCCCCCACACACACACACATCTCCCTAACCACCCATACATCCCCAATCCACTCACACACACACCACCACCCACACATACAACTTCCACCCACCCACACATGCCTTAACCTAATCCCCCACCACACAATCCCCCACCCGCACATCACATACACCCCCTACCACGCACTATTCCCAACCCACGCACCACACACACACATATCCCTCACCAACACATCCCCACTTACACACCACACACATATCCCCCACCCAGATACCACAAAATAATCCCACCCACACCCACACAGATACCCTTACCCATCCACCCCACATACCCCCACTCACACACCACAAAAATCCCCCACCCACACACACATACCTCACCCACACAATATCACCAACCAACACACCACACACCTCTCCCCACCCACACACGCATTCCCTACCCGTCCACCAACACACACTCACTCACACATCCTCCACTACGCACCCACACACCCCCACCAACCCACTCCCAACCAAACATCTCTCGATCACAATACCCCTACCCCCACACACATCCTCCACCCAATCACACATCCCACCCCGACACATACAACTCCCTCACCCACCTACACATCCCTAAGCCACTCACACACCCCCACCCACACATTCCCCATCCACATACACACATCTCCCACCCACACTCCCACACATACTTCCCCCAACCACCACAATCCCCTGCTCAACCACACATATACCCCACCCATACGCACATTCCCCACACCTATCACACACATCCCCCACACCACACACTATCCTCCACCCATACCACCACAAACATACCCTCCACCCACACATCATTCACACATCCCCCACCAACACACTGCACACATATCTCAAACCCACACACCATACACTTCTCCCCACCCGCCCTTCCATCCCAAATCCACCCAACACAATCCCCTACCCACACAACCCCGCCTCCCACACATACTTCCTCAAACCATCCACACATCTCCACCCACATAAACACACATCCCCTGCATCCGTCCCATACACATATCCTCCACCCATACACATATCCCCCACACCCATTCCAACACCCGTACTTTCACCCCCACACATCCATCCACACATCCCACCAACACCCACAAATACCACTACCCACCAAAACCCACACACCCCAACCCATCTAAATGCATACCCCCACCCACACACCCCCCACCCACACATATCCCCACACTCACACACATCCTCCACATACACTCACACTTCCTCACATCTAGACACATACAAAATGTCTCACGTTAGTATTGAAACTAGTATGAACAAACTCCCACACTTTACTCACACACATACACTGACACTTGTCATGAGCACTTGTCATGAGCAGTCATGAAGAAGAAGAAGAAGACTACCATCATTCGCACCAATAATCCAGACATGGGATAACGGATACTCACGCAAACCTCAGTCCGGTATGACATCACACTGATGTTGGACAACAGGATGTCTTCATCCGACATACAGGACTTCACGCTGGAGTTCACAGCCAGCGAACACAAGCAAGCAAGCAACTGCCATCATTGTCATCATCATCTTCTTCTTCTTTTGCTCTCTATTCCCTATTGGGACAAAGCCCCTCAATCAACTCACTCTATAACTATGTAACTGTCCATTTCCTTTCCATTCCATTCTCCATTCTACCAAACCCCTACACCTTTCAACCGCAGAAGAAATATCTATACAGTATTGTAGTATATATACTTTTAGTATTATTAGGGTCCATCGCCTGGCTCAGATTAATAATCCTGTGACCGTGTCAGTTACAGTTCGAATATTAATTTCAAGGTGATTGTTGTTCAAAGTGGATAATGGGCTTATCTTATTTCTGCTTATACTCTTGTCCTTGCGTTTTAACTCTTCCTCTATTTCATTTGCCTGTCGGTTCCTGACTAAGGTTTTTTATTCCCCCCCCCCCCCCCCCCCCCCCCCCGATTATACTACTAAAGGAGCGGCTGGCTGAGAGGCTAGAACGCCGGACTCTCAATCGGGAGGCACGGGTTCGATCCCTCGGTAAGGTGGATTTTTTTTCTGTCGGGGGCAAAAAGAAAATCCTAACCTGCACAGTTCGCGGCGACTGCACTAGCCAGGCGGCCTTTATTCCTCAGTCTCAAAGACCCCTCTGCCATACACCGCAAGTACTATATTGGCAGTAAATGACAGTTAAATGACAGTTTTATACTACTAATCTTGGATTTTCTTAATGCATGGCATATCCAGCGCCAGCGTATTTTCTTCACCTCTAGGTTCATTGGTATTTATTTAGTTCTCTCCGTAGACTCCACATTGGTGATTTTGTCATACCATTTGATTCCTTCTGTTTCATCATCATTATCTTCAACCCCTAATGCACCAGTAGGTGCTTGTAGGAGCGCCAGTGATGATGGAAAAATCAACACCTAGGCTTATCCATTGTTGCCTATCCTTTTCGGCATGGGTAATTGGTATTACCAGAAAACACTTAAAAGGCTTAAACTTACAGGCGAGAGGATCGACTTTATCCCTACGTAGCTCGGTTTCTTTCCGCAGGATGGCTTGGCGAAAGCGTCGCACAAAGCACAATCCAAGCTTCGTTGCTAGTTAGTTCGTTAGTTAGTCGACAGATCATCCTCATTGCACATAGAACCATTCAGTCCATAAGTGCTCGGATCCCCTCTTCAGCAAATCTCGCAGCGTGTAGAGGCTAACAACACCAGTTCTGTGTTGGTTTATCAATCTTCTTCGGCTTCCTGCGTAGTGATCTTGTTTGGCCACCCCTCTTTTAGTTTGCTGTTCTCGCAGTCTGGCCATGGTTGTAGATTCACAGTCATCCCTTGGTTCACGCAAAAGTCTTACTTCTCGTAGAGCATTCAGAATGTCAGCCTGGTCAATGGCGCGGCCGCCCTCCAACGTAGTCTCACCTGCGAGCTTGTCAGCCCGCTCATTTCCTTGTACTCCCGCATGCCCTGGCACGAAGATGAAACTAATCTTTGCCAGCCGAGACCGCTCCAGAGGCAGCAACCATTCTCTTCGGATCGACCCCTCCTCTATCCTCTTGATCATGTTAATTGAGTCGCTAATGAAACATGCCCTAGTGAATGTCTGTGTCTCGAGCCATGTTATTGCATTACTTACTGCCATGACTTCCATAGTCAGGCTACTTGTGGTTTCAGTGAAAGCACCAGTCCTCCTTCACAATTCTCCCTCCGGCCTGAGCCGTAAAAGCCCATGAGCTTCTCACATGCCCAAACCACTAAACAAAAACTGCCTCAGTCAATCAATCAATCAGGTGCCATATCCGCAATGAAGGTTGACTGCAATGGATCTACAACACTGTCTCTCGCCTTGACTGTACATTCTATCAGACTGATGTTCGTCCATCTCTTCATTTTATCTTCCCACTTGTGTCGTTGCCTACCTATTGCTCGCTCGCCCTCAACTTTGCCCTCCAGTATGGTTTTTATAAGAGTGTTATGTCTTTTAATGTGGCCTAAATATGTCATTTGCCTCTTTTTTATTTCTTTCATCAACTCTCTTTTCATTCCCAGTATTTCTAGAACCTCTGTATTTGATTGTTTTTGTTCCCATGAAATATGACATATTCTTCTGTATATCCACATCTCCAGGGCCCCTATTCGACTTTCTAATTGCTTGTTCAATGTCCAGGCTTCCGCGCCATACAGTGGTGTTGAATGTACATAGCATTTGACAATACTCATTTTTAATGTGTTGTTAACCTCTCTAGATGTTAGTACTGATTTCAGGCTGTTGAAAGCATTTTTCGTCATTCCCCTTCTCTTTTTGATTTGTATTTCACTTCTGCCATAATCTGTTATTATATGTCCAAGATAGGAGAAACTTCTTACATGTTTTAGTATCTCCCCGGTTACTGTGATGTTCATTGATGGACTTTCCTTTCCATTGCTAATTATCATAGTTTTCATATTTAAGATGTTAATATCTAAGCCACATTCTGCACCATAAGAATTCTCCTCTCACATAGTAAGGGGAACAACTGGGTCTGAAGAAGACATGACAAAGCGAGATCAATGTGAGACAGTTAAAGTGCTTCTAGCACAGTGGTTCTCAACCGGTGGGGAATTTCTCCCCCCCCCCCCACCCAGGGGGGAATTTTAGAGTTTCCAGGGGGGGGGGGGGGGGGGAAATGAAGAACATTTCAAGATCGCGTTAATACAAGAATCGATTACTTGATATTGCTTTTCCCTTCATTCTTTACAGTTATGCACGTCTCATCCTTCTAAAATTCATTTTATAAAGTAAGTAGACCCACAAATCACGTTTTATGTGGATGTCTAGACCCGTTTTAACATATTTACCTTCTATTTTTTACGTATACTGTGTAGGAGTGGTGGATTTTTAGGTAGGAAATATGAAAAGGGGGGGGGGGGGAATGACGTTCTGAAAATATGATGAAGGGGGGCACGGGCGAAATTTTTTATAGGAAAAGGGCGGGGGGGGGGGGGGGGAAATGACGTTCTGAAAATATGGTGAAGGGGAGCACGGGCCAAAAAAGGTTGAGAACCACTGCTCTAGCATATACATAGATACAGCTTCTTATTGAAGGAGGACAAGCATTCAACGATGCAGCCACTACATGTGACCAGACGACATGAAGACATGAACTGTGTCAGTGTTTAAGAAGACGCAGCCCAGAAAGTGTCGGCGACTCCTAACAGCTGACCCTCAATGCAGAAATGGCACTGTGTGGTCATAATGACGATAGTAAAGGGATTTATATGGTCTTGGAGGACATTGCTATTTGGTTATATGATATTCTGATCGGCTGTAAAGAATAGTTCATTCAGTAAAGTTGGTTCCTGATTCACCATTCCTATTTGAGAAAATAAAATTAGACCTTGTTTAACCTGCTGGAGGAGTGGCTGGCCGAGCGGCTAGAATGCCGGATTCTCCTTCGGGGGACCCGGGTTTGAATCCTCGGTAAGGTGTGGATTTTTTTTTTCTGTCGCGGGCAAAAAGAAAACCCAAACCTGCGTAGTTTGAGGGGACTGCACTAGCCAGGCGACCTTAATTCCCGCCATACACCGCAAAATATTATATTGGCACTAAATGACAGTTTTGTTGTTGTTATTGACAGTTCAACCTGCTTCTTCAGCACGTTTACCCAGTAGACATGTGTTTGTATGTCCATCTAGGCCGGGATTCTCCCCCCCCCCCCCCCCCTCACCCCACCAGGGTTGCGAGACCGATACAGCCTACACTGGATACCAGAAAATTGTCTGGAAAGTAAAGGTGTTTGGGGTAATACTTACTACATCACCCTTCGAGTGCCGAAAATATTTACTTAATGCACCTAGTGACGCGAAAAAGAGTCCGTTAGTTTACTTACTTTATAGGCTACTTTTTCAGTGTTGTTGCGTTTGAGGTCTCTATGTCTGGTCTTGTTTTAAAACACACAGTTTGTTATTACGGAAGATTTCGTTCTTGTTTGCTGTTTAACTAGTGCACGCTTCTGGACATTTCGTCAGCTGTGGTTTCTTCAAGACGTGTTAGGTAAGGCTTTACGCTGTTGATTATAGTTATTTGGTAATGATTTTTCTTTCTGTGCTGCCGGTGTATGAGTTGGTTAGTTATCTTCTATTGTTGTCAGGGCTGCTCATACGTCTTATGCACTTTTCAGTTATTATCCCGAGAAGGACTAACCTTTACACGCCTGGTCCAAGCTCCAGGTACGGTTTGCATTCTGTGCTCTGTTTTATCATTTTGATGGAGGTCGGCATGGTCGAATGATTAAGAGCGCTCGTTCTTAAACATCTGGTGTGCTGATGCCGAAGTAGTGAATTTAACCGTTATATCGATCAGTTGGTCTAAAATGTTGACTTCTCGTCCTTGACTTTGGGACGTAAATTACAAGCACATCTAAAATCGGAATGGGTTCGCCTGATGGCGAGGGACACTGGTAATAGGAAAAGCTAATCCACGTGCAAAAATAAGTCCAGTGCACTAGAAGTAGTAGCAGCACGCATATGAACTACGCTTGAGTTTAAAGCGAGCGAACAAAAACAAAATCATGTTGACAATCTGTGAATGAGCTTCATCTGGACATACTTAACACGTCTTTGAATGGTTGGGTCCAGATGTTAAAAACCGTGATCTATCAGCTGCAGATTTTATCCAAGGCTCGTCTATTAACATTTTTTTTAAAATGTTGCATATCCCTTACAGGACGTTGCAGTCAACACCAGTATTTTTCAGCTGCTGTTGATGTACTTGGCAAGTTTTACGTTCAGTATTTTGCCATTGTTTTCTGAACTACCGGCTCACATACCCCCGTAAGTTACCAGCGTGACGCGATCCGCTGCCGAATCTCGCGCAGCTGTTTTCCCCACGTGGATGTACGGGATTACGAACAACGTCGTTAACCCCTTGAATAAGAATAGCGGGTGCGTTGGTGTAACGGTTATGAAGTTGCCCTGACAATGGCTTGATCGCGGTCGAACGAGGGATCGATTTCTAGGATCACCGCACGCAACTGGCCAATTAATCCGCTATGGACTCAGGCCTTTTTTCGCATATCCTTTACAGGACATTGCAGTCAACACCAGCATTTTTCAGCTGCTGTTGATGTCTTGGCAAGTTTTACGTTCAGTAGTTTGCTATTGCCTTCTGAACGACCGGCTCACATACATCCGTAAGTAACCAGCGCGACGCGATCCGCTGCCGAATCTCGCGCAGCTGTGTTCCATACGTGGGCATACGGGATTAAGAACAACGTCCTTAAACGCCTTCGCCAGGGAGACCCACTCAGGCCTCCACAATTAATTATGTCTGACGTACTAATGTAGTCATTTATTGAATTATTAAAGGTTATATCTCCCGCTGGGCATTGAGTTGAAGTCTGCTGACAATTAAATATCTTAGACCTGTAGAGCAAACAGTACCAACATAGGCATAATCATTGCCAGCCTGTATGTGTCCAGATAAAACACAAAATACTACCAGTAAACTCCACGAAAGAAAAAAAAAAAGAAAAGAAAAACAAACAACATACAGACAGATACAGACGAACGTTTCGACCAAAGTCATTGCCAACGAACAAGAAAAACAAAACAAAAACGTTGTTCTTGTTCATACTTGTATGGCGTTTACGTGTACATGCAAGTGACTTTAGACTTTTTTTTTTCGCATACCCTTTTACAGGACATCGCTGTCAACAGCAGCATCTTTCAGCTGTCTAGTTGATTTCTTGGCAAGATTACGCCCAGTAGTTTGCCATTGCTTTCTGAGCGGCCGGCTCAGTTATCCCGCAAGTCACCAGCGGGGGACGAACCGCTCCCAGTTCTCGCCCGCTACGAGACTGCGTGATAAACGGGATTACGGAGAAAGTGGTGTAACCCCTCGGCCAGAGAGACCGGCGACTTTAGACTACCACCCCATAAATGTCCTGCCTTCACGCATATGCTTCCTTTCTTCTCTATTTCATTTCCCGTACTTCTTTGTTTCTGTATTAACTTCTATGCTAAGAGGGGGCAGTGTCTTTTATCACTAACCTTTATGTGAAGTTTAGATTACCCTTATTTGGTATGTGGCATTTCTGTTCATAGCCTAAGTAATAAGTATTCTTGTTTTCCGTTCGTTGAAAAAAAAAAAAGACTGACCGAAAAGTAAAATTGTATAAGTACGCGTCGTCTTTTATTTTCAAGCGTTCCAGTCACGTTTTCAGTTCATTCGTCTACAATTTCAGCTGAAATTTATTTTTGTTTCTTTTTGTCACCACCACATTTGATACGTTTATTTATCGAACCATGAATGATTGTGCCTGATCTTATGTTCTCAAGCCAGCTGGAGGTGCCCTTCCAACACAAGCAGGAGTGGGCAGGGTGACATGGAGGTGTGTAAGCTGGTCAAAGTCCAATGACTTCAGCCTCTCTTTGGTATCTGGATAAATTTCAATAATGTCTAGTTCAAGAGCGGAAACCTCTGGCACATAGTTATCTCTTCTCTCCATCTCTTCTTCCTGAAGTATTATATTAATATTCCTCACTGTTCCCTTTTGAATCCTCTTCATTATATGTGTAACAGTACCAGCAGTTTTATTCCTCAGCTTCTTGCTAGGGATAACTGGGCTGCATTCACCCCTACTTTCAGTGCCAATGGTTAAACCACAGAAATGATTGGGTTCTTACTGTGGGCTTTCTCGTCTTCAGCTGTTACGGGTTTTTGACCAAGTTCAATGTCTTGGTCAGGATCTGAGATACCGGCTCGCCGCGCGTGGTATCGCTCCACCAATGGCAAGAAGTATAACATGATACCGCTAACAGCAACCAAGGAACCCATGACAATGAAGGATATGTCGTAGCTTCCTGTCCAGTCACACAGCCAGCCTAAGGAAGAACGTATAAAAAAGTTAGTTGCATATCTGCTACAGGACGTAGCAGTCAACGCCAGCATTTTTGGGCTGTTTGTGAATCCTGGGCAAGTTTACGTTCAACAGTTTGCCATCGCTTTCTGAACGACTGACACTCATACCAATGAAAGCGATGTTTCGAACGCGGTATGCGGGATTACGAATAGCATTCGTAACCCTTCACCATAGAGCCCGTGAAGAAAATATATTTGCGTAATAAAATCTCTCTCTCTCTCTCTCTCTCTCTCTCTCTCTCTCTCTCTCTCTCTCTCTCTCTCTCTCTTCTCTCTCTCTCTCTCTCTCTTCTCTCTGTCTCTGTCTGCAACACTGTCTGTCTGTCTGCGCATGCGTGCACGTGTGTGTGTATACATGCTCGCTTATTTTTGCTAATCAACTTTTAATATTTCACAAAGTGTTAAATAAATCGAAAGATTTAAACTATCAATTAACCAATCAAGTGCCAGCTCCATTTGAAGGTGGTGTTGTTGTTTTTGCGTATCCTTTTTTATTACAGGACATCGCTGTCAACACCAGCATATTACTGCTGTTGTTGATGTCTTGGCAAGTTTACGTTCAGTAGTTTGCCATTGCTTTCTGAACGGCCGGCTCCCATACCAATTCGTTAAAACCCAGCGCAACGCGGTCTGCTGCCCAATCGCGTGCAGCTGTATTTCGAACGTGGGTAAGCGGGATAACGAATCGCATCCATAACCCATCATTTGAAGGTTGGCTGCTGTAAATCACCAACACTTTCAGTGTCTCGCTTTGGGTGTATTCTCTGATAGACTTCTGTTCCTACCTCTCTTCACATTTAGAGTTTATAAAGTAGGAAAGGTCCCTTTCACACGCCTCAAGGCGCATTGAGCATGTAATGCAAGACTCGTGGTTTTATAAACCCATCGGCACTCGCTGAGTGATGTGGTTGCTATCACACAACGGCTTTTATTTCCCAAGAAATTTCTTGCTTCTCATTATAGGCTGGGTGCCTGTTACATACCACCAAAATAAAAGAATGATCGCATCAGTCAGAAAGCTACCATCAACACCAGCTCCATTCCATTATTCCATTATACCAGTACCGCTACCCCGTTCAACCTCAGAAGAGACTTTCAACCCTGCCAGTACCCAAGGGTAAATATCCTGGACCCTGGGGTTCCCGGGTCATTACCTGTTCTTTGGCCTACTAATATTTAAATATTTAAACCTGAAAAAGACATTATTTCTGGGGGGAAAAAATCATTATTGAACAACAAGAAACATAGGAAATGTTTCTAACTGAGACCAAACTACGTGATAAAAAAAAAATTACGAAGTCGTCCTTCCATGTGTTCCCCCACAACTCGGCCAAAGGTAACTGGCGCATCACAATGGAAATTTCCGACAAATTGTTTGCAAAGTGTTTCAATGTACATATGAGAAGTTATCTTCCTTTTTCCAGGAACTGCTGGCACTAGTTCTCCATGTATGAAGTAGCTATTGAAAATAGCCTAAATGCAGAATTTTACTGTCAGTCTTTGAGGCCACAGGTGGTGATGTCACAGCTTAATTTTGGCCCTAAACCCCGTCAACTATCGAAAACGTTTTGAATCTTCGGCAGGAGAGTGACCTCAAACACGTTAGCCATGTCTAGATGTAAGTTGGATGCTTATTGGTCGGCTGGTTGCCGATTAACAGTGAGATGTAAACAGAAAACACGTGGAAGCCGGTATACCGGCTCGTAGGGTCTCTAATACACAGTACGTCAAGCCAGTATACCGGTACGTCGGGTTCAAATGGTTAGTAATCCCATGACCGAGTCAGCCAAAAAAAAAAAAGTTTCTTCTCGCAGGAGCTAAATATACCTGTTTGTTTCCATTCCACAAATAGGGTATTAATGCGAAGGTGATTGTTGTCCAAAGAGGATAATGGCTCCACACTAGCCCAAGCGATTACCACTTTATGGACAGACCAGAACAAACCATTATTTCGCACTTCAAACAAGACACAATAGATTAAGCAACCACTTGTATACAAACGTCACGGGATACTCCGTGGCGAAGTTGTCAAGCCGTTTGATTCGGGCTCCGAAGGTTGTGAGTTCGATTCCGGGCCGCGTCCTTCGGTTCACGAGTGAATTTTTTCGGAGACTCCTGAAGGTCGTAGCTGGAGCTACGAGATTCGTGTTTTGTGCGACGCTTTCCGCGCTGCGGAAAGAGACTGAGCCATATGGGATAATAAACTCCATGTATTGAAGTCGACCCTGTCGACTTTTAAGCGACTTTCTTGTGTATACAAAATTCAAGATTGGCGAACGAGCAATGGGCACATGTGGACTGGCGATGCAGAAAGCAGATCGCATACTCCAAGACTGTCCAAAATACGACACATTTAGACAAACCTTTTGGCCTAGAAAAAAAAGAAACAGTCAAAGATAAATTCTACGTACAACCGAGTGAACAAAAAAAAAAAAAAAAAGACAGCAAAATTCATACAAGAGACAGCACTGCAGATTAAGACAAATTTGAAGCGAACGACAGAAGAAGAATAGGCCGCCTCGACCTTGGAATGCTGGTCAATGTTAAAAAAATCCGTTGCGATGCGGAAACGAGCCCATTGTCACTAGGTCGGCAAGCGAGCATCTAATCATTATCTACCGCGGCTCTCTCTTTAGCAATACTTTCTTCGCTTCTTTTTGGTTTTCATTTACTGCCTATGTAGTACCTTGCTGTGTTTGGCAGGATGATCTTGCACTTGAGGAATTAAGTCCGCCTGACTAGTGCAGACGCGGCGAAATGTACAGGTTAGGGTTTTCTTTTTGCCACCAACAGAAAACAATCCACGCCTTACCGATGATTCGAACCCGATTAACTAAGAAAAGTTCTTAGGCGGTCGTTGGCATAGAGTCATCTGATAATAAAAGACCTCAGATCTGTTTATTAGACGTCACCAGCCCAGACCAAATCCTAGCCAGTCCATATGTGCATTCGCTGAATTATGGCCTGGTTACATTCTAATATGCCTCTCAACAGATGTGACGTTCCAGTACTTGTCTTGCATACCCCGTTAGTTCGTGATCTCGGAGAGGGGATTCGAACCTATGCACCACAGTCCTCACGTAGCTGGTACTCTGGTACTGGATTGAGGGACATGTTGCTTGATCAACCTCACTACGCCACGTGCAAGCCTATTGAGAGGCAATGTATCGGACTTAAGGGTTAAATAACTCAGTCTTCCAGGGACTCACAAACGACATCTACCCGCAACAGACAGCAACTGCCTGCAACAAATGACAACTACCCGCTGCAAACGACAACTATCTGCAACAAACATCAACAGCCTGCGGCAAACGACAAATAGTATTAAAAGAAGACGACAACTGCCTGCAACAAACGACAAATACCTGCAACAAAAGACAACTACCTGCGAAAGGAGGACCTACAAAAGTTGCCGCTCCTTGGAACAACAGCAGCAGTCCAAATGAGTGTGTCAAACATTCCAGGCCCAGCAAGTCAACTAATACAATAGAGGTCAGGGACACATACACGCCTGCAGATGTATATGACAAGAGAAATACACATTCACTGTATGCTTACATGTAAAATAAGTAAATCTTTGGTATGAAGCGTTTAAAGTGTTTATTGTAAGGATTGGCGTCCACCATGTCTGCACATGACTGTCCCAGTCGAATCATTGATTGATACAAGAATCGACATCATGACATTCTGGGAAAGCCCAAAGATGATCCGCCTCCAACAGCAAGGTTTGCAAGGTGTATGCTGATGGTTCCACTGACACATTGGTTGCTAAAACGTCGTCTTCGTCTTCTCATAAATCCCTTCCTTCCAGACCAACACTTAACTCCCAATTCAAGCATCCTTGAATACGTTGCATTACCCGCTACTGTGTCTGCAACTATTAGTCGTTCATAGGCAGTCTTCAACTGTGGAGAGACTAGTGCTTCAGGGAGTGACCAGAGGATCTGGCCGACACTCAGTACTCAGAGGAAAGACCAGACGAACACATAAGTATCAGACTGCAAATGGTACCATCAGTACCGGGTTTCTTCACTGGCGTTTGAAGATGAGGACGAAGCACCTATTGGGATATCCCCAGTGCGGTGATGTTGGTTCTTAACTGAACGCATCTCCATTTTAATGGCCTTTAAAATGTATACCGTCTGCTTGTTGATGAATGTTTCAACCGCTGTCGTTTTTGAAGATAGTCGAAGTAAAGTTACAGTTAGCCATTCGCTAATGCTGTTTCATTACAAGTGCAAGAAAGTTAACCAAGCCTGCTATCTCGCAACTTACACCAACAATAGAACCCCGCCTAAAGGTATGACTCACCAATGAAAACACCAAAAATTGTAGCATAGGTCACCAGAAGCCCGTAGTCACTCCCGACCAATGGGCTTAAAGCAGTGACCACGCCACAGATAGTCAAGGCGGTGTTGTAGAGCATTAACCTGTTGACCCATTGTTGGTCAGACAGAAAACCGAAGACCACACGGCCCACGGTGTTGGCAATGCCGATGCAGGAAAGTAGCAGAGTGGCGCTCTTTTCATCAATCCCTTCCAGTTTTGCCCTGCAAATGGAATAACATTATGCTTTCGTTCACACATGAAATATACAGAGCATGCGATCAGTAAAATACTGCTATCATCTCATCTCATCTTGTGCCTTGAGGTGTCGAGGTGAAGCATGAACAGCGGAAGAATGCCCGTTTATGGGCTTCGTATACCACTATGTAAGAAATAATAGGCACGTGTGTACTGTAAATGATTCAGTGTCGCAGGAAAATACATCGCCAAATATGACTTTACATTTGGACAGAAGGGCAATGTATCGCTATCCTAGGGTCACTGTGTTATTTGTTTCGTTTCACTGTGTCTTCCACAATTTCAATGCGAACGGAAATTTGCATTATATATTCAGTTGATTGTGCGCCATGTTTGGTCGAATCCTACTTTCCGTTTGGCACTGAATCAGTTAAAAACTGCAGATGGGAGATGTATTCATCCATTCATTCATTAGTACGTCCTTTGCAGAATCTCGCTCCCATAACAACCTTCCGGAAAATTTCTCTGTCATAAGCAAGATGTCCCGCGTCCGATACGCTCATCTGGAGATTCTGTACCCGTCTTCTCTTTGGCCTTCCTCTTCCTCACTTCCTAGGCATATACCCCTCCATTATTGTTCTCTCCAAACGTTCATGACGTTTCAAGTGACCAACATATGTCCATGTTCTTTATTTTATAGTCTTTAGTTGCCAACCTTCTTCAGTATTCAGCTCTTGAAGTATGGATACATTTGTTCTTTTCTTTATCCAAAATATTCTTAGAACTCGTCTATAACCTTTATATTCAAAGGCACTAATGCCCTGTTCAGTTTGTTTAGCAAGTGTCCAGATCTCACAGGCATTTGTTGCAAATTGGAAAATGCATGCTCTAAAAATCTAATTTTTGTAGGTCTATCTATTCCACGTCATAATTTATTCAGTTGTTTTTGTTTTTGAAGAGCAATAGCTATTCGTCTTTAATTTCTTTCATTGTGTCACCATTGTTGGTAATAAATGACCCAAGATATTCGAAATTTCCTACCACCTCCAATTTTTTCTCATTAACACGTATTAAGAAAGTTCAATGTACAAATAAATAGCCCTAGCAAAGGGAACGAGATTGGAAACAACCTGACACAATACAGTATATGTATGTAAGTAATTGTGTACGTTAATAACTTCTTCTTCTTCTTCAGCGTTCCGAGCCTTTAAGGTTCTTTGCTGCAGATACAATCCGTCTCCATTCGTCTCTCTGGTGGACCTTCTCTTGTTAATAACAACAGATGAAAAATGTAGGAAACAAAAGCAGCATATTACCAGACGAAGAATATTCTCCGCAACATATCTTTGTCAGTCGCGGTGGAAAAAAAAAAGAGTTCTTAATAGCTTTATCGAGCCAATCTTCATGTACGGTTGTGAATAATGTACAATTAGAATACTATAGTCCATTTACAAATGATTGCCCTCATTCACGACCAGCTTATTTTTTGTTTTTTTAAACTGTTTACGGCATCATCATTGACCGTCAGAAAAGAAAAAAAAAAACCGGCTCATGAAGAGAACTCGATACTCACACCAGAAGTAGACAATCCGCATTGTTCAGAAATGGCCGCAAAAGGAGAAAACTAGAATACTCCTTGATAATAGCAGGGATGGGGGAATGTGGTATAATAAAACGTCCTTACCCTTTCCTATTTATGGACTCCCTTAAAAATAAACAAACCCTTACAATTACTGGTTAAGTAACTTACTTAATGTAGGAGAAAATAAAACAGCGATAGACTGACCGTGGCACAGCTAAATTTATTTTGGCTTGTTTTCTCTCCCTTATCTGGCCAATCCTGGCGAGGGGGAAAACAAAGACTGAAGCGGCCATTTCTAGTCAAGAGAACACACAAGAAAGTCGACCTTTCCCTTCGGGGAGAAGGTAGTTTGCCTTAAAAACATGATTCTATTCAAGCTATTGGTATGTTATCTACATTATTAAGATATATTTATGTATTACATAGACCAGTATGTTTAAATAAGAATTAGTTACAATTCTCTTAAACCAGGCTGGATGATGTTTACTAAGGAAACACAGGTGGGCGCCACGCTGTAATTTTTCCTATGTCTTCAAATCCCTATGTTAATATCTTTTATAGGCATTATGAACTTATATCTAACTAAATAGTGTTTATAACCTATGAATAGTATGTGTACTGTAGTACACATAGAGTATCAACTCTCATGTCAGAAACTCTTTTCAATTTAGGAAAGACTCCTGATTCATACTTCAGAGAAGAAAACTAGTTTCTGCCAATTTCATAGTCCTATGAACAATAACTTCTATGCAATGGAACTATATATCCCTATCAATGCTTAGAAATCTGCAAATAATTTATGTACTGTAGAGATTGGACTTTAAAGAAACATTTTCTCAATGTAGGAGCAGACTCTTGATTTCATACTGCACAAGTAGAGAACTGGTGTCTGCCACTTTCAAATATCCTATATAGTGTAAATGCACTGGTAAGGATGTCTCGGAACTTGTTTTATCCATGCGGGGACATACAAATGATTACGCATATTCCTGACTCTTACTTAGTCAGGGGATAAAATATTTTGCCACATTATAATCTGTAACTTGGAAATATAGTGCTAAATTTTAGTACCATTCTTTTGTTAACAGATTAGTAACCACTCCATATGAGGGTGAACATATAATCATTTCATAAAATAGTGTTAGGGACAGGCCATGTTTGAATATAAATTCATGAACAATGAAACGCGTGATGTAAATGCATGTTCGGATAGGATTCACTCCGCATCACCTCACTGTAGTAGGAACAGAAGCGAAGATTGATGTGAATAAATTGCTTGAATAATAGCAGTCCTTGACAAAATATATCACAGCGACTACTATCCTCATCTGCTGTACGCAGTGGGGGAAAACAATGTATGTTTTAGTTATGGATTAACCCCTGAGAAAATCCAAAAACAAAGGCTCCCTGCATCAGCATTATGATTAATTATTATGTATGAGTATCATGTACTTAATATCAGAGAAATGTACATGTATGTTTTTTTCTGGTATGAGAATGTTCTTTGTTCTGATTGTTACTTTTTACTGTGGGAATATACATTTTAATGTTGCACCTTGGGATTAGAGGATGTTGATGTAAGAATACATATGTATGTCAGTACTTAAGAAGCCAATGGTGAATAGTCTTGACCTAGTGATGATTATAGTGCCGAAATGAAGACGCGGCATTAGAAACCACAGAGATCCTGTATAGGCTATTCTCTTCAAAGAATGAGAGAGACAATATCAACATGTTGGATGGACAGAATGATTTCACCCATCCAATAGCCCCAGTAACAACAGAACAAAATATAAGTGAGAAAATACCTTACTCACTATGAAGAGTCAGAATGGCTCTACTCAGCAATGAGGGACAGTGGAACATGGACACCCACTCCTTTCCCCTTCTCCCCTTGGTGTTTTGTATTTGTGTTTGTAATTGTGTTGTAAACCTTTTACCATAACACAGTAGGTTAATGCTAGTGTTGTATTCTTGTCATCCCTTTTCTATAGAAGAGAAGCAGGTGGTGGTTGAATTTGGTGGGACTATATCACTAACACTGGATCCTGGGTCAACAGCCATAAAGTGAATGTCCAAACCATAGTCTGGATCTAGCAATACCTCAATGTTTACTGCGGCGCTCAATAGCTCCATAGCGAGCAACAGAAAAGTTGAAGATAACTGATTGGGTGAGTGATTAAGTCCTATGTTAGTAGGAAGATCCAGGATGGACTTCAAGATCTAATAATCTACAAAGATGAAGATCAACAAAGTAACTGACAACAGTGACTCGTCAGTTATACGTTTGAGAAGTATCATCTATGGCCTCATCATTCAACAAAATCAGTGAAACTATGGGACAATCCTTCTACAAGTTATTAAAACTAACAACAGTGAGTAATCTTCAACTGTTGGTTGGATTACCAAGTTAATATCCACAATGGATAAGTCTTCGAAAGAACATCTCACAGCTGCAACAAACATAAGGTTCCAGCCATGCAACCCCAAGTTCTAGCTATGAACACCAACTCAAAATGGTAAGAGACACTGAAACAACTTTATAAGCCAATACAAGCACTTCAGAACCTCTGAACCCTAACACCACCAGATTACCTCAAGGTTCCCAAACCTAACACACACAAAAAAAAGACCATATGAAAGCAGTTAGCGGAGTAAATGCCTCTACGCCTGCAACCACAGGAATCACCTGATGGCCTGCAATCCTGGATATGTGTTGGAATAATATTCTTCAGTCTCATGCCTCAGCAGAATCCTGGAATTAATTCCAGATGAACCAAATGAATAACAAGCAGAATTGTATGTCTACACTGAAAGTAAATACTGAATCAGAACTCTGTGCTGGTCCCATGTCAGCCTAAATGCCAATAACGGTGGAATAGGTTATAGACTGATGACTAGGTGGGTGAAAAATCTGTGGGAACAAAATTGAGATTCGGATATTATAAGCCGAGACGCTGAAAGGTAGGCATCCTTTTCATCAGATATGGTGATATAGGGAAGAACCTTAGTCCAAGACCAAAGATGCATCTCCTGAAGGTATGACCAACCCAGGCCTCAATTTCACACTGACACCGAGCCGTTCGCAAAGAAGATTCTTGAATTCAGCTCCACGGAGGAGATATGTGGTGAATTTATTTCATAATAAGGATTATAAGTTCCGCAACAAACTTCAGTGGACATTAAACATGACTGTGAGTATTTATTGCTGTCAAGGATAAATATGGACATTAACTGCTTTGCACTGGAGAAGAATACCCATCCGCAATGCCTAAATGAACACTATAATTAATTAATTTAATTATTAGTATCAACTGTTTTCATGTGTGTTTTTTTTCTTCTATGACATATAAAGAGTGTTATTGAGGTATAACCAATGATGGTTAAGGTAAATAGTATTTTGACATCAACTCATTATTTTTAAATATGATAATTGTACATGGTGTCAGAAACAAATATATATGTTGGGTTTCTGCACCTAGACCAATGTGATTTTATCTAGGTACAATGAGTCGAGTTAGCAGAACCAATTTGTGGTTGTTATGTTGTTTGTGATAACACTGTTGTTGTTTTTTTGGGGTCACTGGGTACTATATTGTATTAATGCAAGAATTCCCATGCCTGTCTGAAAATGCATAGTGTTTATTACACATATATATATGTAAATGCAGATCTTGAGTTAATACCTGAACTGTTTGTCCAAAAGTGTTGTGTACATCAAGTAAATGTGGTGTCACATAAGTGGTTGTTTATATGTTGTGAGCAATCAATATCCTTCTAGCATCTATAGTTAATTTAAAGGGTGATGAAGTGGGAAGGGAAACCTACACACAGATGCCATTGTTTCAAGGATTGAGCTCTTTCTTCCTGGGATTTGTGGTAAATATCCCTGATCACCCTGCATTCTTACCAGTGACCAGAGAATCAATAATACCCCCTAGACATTTTAACGAATTATTCTCAGGAATTAAAATCCACATCCCACAGGGAACAGACAGAAGAAGTCTAAAGAGCTACTATGAAGCCGAGTATCCTATCAGTACGCGGGACAGGAGGCTGTCGACATACATGACGACAAATCCCATATAGTTTCGACTATAAGAAGAAGAATCTCCTCGCATACAACATAAAAAGGTCGCGGGGAGAAGTCTGCTTTGTACAGGTGTCGACTGAGTACACGGAGGATTAGCTGGTTAGCCTATCACTCCCGTAGCGAGCAACGAGAGATGAAGCAGAACCTTTATCCAATCACAGGCATGCCATGGTCGGCGCAGCGTCCTAACTGTTACACCAACGCGACCGCCACATACAACCTATGCTATGATAATCATACAAAAATACGACGAGAATACGTAATATGTAACACACTGAAATGGAAGTGATAATGTGTAACAACAAATTGTTCTCACCGATCTGGTAAAAAGATAAAAGGCACATTGAATCCTAGGCTGGTCAAGAAATTTGATATAGCAAACATTAGAAAAACAGGGTTCCGGAGTAAGGACAATGACATCATGTTCTTCAGAGGGCCACATAGATCTCTTGAAAAACCCAAACACCCTCCGTGTTTCTGGTCTCTGTTTTCGGACAATTCCCGCATCACGTGGTCGGGAACAGATGTTGCTTTTGCGTAGTCATCTTGTTTTGGCCGGTATAAAGGGAGGTTTATAACGGTGCCGCTGCATAGGATGTCTTTACAACGTAAAGGTTTATATGCAAGCAAGCAGCTTTGAGACATGCTCTTTCGCGCCAGAACGTCCGTTCGTAATTTATAGCGTAGGGCTAACTGTAAATGAAGAACGCTGTCTGAATGCGCATTGCCGGCTACTCTATGGGGATATTGGGACACAAGACACTGGGTACTGGGTGGATCAGACTCGGAGCTATGAGTTTTAACGTAGTCTGACGGATACTGCTGGCTGGGTTGGTCCCCAGACAAAGGGGCTTGGTTGTGATGTTCTTCTGATAACGTGCTCGAGCTTTCTGGAAGTCGGGACTGAATATCTTCTCCGAGTCCAAATTTGGCATGTCGTTTTGATAAGGTCTTTTGGCTACTGTGACGTTTTGAAGAAGAATACCGACTATCGTGGGAATAAGGTACATAACCTTGATGATTTGTGTGCGTTGACACCGTGTTTTCTTGTTTGTGTGAATCAGACCAAGTTTCTTGACTATCCCGAGACCCTGGTGCTGTATCTCGATTGCCGTGACAACCAGATAAAGTATCATAATCATCTTGTGGCTCAGAAACAATATTCTCGGTGGAACTATCAGACAGCAAACCCCGAGTGTCCCGAATTTCAGATGGAGTACTTTGGTTGGTATTCCGAAGTATATACACGGCACTTTGAGTATATCGAGGCCCAACATTGACATCCTGTTTACCTTGAGACTGAAGTAGATGGTCAAGGCTGTGGGAAGACTCCGGATTGTGGCCTCGAATCTTTTTTCGTTCATGTAGATTATTTCGACTTTTAAAACTCTGAAACTTAGCATGATCTATTTCAGAACTTCGTAATCTTTCTCTGTTTTCCTCGGTATTATTTGTATCAGATGGAGACTCCACGTCTGATTGTTCTTCAAGTGTAGATGTGGACGGCTGGTTACTGCTATTGCTGTAGTTATTTTCAGCCATTAATACAATTTCTTCACTGCTCTTGGTGACCAGCCGTTGCAGGCTATTATTAATGTTAACAGTACGAAAATGTGTAAAGCCTCCGTTGTTGTCTGTTACGTTCTTACGAGTACCATCTGGATATTTCCCCACACTAATTTGATCGTTGACGGCGGAATCTTCTGATTTCAATATGTAACGCTTATTTCTGTGTTCCTTTGAGACAGAGTTCTGCAGGTTGTCACTACTTGAAACTGCTTCACTTTCAAAATGTTGAGACATTTCCCTTGGCGAAACCACGCCAGCTTTCAGGGGGCGGAAAATTACCCCGCAGACGACAACGTTGAGAATGACGCCGCCGAGAATTAACATAGCGCCCTGCCAGGAGAACTCATGCACCATCATTTCGATGAGGGGTGCCAGGATGAATGTACCGAATCCAGAACCACACACTGCCAGGCCAGTAGCAAAGGAACGCCGCTTTTTGAAGTACTGGGCAACACACACAATTGCAGGCAAGTAAATGAGGCCAAACCCGACACCTGTGTGAAAGAAGCACAATACAATCTAAATGACTTTACCCAAGAAACAAAAACAGGATAAGTTTCTATATATAACCACTTCATCACAGCAATATTTCCATTCTACAAATACTGTCACAGGGCTCAGAATGTCGGCGCCATACATCATCATCATGTGCCATGCTGATAAGCATGGGTGGTCTTGTTTCGCCATCTCACACGATCACCAGAGCCTTGGATCAGCTCCGTGTTTATGTGTCGACCATACCACATGGCTAAGACATAAAGATATTTACTTCTCTGCCTTTCCCTTGTTCCTTTCCCCTCAATCTTGCTAGATGCCACCGTGTTGTCTAATGTATTTCTTCTTATGACGTGTCCAAACAATTTGACTGTCTACGTCTAATTTCTCTAATCACTTTGCTTTTTTCATTTGCCTTTTGTAAGAATGGCTCATTGGTTTTTCTGTCTGTTCATGGTATGCTTTGCATTTTTCTTAGAAACCACATTTCCACAACCATCAGCTGTTTTTCAGCTTGTCTGCTCATCGTCCACGTTTCACATCCATACACAGGTTCTATGCAACACTTTAACACCCTTTTTATCGTTGCAATTGACATTTAAAATTAAAATGAGTATGTTTTCCATTTTGCAAAAAGGTTAGGCCTACATTTTGAAATGATGGTACATGAGTTTTCCTGACAATCCTTAGCGGCATCATTCTCAATGTGATCGCATCCGGAGTATACACAAGCTGTCTGAAGGCTGGCGGGGGTTCGCCAAAGGAAGTGTTTACAGATTCTGAAGATGAAGCATTTTCAAGTAGTGCCATCATGGAGAATTCGGCTGCTCATGGTAAAACTACGCTACTGCGCCTTTATATCCCATGGTGCGCAACGAATGGGAAACATGGTTGTTTACCTCCAACATGCATACACATGTATTCCTACCGACGATGTACTGCGTCTTCGCCGTGCTTTCATAGTTCATACAGGCGCCTTCAAGTTCATCTCTTGGTGTTGTCCCCTGTCGTGTCCTCCTTTAAAGTGTCGTCCCTGGAGTGAGGAGATCCGACACCCACATTATAATATTATTTTTTTTCCCCCCTCAATATTCTGGAGAATCCACCAGCTTCCGTCCAACACACTCCATCAGCCTATGGACACCTTTTCCTATCACTCTCACACTGTCGTACTATGCCCCCTTCTCATACTTCCCCAACGCAACATACTCAACAACTCTTACTTCTAGAAATTAATAAAGATTAATTTATTAAAATAAAAGTGTAACGTGTATGAGACGTGTATGCGAAGAAAATGTGTGACGTGTTCTATAAAGTGTAGAGAATCTGACTCTCAGACATCAGATCAGTCCGCTGATCACAGCAAAGATAGACCACAGCACGTTACGTCAGAACAAGTACGTCTCACCCGTTGCCGGAACCATCCTGCCGGATACTGCTTTGCTTCTGTAGACCTCTGGTAATCCCATTTCATGAACATGAGAAATAGACACCGGTGGTATGAACAGTTACTTATGGACCGGATTCACTCTACACAATGTCCGTTCCTAATGTTCTCTAACCAACTGCACAAGTTCTTTTCTAGTGTTTACACAGTTAGTAAAGTTAAGTGTTAGTCGACAGATCATCCTCGTTGCACATCGAACCATTCAGTCCGCAAGTGCTAATTACTAATGTTAATTGTTACTGTACTAACACTAGTTACTCTTAACCGGTTCTCGGTTCGTTACCACTGTTTAATGCTGTATGGTGCAACTGTAATCTTCACTATGTTGGGTGAATCAACCTCCCTCTAGCTTTTAATCACGTCTGTAAGCAATCTTTATTGATTGCCGAACTGGTGTTCTTCCGACTGGGATTTTCTTCCTTCCCAAAACTTTATTGAGCTTCCTTGGATCTGGTAGGGAACCTAGGATAGAAACAACACACCTGGTGATAGTACTAGTTCATGATTCTTTCGGCTGAGTGTAAGCCTATCACCTTGCCTAATGATCGTTAGCTAACTAGACTTAGTCATAGAGCAGATTAGCTACCCACCTAGAGTCGAATCAGGTTATGACAAAGGAAAAATCAGCAAACAGAATGTGGAACCCCTCCCACAAGGGACACCTACGGAAATCCCAATTATCCCTCATTACTCAATTCTCAACTAGTAAAGCTTATCAACACTTCACTAATCTATTCTAGCTAACCGAGTCAAGTATCACTTCCCTACTCTAGCTAGTTTCCACTAACAGTGCTAATCATCACACTATAGTTTAACAAGGCTACTGCCTAAAGTAATTATAACGAATATATTATAATAGGTTATACCTTAAATGGCACCACTGCAGTCCTATCAATCATATCTACATCTGCCATTATAGGCACGTGTAAAATTAAGTCACTAATTAACACACGGTAGATATATTTCCACTAGGCGCTGCGTGCCCTGGCACTCTGACTAAAGCATAATTTCAAGTCCTCCCTAGCTGGTCCCAACTAGAGTTTATATGGCAAACTACCAAAGTTGTCCACGTGACTTTATCCTCTTCTCCCCCACACAGGTGTTATTTGGACATATCAACCATTTGCAAGGATCTATTTTTCCGGGCTTAAATCCTGTCAAAGTTGTCAGTAATTGTTAAGATTCTCAAAACAAGCCAGCGAATTTATGACGACTTCCAACAAACAGTTGCAAATAACCCCGTCAAACTCTTCATGTTCCGGAAACCAAGAATTGACATATGTACTGTTTTCTCCCTACTAAGTACTTCCGTTTTACATCTGCCATTGTGATCTCCCGGCTTCCATCTGCATTCAAATGTTGACAAACTTGTCAATCTTCTGTTCCGTGGTGACAATATATATGATTCTAACTGGTAATGAACTGCCAACTCGGTGTATCCCTTCCTTCTCACTCAACACCAAATGTGTAGATGGGCTGACCCCACTGCTTCCATTTACATTCAAATGTAGACAAACTAATCAAGGCGATGCCAGGACCTGTCACCATCAACACCGACCGTTCCAAATCCGTTATAGATGTACACGTGCAGCTACAAATATTGTCCTGAGATTTTGACATCCGCGGTGTTTTTCCAGTTAGTAAACTAATGGTGCTGAAATACACGCCAAGCAAACGTCGGGAATATTTATCTGTTTAACTCATGGCAATCTCGCGGACATAGGCCCCCTCTTAAGAGAGTAGTCCATCTCACCTCTCCTCCACCATGAGTTAAATCCAGATAATTCATTCCTCTTCTTCAGGAGCTGGGTGTCTTGACAAGAAATCCGCTCCAACATTCTCCTTCCCAGGAATGTACTCTACTGTGGAAATTATACGGTTGAAGTAACAACGACCACCGCATCAAACGTGCGTTGAGCTTCTGAGAAGTAGCCAGGAACATCAGGGGCTGATGATCCGACTGAACCCGAAACTTAACTCCATACAAATATGGCTGAAATTTTTGCACTGCCCATACGAGGGACAAGCATTCTCTCTCGACGGTTGAATAATTCCTCTCCGCCTGTAGAAGTTTCTTACTTGCGTATGCCACAGGTTTCAAAACCGAAGCATCGTCTTTTCCTTCCTGTAACAAAGCGGCTCCAATTCCAATCCCACTCGCATCCGTTCTCAACACAAATGGTTTGGAAAGGTCAGGGAGCTGTAATACAGGTTTGCTGACCAAGGCCTCCTTTAACTGACTATAGGCATTCTCACATTCTGGTGTCCAAATGATTTGATCCGGGAATCCCTTTTTCAAGGTTTCGGTCAACGGAGCTCCCAGTTCCGTGAAATGTGGGATAAATTTGTGGTAGAACCCACACAACGAGAGAAAGATCGCACATCCTTCTTCGTTTTTGGCCTTGGTGCATTTCTGATTTTCTCCAGGTTCTTCTCTTCTGGAACAATGTGTCCTGGAGTGATGGTGTGACCTAGAAATTCCAGAGTCTGGTAACAATCATGCACTTGGTTGGACGAGCAGTAAGCCCTGCTTCCTTGAGCCTATTAAACACTCTCTCCAAGGATTGTAAGTGGTCATCCAGGCTGTCACTGGAAATCAGAATATCATCCATAAATGAGATGATGGACGGATCCTGTAACGGATCTAGTAAAGTCCTCATCATGCGTGTAAACACACTAGGTGCATTGCTAAGTCCAAAGGGCATGACCTTAAATTCGTAGTGTCCACTGGGTGTACTGAAAGCTAACAGTGGTCGAATCTCCGGTTTGACTGGTATCTGATAGTACCCCCGACTCAGATCCACCTTTGAAAAGTACCGAGCCTTATGGAGCCTAGCGAATAGCTGAGTTGGATTCGGCAAAGGTTCCACCTGAAACTGTGTATGACTGTTCAGCAGTCGGTAATCTATACACAACCTGTGTTCTCCACTTGGTTTGCGTAACAAAACTATCCCCGCATTGTATGGGGATGTGGATGGTGCAATCACGTCATCCTCCAGCAATTTTTTTATTTCCTCCTCCAGGGCCTTTTCTTTAGAGAATGGCACTGGGTAAACCTTCTGACGAACCGGCTCCTGTGTGGTCAAAGTCATCTCAAACTCCACAACCTCGTTCGTCCAGGTTTATCAGTCAGTATCTCCTTATGAGACTTGAGAACCTGGGTTATCCTTTCCCTCTCCTGGGAGGTCAGATCAGGGTTCACTTGTACATCCCTATAGGTTTCCTGGTGTACTAAGGGATATTCCCTGCCCTCGCTGGTTCCCACTTCTGTCTCCACTGCAACTGCCATTGCCATGAGGTGAGCTGCCTTGTCTCCGGGTCTCTCTTCATATTTCCGCAAGAGATTGATATGGAAAATCTTCGACTTTCCCCGGATCCGGATTTGATAGTTGGTTCTGGATATCACCCTTTCCACGGGAAATGGTCCTTGCCAACCTATCTCCAGTTTGTTGTTTCCCGTTGGGAGTAGCAACAAGACTTTATCTCCCACCTCTAGAGATCTTTCTTTAGACCTACGGTTGTAGTAAGCCGCATGTCTTTTCCTGGCCTTTTTCAAGTTTTGATTTGCCAGAGTCCATCCCTTGTGGAGTTTTTCTTTCAGTTCCTCCACGTATTGATAGGATGAGATCACTTCTTCTGACGTCCCCTCTTCAGTCCAACTCCTCAACATGGCTTCCAACGGTCCTTTGATTGGACGACCAAACAGCAACGTAGCGGGTGGTAGTCCTGTTGAGCCATGAGGAACTTCCCGATAGGCAAAGAGTGCTGCTGGGATATATTCATCCCACCTATCAGGTTTTTCCTGCGCTAATTTCCTGAGCATTGTCATCAACGTGCCGTTGAAACGCTCTACTTGTCCATTGGCTTGAGGGTGGTAAGGGCTGGTATGTATGTGGTTAGAGTGAAACACCCTAAATACCTCCTCCATGAGTTTTCCACAAAACTGAGATCCATTGTCCGTCAGAATTTGATCCGGAAAGCCTAATCTGGTAAAGGCCTCCATCAGTGCGTCCGCCACTCTTTTCGAGTCAATCGTGGTCAACGGTATAGCCTCACCCCACATTGTACAGCAATCCACCATTGTGAGTATATACATGTTCCTCTTCCTAGTCCTGGGAAGTGGACCCACGATATCGATGGCTACCCTCTCGAAAGGAGAGTTCATGATGGGCATCTCACCCAACATCACCGGTGCTGTCCAGTGTTTCGGTGCCACCCTCTGGCACTCAGGGCATGACTTCACATACCGACGCACATCATCTGTCATTCCCGGCCAATAGTAGTGGCAGGAAATCCGCTGCATGGTGGCGGCAATACCCATGTGTCCACTAAAGGAGATGGTATGCCCCATATGAAGAATCTGGGACCGATGAGCTTTCGGGACGACCAACTGACCGTATAGGTTGTCTCCCCTTCCTGCTCTCCTGTAGAGTATCCTATTCTTCATGTAGTACTGCCCCCGTCCTGGTGGATCAGCACTTTTCTGCAGCTTTTTGTAGCAAGGGCGTAAAGTATCATCCTCACTCTGGGCAGTTCGTAGCTCCCCCGGCATTGGGTTAGTCACAATTGCGTCTGCCTCTTCCGTTTTCGCCTGAGAGCGAGTCTGCATTGCTCCCATATGAATAGGCTCCCTGGGCATTCCCAGAAAGACATACCGGCAACCTAGGATGACTGGAAAAATGGGATCGGTCAATACAGCGGCCTTGATGGTGCCGGTGACGTACCGTGACCGAATCTCCACATTAGCAATGGGCAACTTCATGACTACAGCACTCTTCTGTGCAGGCTGTATATCCAAGGTTTCACCTGTGAATTGTTCTGGATGTACTAGATCCGCAGAAATCACGGCCTCCCCGTCCAGTCCTGTGTCGTATAAACACTCCACTTGACGACCGTTAACCTCTACCAATTCCACTACAGGTGGTTTTTCCTGGTCTGGAGTCTCTTCCTCGGTCTCGACCTGTTCGGTGGGCTCCACCTTAGGTTTTCCTGAGCACACGACGAATTGAGTGTCTCCTGACTTTCCCCTGCAGTCAATAGCATTGTGCGTGTTTGACTTGCATTCGTTGCACCATTTCCCTGTCCTAGATTTTCTATTGTCGGACTTGAATGAGCTCTCCTGGTGGCGAGCTTCCTTGTTGACCTTGGCATTTTCCGTGACAACCTCCTTGGAAGTCACTTGACATGCTGCAAAATGAGGGTTCTTAGCCTTCGATTTGCAGTCCCTCGTATTGTGAGAGGGTGACTTACAAATTGAACACCACTTCTCCGACCACGGTCGTTTAGGTGTAGAGCTTGAGGTGCTCTTGCTTCCCTCCTTCTTCTTCTCTGAATTATCCTCTGATTTTTGCACATAAGGTTCCCACTTTTTGGTTCCTGAGTTTTTGGCTTTCTTCTTGTCATGTTTCTCTTGACTTTTGGTGTTGGTTGAAAGGTTTTCCCCTACCTCCCCATGTACCTCGACGAACCGTTCTGCTAATTTATTCACGATGTCAATACGTTCCGCTCCTTGTTCTCCCAGGAACGTCCTGAGAGGTTTAGACATTTGCTTCTTCAGCTGGTCGACCACCATGAGCTCTTCCAGACTCTCATAGTCATGTGCGAACCCAGCCAAATCCATCCACTTATGGAGATAAGATTTAAGACGCAAACTGTAGGCGGCAAACAACTCTCCCGGTTCTCGTTTCGCTGCTCGAAATTTTTTCCGGTAGGTATGCGATGTAACCTCGAATCGTTTCAGCAGAGCCGTCTTTAACTCATCATAATTGTTCTCATGTCCTGGTGGCAGGCGAGTATAAACCTCGTATCCTGTCCCGCGTAATCCCTGGGATAGCTTAAGATTCCATTTGTTACGCTCCAGACCCATAGCAACTGACATAGCCTCGAAGCGTTGAAGGTATTGATCAATCTTCTCTTTGTCCTCCTCGTAGACCGCTAAAGGAAACTTCATAGCATGGTACCCATGTCCACCTACTGGTGTTGATCCTGGGATGGAGGAACCTCCAACTGCTCCCTCAGTTTCTCCATTAGATTGACTCTTCAACTCGAGTTCCCTCATCCGGTAATCGTGCTCCCTTTTCTGTGCTTCCTGTTCAGCTTCTAATTTCCTAGCTGCTTGCTCAGCTTCAAATTTCCTAGCTGCTTGCTCAGCTTCCAATTTCCTAGCTGCTTGTTCCAACTCCATCCTTCTCAATTCCAGCTCGGCCTTTCGATCATCCCTTTCTGCTTGACGATACTCTCTCTCCACTTCCTGTATGTAATCCGTTAGAGCAGACCCCGCCAATCCCATTTCTTCCCCCCTTTCCTTTAATTCTAACGTGCTAAGTTTAGGGGTGGCCATTATACAGAGAGGTAAGCTAGCAGGTCTAGTACAATATAACTGCAAATTACTATACCGATATATGAACAAGTACTATAAATCTCGATATTACCACACACAGTACATTCACTCAGTGACAAGAGTAGAATCAGGACCACAGACCTATGCAGACGTGTGAAGTGTGAACAGGTAAGATATTAATCCTAACCCCTATCCACATTCACTCTAGCTGGATTCTCCAAAATGATATCTCCCTCTTATAACTAAGGATCCCGTGTCAAAAGACCCCGTTGTCAGAAGATCCCCCTGTCAAACGTTCCTGCTTGCAGGAGATCTCGCTGTCCAAGGATTCCGTTTACGGGAGATCCCGCTGTCCAAGGATCCCGTTTACGAGAGATCTCGTTGTCCAAAGATCACGTTTACGATAGATCCCGCTGTCCAAAGATCACGTTTACGAGAGATCCCACTGTCCAAATATCCCGGACGAGCCCCCAATAATGTCGTGTCCTCCTTTAAAGTGTCGTCCCTGGAGTGAGGAGATCCGACACCCACATTATAATATTATTTTTTTTCCCCCTCAATATTCTGGAGAATCCACCAGCTTCCGTCCAACACACTCCATCAGCCTATGGACACCTTTTCCTATCACTCTCACACTGTCGTACTATGCCCCCTTCTCATACTTCCCCCAACGCAACATACTCAACAACTCTTACTTCTAGAAATTAATAAAGATTAATTTATTAAAATAAAAGTGTAACGTGTATGAGACGTGTATGCGAAGAAAATGTGTGACGTGTTCTATAAAGTGTAGAGAATCTGACTCTCAGACATCAGATCAGTCCGCTGATCACAGCAAAGATAGACCACAGCACGTTACGTCAGAACAAGTACGTCTCACCCGTTGCCGGAACCATCCTGCCGGATACTGCTTTGCTTCTGTAGACCTCTGGTAATCCCATTTCATGAACATGAGAAATAGACACCGGTGGTATGAACAGTTACTTATGGACCGGATTCACTCTACACAATGTCCGTTCCTAATGTTCTCTAACCAACTGCACAAGTTCTTTTCTAGTGTTTACACAGTTAGTAAAGTTAAGTGTTAGTCGACAGATCATCCTCGTTGCACATCGAACCATTCAGTCCGCAAGTGCTAATTACTAATGTTAATTGTTACTGTACTAACACTAGTTACTCTTAACCGGTTCTCGGTTCGTTACCACTGTTTAATGCTGTATGGTGCAACTGTAATCTTCACTATGTTGGGTGAATCAACCTCCCTCTAGCTTTTAATCACGTCTGTAAGCAATCTTTATTGATTGCCGAACTGGTGTTCTTCCGACTGGGATTTTCTTCCTTCCCAAAACTTTATTGAGCTTCCTTGGATCTGGTAGGGAACCTAGGATAGAAACAACACACCTGGTGATAGTACTAGTTCATGATTCTTTCGGCTGAGTGTAAGCCTATCACCTTGCCTAATGATCGTTAGCTAACTAGACTTAGTCATAGAGCAGATTAGCTACCCACCTAGAGTCGAATCAGGTTATGACAAAGGAAAAATCAGCAAACAGAATGTGGAACCCCTCCCACAAGGGACACCTACGGGAAATCCCAATTATCCCTCATTACTCAATTCTCAACTAGTAAAGCTTATCAACACTTCACTAATCTATTCTAGCTAACCGAGTCAAGTATCACTTCCCTACTCTAGCTAGTTTCCACTAACAGTGCTAATCATCACACTATAGTTTAACAAGGCTACTGCCTAAAGTAATTATAACGAATATATTATAATAGGTTATACCTTAAATGGCACCACTGCAGTCCTATCAATCATATCTACATCTGCCATTATAGGCACGTGTAAAATTAAGTCACTAATTAACACACGGTAGATATTATTTCCACTAGGCGCTGCCGTGCCCTGGCACTCTGACTAAAGCATAATTTCAAGTCCTCCCTAGCTGGTCCCAACTAGAGTTTATATGGCAAACTACCAAAGTTGTCCACGTGACTTTATCCTCTTCTCCCCCACACAGGTGTTATTTGGACATATCAACCATTTGCAAGGATCTATTTTTCCGGGCTTAAATCCTGTCAAAGTTGTCAGTAATTGTTAAGATTCTCAAAACAAGCCAGCGAATTTTATGACGACTTCCAACAAACAGTTGCAAATAACCCCGTCAAACTCTTCATGTTCCGGAAACCAAGAATTGACATATGTACTGTTTTCTCCCTACTAAGTACTTCCGTTTTACATCTGCCATTGTGATCTCACGTCTTCCATCTGCATTCAAATGTTGACAAACTTGTCAATCTTCTGTTCCGTGGTGACAATATATGTGATTCTAACTGGTAATGAACTGCCAACTCGGTGTATCCCTTCCTTCTCACTCAACACCAAATGTGTAGATGGGCTGACCCCACTGCTTCCATTTACATTCAAATGTAGACAAACTAATCAAGGCGATGCCAGGACCTGTCACCATCAACACCGACCGTTCCAAATCCGTTATAGATGTACACGTGCAGCTACAAATATTGTCCTGAGATTTTGACATCCGCGGTGTTTTTTCCAGTTAGTAAAATAATGGTGCTGAAAATACACGCCAAGCAAACGTCGGGAATATTTATCTGTTTAACTCATGGCAATCTCGCGACATCCCCCCACACGTAACTTTATTTTTCTACTGCACGTTTCCCCTTCTCTTTTGGACCCAACGCAATCTTTGACAAAAAGCTATGTCCAAAAGTGCTTTAATTTTCTGATCTAGATCTCATTAAAGTTGTTTTTTTCCATTCCCAGTTTGTGCAATAGTTCTGTGTTTCTTTTATTCTCCTACCGTGGTATTCTGCTTATTCGTCAAAATATAAATACACTACCCTTCGTATTACTTTAACTTATTCTGTTGTTGGAAATAGCCACCCTATCACAGTTATTTCCATTCCAATTGCTCCCAGATAACTTTACTGTAAATCACTCTATCCCAGTTATTTCCATTCCACGGCTCAGAGATTATTGCACTGGTAACTATTCGATCACAGTTGTTATCTTCATTTCACGGCTCCCAGATTATTGTACCGTAAGCCATTATTTCATAATTTCTACTTCCATTCCACGGCTCCCATATTATTGTACTGTAAGCTACTCTATCACAGTTGTTTCCATTTCATGGCTCCCAGATTATTGTACTGTAAGCCACTCTATCACAGTTATTTCCATTCCATGGCTCCCATATTATTGTACTGTAAGCCACTCTATCACAGTTATTTCCATTCCATGGCTCCCATATTATTGTACTGTAAGCCACTCTATCACAGTTATTTCCATTCCATGGCTCCCATATTATTGTACTGTAAGCCACTCTATCACAGTTATTTCCATTCCATGGCTCCCATATTATTGTACTGTAAGCCATTCATTCATAATTGCTATTCCATTCCATGGTTTCCATGTTATTGTATCACATAAACCACTCTATCACAGTTATTTCCACGTCATGGATGTCAGATTATACTTTATCTTATTCCCCCCCCCCCCCCCCCCCCCCCCCCGCTGGGATTTACCGCTGTTGTTGATTTCTTGGCAAGATTACGCTCAGTAGTTTGCCGTTGCTTTCTGAGCGACCGGCTCACATATCCCCCGTAAGTAACCAACGCGACGCGATCCGCTACCGAATCTCGCGCAGCTGCGTTACCCTACGTGGATATACGGGATTACTGAGAAAGTCGTTAACCCATTAGCCAGAGAGACCGGCGGTCCACGCCATGAGTTGTGGTTATTATGCCTTTTTTCTTGGGAAACACAATGTAACAAACTATCGTCTGTCAAGACGGCTAGGTGCCAATATGGTAAAGACCGGTTATCAAGGCGGAAGAGTTGCACAAACCTGCCATTATGCCGGATGTGAAGTACAGATAGTACAGATGGGGCGCGAAGGTGCTCATGACAAAGCCAGCAGCCGCTATCACAGCCCCGGCAATGGTCACCTTCCTGCAGCCGTAGCGGATGGTCAGTACGCCGGCTATTGGACCTTGGGTAGACGGTAGAGACATACACCTAAACATATCGTTATTATTGTCATCATCATTGTCATTATCACCAACACAATAATCACTACCACTCTAGTTATTACTTCTCCTTCTTCTCCACTTCTTTTCTTATTCATCCCATCTCTCTCTCTCTCTCTCTCTCTCTCTCTCTCTCTCTCTCTCTCTCTCTCTCTCTCTCTCTCTCTCTCTCTCTCTCTCTCTCTTTCTCTGTGTTTCTTAACTGTGAGATTTTGTGCAAATGATTTAAGTATGTATGTAGGTATGTAGATGTGCGTGTGTGTTTATTAATGTGCATGTGTACGTGTGTCTGCCTGTCTCCTAACATGGTAATAAGCATTGTTTACGTTTACAAAATCCATTTGACGATCGCTTACCAAATCACCACTTACCAAATTATCACTTACCATATCACTTACCAAATAACCACTTACCAAATCACCGATTACCATAAACATCACCTACCAAACAACCACTTATCAAATCATCACTTACCAAACCATCACTCACAAAATCACCACTTACCACAACATCACTTACCAAATAACCACTTACCAAACCAGCACTTACCAAATCACCACTTACCAAACCACGACTCACCAAATCACCACTTACCAAACCACCACTCACAAAACCACCACTTAAAAAACCACCACTCACGAAATCACCACTTACCAAATCACCACTTAAAAAACCACCACTCACCAAATCACCACTTACCAAACCACCATTTACCAAATCATCACTTACCAAACCACCACCTAAAAAAATAACCACTTACCAAATCACCACTTACCAAACCACCACTCACCAAATCACCACTTACCAACGGTAAAGGTGACTGCCGGCTGTAGAGCGCCTATCAAGGACGCGGCACTGCGGCCGGACTTGAAGTACACCACAAACTCCATCAGGAAGACCCCGAAGGAGTAAACGATCCCGTCAGCGATCACATGGATCATAAATGAAGACAAAACCACCATCCAACCCCATCCACCATCGGGTGGGACAATACCATGGTCTGATTTACTGGATTCGCTGCTGGAGTCATCCTGTCCAATCAGTTCGTTTCTTTCTGGCCTTGTCTTTATAGCAGAGATGCGAACTTTTCCCATTGTTGGCAGAAGACCTTCTTAGTAATAAATAGTGGAGTCTTGCTTTGTTCGTTCTGAGCGGCAACACAATTGCGTCTGCGAGTTCGATATTTGGAATTAGTGGTCAAGATGATAAGTGGCTGCAGACGTCCAGCTGGAATTTGGGAACTATATTCTGAAAACTAAAGAACACACTGTAAATGGATTATTCGATAGAAAAGTAAAGAGACACATTGATGCTTGAACAAAGGTAGTTCTTCGATAGAAAGGCAAAGAGACAAGTTAATGGTTGGAGAAGAGTCATTCTTGGATTTATAAAAAAAACAAAACACAAAGCCAAGAGACAAGTTGATAGCTAGACAAAATCATTCTTCGATAGAAAAGTAAAGAGACAAGCTGATGGTTGAATAAAAGTCGTCCTTTGATAGAAAAGTAAAGAGATAAGTTGATGGTCAGACAAAAGTTGTTATTCGAGGGAAAAGTAAAGAGACAAGCTGATGGTTGAATAAAAGTCGTCCTTTGATAGAAAAATAAAGAGACAAGTTGATGGTTAGACGGAAGTTGTTATCATTGGATACTAATCTTTGGTTGTAAATGTAACAGTTAGCATTTTTTTTATGTTCTGTGTTTATCAATCAATCAATCATATGCCATGCCGGAAAGCGTGGGCGGTCATGACTCGCCATTTCACTCGATCACCAGTTTATATATGGGCAGAAAGGAAGGAGTTGGAGGAAGAAGAAGAAGAAGAAGAAGAAGAAGAAGAAGAAGAAGAAGAAGAAGAAGAAGAAGAAGAAGAAGAAGAAGAAGAAGAAGAAGAAGAAAAATCGGGGGAGGAGGAGACGAAGTAAAGGATGAGGAAAAGGGGAAGAAGAAAGAGGAGTAGTGAACAAGAAGAAGAAGATAATAATGATGATGGCGACCACAGTGGTGTTGATAAAGATGATGGTAAACGAAGCACACCAAAACATAATATCCAGCACATGCTACCAAATGATAATCTAGGAAAAGAAGAAGAAAGCCACAATTTGAGTCCATTATGGCAATTATATACTAAACAGATCCGGATAAATTACCGTCTTTAGGCTTAGAAAATGATACATTAGACACGACATCCCCGTCTACTCAAACTTAACACAAGAGTGTATACCAGTAGGCATGTGTCATGGAACATTTGTAACTGAAGAAAACATTCTACAATAGTGTAGATAACACGGCACAAAAGGCGTATCATACTGCCAAGTCAACTACCCTTTGATGTTAAATTCTATAGTGTCCTAGAGGATCTGGAGTATACAGCAGTTCATGCATCATTATCATACTCACCACCACTACCACCACCACCATCATCATCATGTGATACGCCGATAAGCAGTGGTCGATGTTTCGCCATCTCACACGATTATAGGTCTGTGTTTCTATCCCGATTATGTCATTTACACAAGCTATCTTTGTACTATGAGCAAAAAAAACAGTCAGAGATTATATTATTTTCCCAAGCCAACTTGGTACTTAAAGCAAACAAGACAAACAATATGTCATTTACCCAAGCCATCTTGGTACTATGAGCAAACAAGCCAGACATTATTTCATTTGCTCACGCCAACGTTGTATTATGAGCAAACTAGACATGTATTATGTCATTTGCTCAAGCCATCTTGGTACTATGAACAAGCATGTCAGAGATTATGTCATTTGCCTAAGCCATCTTGGTGCTATTTATTTTGGCGCTCGCTCACTTTGAACTCAAGCGTAGTCCATATACACTACTTCTAGAAACTTACATATATTTAGGTTACTTTTGCTTTAATTCACCCCAAACAAACTTCGTGAGCTATATTTAGCGTCACCAGCTATATTTAGCGCCGACGGTGATCTCCCTGTGTTCGGCTGGAGTGCGTGTCAGTGCGTTTCAATTGCCCCACACCACAGTGTTGTTTCTTTGGGGCTGTGGCAACCGTTTCTGTCTCCCTTCGACCCTCATTTGCATCGGTCCTCTGCAATCACTTTCCGGTTAGGGTTAGGGTTAGGGGGGTAGGGTTAGGATTAGGGGGTAGGGTACACACACTAACCCTAACCCTAATCCTAATCCCCTAACCCCCTAACACTAACCCTAACCGGAAAGTGAAAGAATAGCGCACCGCCGCCGCATAGAATTGCGCACCAAACTACGGCGCAACACACGGAAACCCCCTGATTGTTCGGCGCAACACAGGGAACCCCTGGATGCGACGTTATACCCTGGGATTCCCTTTTGTTTGGGGTGAATAAAGCAAAAGTACCATATTTAGGAATTAATTCTTCATGTTCTTCTTCTTACATCTTCAGATGGCAGCATGAATATATCCAAAGAAAGCTGCAGTCAAGTTAAGCTTGTCGACATCTCCATAGAGTTTTTGTTCAAATGGAGTTGGTGTAGGTCAAAATAAGTTTCCCTGTTCCGCATATCTTGGACACTCCTGCAACAAATGTTTAGCTATCATTTTAGTAGGTTTTTATGATCGCTTACAGTTTGACAAAGGTACAAACACTGCAGATATCGGCAAGTTTCAAACGAATGGGGAGAAGAAGAAGAATAATTCTATGAACATTCTTACTCTGTAAGAGATAATGCAAATTCAATCAACGCAGATTGGGCGTCCATCTTGTGTCTAGCAAATGCCGGAAATTGCTAGAATATCACATTCCAACATGGCAGCATTTTATGGGCATTAATCTCGTAGGCAAAGTCCATCCATCCATCATGTGCCATGCCGATAAGCGTGGCCGGCCATGTTTTGCCATCTCACTCTATCACCAGAGTCGTGGATCAGCCCTGTATTCCTGTCTCGACCATGCAACGTGGCCAAGCCATCCATGTATTTACTTCTCGGTCTTCCCTTTGGTCTCCTCCCTCGATTTTGCCAGTTGTCATCAAGTTCTCCAATTCATTTCTTCTCATAACATGCCCAAAAAATTTGGACTCTCTACGTCTTCTGATCAGTTTACGATCTTCAATTGTTTCTTGAAGGACTTGTTCATTGGTTTTTCTGTCTGTCCATGGTATTTACATTTTCCCCAGAAACCACATTTCCACAGCCATCAGATGGTTTCGAAAGAAAATGGAGATCATTTGACAACTTCTACAACAAAAGTAACCACTATGACGATCATCATCGTGATCATGATAATCACCATCATTACATCACCATTATGTCATCATCATTATTTCATCATCATCTTCATTATTACATCATTATAATCATCATCATTGCATCATCATCTTCATTATTGCATCATTATAATCATCATCATTTCATCACCATCATTATTTCATCATCATCATAATTATTTCATCCTCACCATTAGTTCATCATCATCATCATCATCATCCTCATCATCATCATCATCATCATCATCATCATCATCATCATCATCATCATCATCATCATCATCATCATCATCATCAACCTGCTCCTCATCATCATCATCATTATCATGTGTGCCAATCGATCATGCTCGTACAACTGTGTCACATGTTATTGATTGGTTCCTTCGGTGGTGTTCTTCCCTTCCACACTACCAACCAAATCCAGCATTTCCTCACTATGTTGACCTCTTTTTCTATCACAAAAAAATTTACCGGCTGTCTTAACTATCTCAAAGACAAAATATACAATTTTCTCCTTCTTCTTCTTTCTCCTACTTCTCTGCCCCTCCTCCTCTTCTTCTTCTTTATTGCAGACGATGGCGATCATGTCTGTCCATCCCTCCCTGTCGTCTGATATTTTGATGAACGTGGGGTTGCATTTATTGTCATTTATTGCCCAGCAGTTAAAGCTGTCAACATAATATACGTACTAAGCAACAGTTGAGAACTACGCAGTTCACGGAGAGCACAAAATAAAACAGTTCGCTTTGCGTTGATTTCGACTATATGAGAAGTCGGCCATTCAGAAAACAATGGTAAATTACTGAACTAAAATTGTCTGGTAAATCAGAAACAGCCAATAAACGATGGGGCTAACTTCGACGTCCTGTAAAGGTCTTGCAGCTAACTAGGTTTGCCTTCTTAAGCATGTTCCTCGAGTCACATATACACGCCTGTGAATGATTGCCAGCACCCCCTTAACCGGGCTACTTGTAGTTGTCGATACAGGACCAGTGAATTCTTGAGGTATTCTACCATAACATCCTGCTGGCCAGGCCTGAGTTAATAGCTCGTGTCCAACAGCTGACCCATTGGTCAATAGCACAGGATCCGCGTCTCTAGAATATTCAACCACCAGTGCATTCACTTCAGTTGCTGCCGTAGAAGGAAACTGCTCGATGTATCTTCTGGGGAGAGACGGAGGGAGAGAGGCAGAGAGAGAAAAGGGGAAAGAGAAAAGGAAAGAGAGAAAGCGAGACAGAGAGAGAGAGAGAGAGAGAGAGAGAGAGAGAGAGAGAGAGAGAGAGAGAGAGAGAGAGAAGGAGAGAGGTGAAAGCGAGAAAGAGAGAGGGAAAGAAAGAGAGAGGGAAAAAGAGGGAGAGGGGGAGGGAGAACGAACGAACGAACGAACGAACAAACTTTATTTTCAAAGGGTTAAGAATTGGGCACGCAGGCCCGTCTAACATTCTGCCCTTCTATCACTCTCTTTCATACATTATTTCATTCACACATCATTCAAGGCTAACAGAGAACAACAACAATATAAAGGATATGCATTATAAAGGCATGGGCGAAATGCGAACATCAAAACTACACGACACAGTAATATTAGATAATGGTCTGACACTTGTTGTTAGCCATGTGGAATATACTGGCCTACCAAAAGGGGACTGGCTGTTATACTAGGGTTTTGTTATTATTATTATTATCTCTATTATTAAGGGGGAAGGTAATCCATATTGAGATAGTGTTCGAATAATTTGCGATTATATGAAAAGGGATTGGTGATGACTTTGATTTCTTGTGGAAGATTGTTCCACAGCTGAGCTGCAGAGTACGTTAAGCTTGTTTTGTATAAGTCAATCCTAGGCTTCGGAATGTGTAATATATTTAAACGTTTACTGTGTCTAGCATTATATTTAAACAATGGCCAAAGGTAATTTGGGGCATTCCGATGCAGGATTTTGTGAATTAGTTTAGCTTTATTGAAAAGCAGGCGTTTACGGAGTGGTAGTAACTGAAGGCGTTTATACAGGCTAGGATTGTCAGTTAAATGTTTGCTATAAATTAGACTCATGGCCCGTTTCTGGAGTGAGTAAAGTCGCTTGGTGTTTGATTTAGAACAACCGTCCCAGGTCGTAGAGCAGTAGTCAAAGTGTGTTTGTATATGAGAAGTATAGAATAGTTTCCTTGTGTCCTCATCAAGGAAGTTTTTAATTTTGGCGAGTTGGTAGACTTTTTTCGCTGTTTGTTTAATGAGCACTTGAACGTGGGAATTAAAGGTTAGGTTTCTATCAATGATTAGGCCTAATGTTTTGTGCTCAATTACACTTTCTACTGGCATGTTATCGATGTAGAGAGAAAGAGAGTGGGAAAGAACGAGAGAGAGAAAGTGTGTGTGTGTGTGTGTGCGTGTGTGTGTGTGTGTGAGAGAGAGAGAGAGAGAGAGAGAGAGAGAGAGAGAGAGAGAGAGAGAGAGAGAGAGAGAATCCCGATACTAATAGTACCAGCAGCAATCCGACCATATGTTCGTCTGGCCACTCCACGGAGTACTGGGTTCTACCGAACCCTATCGGATTACGTGTTCACGAATTCTTACCGTTCCTCATCCTTGACTGACCCAATGTAGAGTTGGCTTGTCAAGCTACTGGCTAGATATTCTGCCTATATTCTGCAGCAAACGTCCATTTTCAGAATATATGTTCAAGATGTTGTATGGTGTTTGGTCCTGGATAGACTCTGTGTGGGGGTAGACATTTTGTCTACTATAAAAGTCTGCGTGCTAGTGGTGGTCGGTTTAGGTAAAGTGAAGTAAAGTAAAGTAAATTGAAGGAAAATGAAGTAAAGTAAAGTAAAGTAAAGTCAAGTAAAGTCAAGTCAAGTCAAGTCAAGTCAAGTCAAGTCAAGTAAAATTTCCTTAAAGGCAAAATGGGCATATGCTGCTAGATTAATATTTGTATTCATCAATCGGCACTGGTGGGTGATGTGGTCAACTTCACGCCTTTACTTCTGTGACATTTTAATGTCGATGCCAATCAGCAATAGTTTAAATACATAGAGTAAAACTGCTTCTGTGTTAAAGGGTACTCGAGGTGGCCACACCTGCGTTTTCTACATGTAACACTAAAACACCTCCCCCTTTTTCTTTTGGGAAACTGGCAACGCCAGGGACACAAACAACGGCTAAAATTAGCTGCGAAACGGAACATCTGCTGTTTTGATACAGGCGAGCTGGGTAGATGGCGGTTGAAAACAATCCCAGAAGATTGTTTGTCTAAAATCTGTCACGGAGGCGGAAAAACTACAACATTACTCTCCCCCACTCTCCCCATTCCCCGAGAACATCAGCACCCAAACACATCTGAATGACGCTCTAGAAGTGAGCCTTTCTATTCGTGTGGCCATGGTAATTCTTATTAAAATAATTAATGTGGATGGAACGAGCTCAGTGGATGTTGGCGGAAAAATACACTAATTGCGTGCAATTGCCGAATGATTGGTCAAGACAGGACGCGTTGGTCAGTCCGTAAGATATGGTGTAGTTTATTTCTTTACATTCATGATGGTTGTGGTAAGTTGGGAACCATAGTGAATAAACGTAATACTAGTACATTTCAATAGTTAGTTAGTTAGTTAGTCTTTCCTCTTGAGCCTATGGCGGCATATAGGGCAGAAGTCCTGTCTCTCCATGCTTGGCGGTTCGCTGCTACCTGTTGTAGATCTTGGATATCTACTTGGCCATTGAATGATCCTTCTCTAATGATGGTTCTACGCAGGGTCTCTCTTGGTCTTCCCCGTTTTCTTTTCCCTACTGGTGACTATATGAGGGCTTGGCAGGGGAGTCTTGACTTGTCCATTCTGAGTACATGGCCGATGTAGTTCCAACGGCGTGTTCTTATGAAATTGGATACTGTATCTTGCTTAGTCTCTTGTCTTATTTGTGAATTGGTTCTGAAGTCTGTCCAGTGGATGTTTAGAAGTCTTCTAAGACATTTGTTCTCAAAATTGTCTATTTTTTTATCTAAAGCTACCGTTGATTTCCAACTTTCACATCCATACGTTAACATTGGAATCACACAAGAGTTGAAGATTTTAAGTTTTGTGTGTTTGCTGTGTGTCTTTGACTTCCAGATGTTTGACAGTTTATTGAAGGCACTAGATGCCAGTGCGATTCTAGATGATATTGACATTTCAATAGAAAGGATCTGAATTTATGGCAGAGTTTTCTTTGTGAAAATCTAGAGAAATTCTCGGAGAATTAGGAGCATTTTCTTTGACTCTGAAAAATAAGGCATGGTTATCTTTCTGGTCCAAGGCATGCCCTTTCTGAGGGGTGATCTTCCCATACTCTATTTATTCGGTCGACATAGGTCGTTAATGTTTAGAAATGAACTATCAGGATACTTTCTAGAATATCACTTGTATTCTTATATAAATGATGCTTTTCTGGAATATCGTTTATGGTCTCTTTGTCTATATGTTCAGAAGAGAATGAGTTTCATTGTATGTGCATTCATGTATAAAGAATTAATAATGAGTTCATTTATAAATGTATAAATGTAATGTGGTATTACTTATAAATATGATGTGAGGTTACATATCTATTTATCCGGGATCGGAGAGGAATTGCCAAGAAGGTGCAATGGCATCACCCTTGCGGATGGCCACAAGATATATTCGGCGACAAAGCCTTGAAGGCACGAGGATGATTCACCTCCATAAGGCAGGAGTGAGGGAGACATGGCATGCCAATATAAGGAGTGAAGGACTGCATTAGACAATGGAGTGATGGGACCTAACAGGGCTCGATCTAACTGGTCCACCCTTGTCCTTGTGTCATAATCACTTCACCTCTCTCTCTCTCTCTCTCTCTCTCTCTCTCTCTCTCTCTCTCTGTATATATATATATATATATATATATATATATATATATATATATATATATATATATATATATATATATATATATATATATATATATATATATCACCCCTCTTTATTTTTTCCACTAGTTTCTGTGGGTATGGCTATATTGTTCGGCACATGTTTTCCACAGGAAAAGATGGTCTTTGTCTGGATGAAATGGGGTATTTTCATAAATGATGAAGAATGGCAACAGGAGGGTCCAAGTCCTCAAGGCAGGAGGAGGAGTTTGCCTTTACAATGCGGGAAGAGTGAATCTCCATTAGTCATCACTGGCCCATCAATTTCCGAAACAAGCCCAGCCTGGTAAACGCAGCTGGGCCTTTTATTACTATTCTATAGTTTTAAGAGCCAACACCCGCAGGGTTCTGAACAACGCAGTAATTCCATTTCTGAGACTCCTAGTAGAAATGGACATTTTCTTATGGTGCTTTGGAACATGGACATTTTCCCATTGTGCTTTCGAGAATGGACATTGTCCCATTGTGCTTTAGAACACGGACCTTGTCACACCGTGCTTTAGGACATGGATCTTGTCCCATTTTGCTTTAGAACATGGACATTGTTTCATTGTGCTTTAGGACATGGACATTTTACCATTGTGCTTTAGAACATGGACATTGTCCCATTGTGCTTTAGAACATGGACATTGTCCCACTGTACTTTAGAAAATGGACATATTTTCACGTGTGATTTAGAGATGGCACTCATAGTTTTGTAGTTTTAGAAGGACTTATAAACTTATTAATACCATCCGATGTGATAGAGAAAACTGTTAACATCTCAGCGGTGATGGAAAGGAGTTAGTTCAACTCCTTCATTGGGACGACACCTGAACCTTTAACTGGCAGATATAGATAATTAGTATGCCTTGTATTGAGGTGTTAATGTTTTATTCTATTATTTTATTTTCAGTTGCTTAATCATATGCTATGTTACATGAGCATAAACAAGCACATACCCCTCTTCCCCCAAGCTATTCCAATATAATATAATATGTTATACTCAGGAGTTGTTTATTTATTTATACCTTGAGCTTAAGTTGTTATATTTGGTTTCATTGATACTACTTGTCAAAGGACAACATCACTATGGAGCTGAAAGTGGCGGGATAAGCATTAGAAAAAAGTGTCGACCACCGCTACCGGGTGGTTTTGGTATGAGACCTTCATAAAAAGAAGTATTCAGATATCTCATGTGTGATGACTTCGACAACAACAGTGTTGTTTTTAGTCAATCAAGCTATATCAGAGCCCAGAAGAATGAAGATCACTAATCCAGAACTTTTTGGTTTTTTCACTAATCATGTATGTCATTGATTTTTTTCTTATGATATATCACTAAACTGTTTTGATGAATATGTTGTGAACACACATATTTTGGTGATAAAAATATTGAAATCAAGATTTTTGTTTTGTTGATTTTCTTTAGTGGGTCGTTTTCATGACGTTGTCTTTTTTTCTTGATGGAACAGAGACACATACAGACATGCACAGAGACATTTTATACAGACATGAACAAACTCGGGGGAAAAGTTATGGCAAATACAGAAATATTTCAGTCAAATGTATGAAAAGTAGGAAACTAACCAAATAAGGGAAGATACTGACCAAAATATGAAATGTCTCGCCCAAATTTATGAAAAGTATGACAATATGATTACCAAATGGGAAAAGACTTTCAAGCAAATTTATAAATATTTCAACTAAACTTATAAAAACTAGGAAAATTTGTCAACCAAAAGGGAAAAGGTCAACCAAATACTGAAATATCTCATCCAAAACTTATAAAATTATCATCAATTCTTATAAAAAAATAGAAAAATGCGTCAGACAAATCGAAAAACGTTGGCCAAATACAGATATAACTCGAACAAACTTATAAAAAGATAGGAAAAAATATTACCCAACACAACTAAAATGTTGACCAAAGTTATAAATAGTACATCCAAACTTATGAACAGTAGGAAACTTTGTTAACCTTATAAAAAAATAGGAATATTTGTCAAATAAAGTGAACCAAGTAAAGACATATTTTCAATCAAACTTATAAACGTGTCATCCAAAGTGCTAGGAAAAGCTGTCAGTCAGTCTAAGAAATAACTATGGAAAAGTAAGAACTATGTCGACCAAACTAGGGCAAAGGTGTTACCAAAATTATGAAAAATGTAACTTCTGTAGTTATCTCATACGTGTCTTGAACTTTTATCTGAAAACCCGTTATAAATGTCACCACTTTCTCGATTTTACATTACCGAAACCTCCAACTTCACCGTATCTGCTACAGAAACCCTTATACAGACTAAGCACTCATCTCTCCACACTCTTGGTTTCTTTCTAACACAAACTGGTCACATCAACAAGAACTTCAAACCTCTATTGTACACGTGGTCCATTGAAACAGACATAACAACATTTATGGTAAGGTCGTCTATGGTTCCAACTAGTATAGTTTTCTGTATCATCTAGGTATTCATCATCACGGAACCATTTCCCATGGCTGCCAGCTTCAATTTTCCATACCACAATGTCTGCTACACTATCCTTTCATTGTTCCAGCTTTCAACAATACAACGGTTTTTTTTCTCGAAGTCTGCCTAAAATAGCATTTCTTAGGGTGTCCACTCCTAGCGCACTTTACCATTTCACATCTGCAATAACGACAAGTCTGCAAGCAACCACCACTGTCTGTTATAAACTCGGCCTTTCTTAAAAACAAGCCTACCATTAGTGAACTCATGAATACCAGCTACCACATCTTCTAACCGACTTTCAATGTTTCATAACAAATAACACTAACATTCGTTTTGATTACATAACAATATAATTTCTGGTGACTAGGCAGATTTTCCAACCTAATGGAGGTAAAGCATCTGTCCCCCTAACCTACTAAGCGCTATTCTAGACAACGAATAAGGTCATCGATCAGCACCCCTAAGAAGAACTTGAAAAAACAACAGAGATTGGGTTCCTGAGACGAATTATTTGAATTCGTTGGACTACCACAGTAATTAATGATGAACGCCTAAGGAAAATAGAGCATTATATACTCCAAACACAACAAACTCTTTCTTACTAACCCTAACCCTAATTATACATCATTTAACCCTAACCTAACCCCTAACCCTAACGATTCACCAAACACAACAAGCTCTTTCTGTAAGAGACATAGACACAAACCACTGTTAGAAAGCGAAAAAGTTAAATTTTAATTAACACTTAAAAATAATAAATCGCAATTTTATTTCGCTTCACTTAATATACAGATATAGACTAAGTATAGGTATAGGTATAGGTATAGGTTATGTATAGGACTATTGTGACGAAACGGCTACAGATCGGCAGATCTCTGCATAATAGCCCTTTGAAGGGAGTGCGAGGCGTTGGTCTCCCTTGAATTTAATGTCAATTAATAGGGGATTTCCCTGGAAAAATAGTGCGGGGGCGGAGCTATTCTAGTTATTTATAGGAGAATCTAGAATGTTCCCGCAAGTGCGTACGTGGGAAAGAGCTCTAAGTTCACGGGTGCTTCATGCAGCACGGGGTTGAGAGAACATATCGTAACTCTGGGTTTCTCCGTGAATCATGAAAGTCACGCGGCCCGGGTAGGCGAGTGGAAGGCGCACTGACTTTGTCGTGAGCAGTCGCCCACCAAACCTCAGCGTAGGCAGATCGCAGCCAACAGGCTGATGTAATTTTGATGTCAATATTCGCGGCCAGTGCGGACATCTGCAGTCAAGTTTGTGATTCTTCAATCACAGGTTAGTTGAATACTTATTCTATTATTTAACTGTTGTCGTGATGCCGTGCTGAGTTCCCTGAATGAATTAATTGCCGTAGCAAAATTAAGTTGTCGCGTAGCGTTATCCGTTACAGTTGGCGGTTTGCATATTTAAGTAGGCTTTATCGATCAGCGATGTAATGTGGTACCTGACGGAACAAGCCGTATTCCACAGCGAGTGGTGTGTAAATAAACTAGGCCGAACGATGTGCTTTACAGTATGTAGCAGTTACTGGTTTGGTTTATTAATTACGCAGGCAAGGCGACAGTTTGTCAGTCATTACATCAACATGCTAGACGCTGTAAATAATAAGGTAGAGCTTATTATTAGAGATGTGTAATGTGCTTCGTGACATTAGAATTAGAACTTAATTGTTCTATCAGTGGTGGTGATTTTTCGAGGAATCAAGGTGAGATCAGCAGTGGTGTATTTGCTGTGTGCAGATAGTAGTGTTATTCCGCGTAAGCCGAATGGTGTGGCATCGGTAGGATAACAGTTGATAGGAGGTATTCATGATACTATTGTTACTGCCTGTTGTCATGTCCGCCCGCTAGGATGACCGTGCGTGTTCCATCTTACGTTTGTCTAGGCAGCGGGAGGTAGGCCGGTACCCCCAACCCGATAGGTAATAGGTCCGACCCAATGCAATCGTGCATAACTGATGAGTGAACATACCCGATCGAGGGTGATGCGGCACTCCGTAATTCGAGGCCGTGGTGTCTAGATAGATCGAGGTTTGAATCTAACCGTTTCTGTCTCTAATATTCTACTGTTCTGGAACCCTGATTCGGTTCATGGAGTACTTGGAGTACTGCCGTGAAGTGGTAGTATATGAGAGGAATAATCCCCCCCCAAAAAGGTGGAGTCAGAGTTTGGTAGTGGAGTCTGGAGGTTTGCTACATTGGATGACGTGACTTAAGTCGTCACGGGGCAAGGTACACGGGACCCACAGTAGCTGTGGGAAAGTGTAATGGTGGATGGCCACCACAGCTGTGCTCGACCGGCACAGGTATGACTGTCCTGAAAGATAGTCAGTGAATACAAGGGCAACTCAGGATCTGGGGCAGGGATCCCAGACCTGACACTATGGCTGTGATATGATTTGGTTATTTAAGTGTAACAAGTCATGAGTTCTCCTTGGTTAATGCTATAGTAATGAATTATCAGGAGTATAATTCATTATGGTCATATAGTTATTAATGTGTGTAATTGATCAGTCCATGGGTTAAGGGATTGATGAATTGATGAGTCTGTCAGGAAGGAGATGTCCGGCTGGACACCTTCTCGATACAGTAATCCCTACACTGAAAGGAAAGTAAGTGTATATGTTGATTGATGATAGAAGATGAAACAGGATTGGACTGGCACCAGGCGAAGGATGCTTGACAGAGTCATACAGTCGACTCTGGTGCTAGGGGTTATTTGTAGCCCAGAAGTGTTACTTGACTGAACAGGTGTGCTATTGCTGTTTCTACCATCATTATGCCTATATATTATAGTGACTAAGTAGATCTATGAGGTGATGAGTTCATACTCATGTTGGTAGACATGAGGAATGTCTGAGAGGCAGGTGACAGGGTGGAGATGCTGGTAGTCTTTGTTGTAGTTGAGTACTCACACCAACCTCTCAGTGTTTCAGGATCTGTTATTACTATACAGAAGAAGATTCAAGAGCTTCACCATGAGCTCTATGGGCCCACTCATTCCAGTGCCTATCCAGAAGTTGATTGAGGCCATACTGGGAGTGGTCGTCTGATTCTGCGAGATCAATGTTGGAAGGAGCTGAGTGCTGAATAAGTCGGTAGGTCTAGGTTAGGACCTCCGTCAAGAGTCCGACGAGTGTCATCCGATCCTGAGGGGATCCAACACTGAAACGTCTGGAGATTCAAGCCGGTGAAGCACTGGTGACATTCAACCTCAGGGTAAACCTTGGTGATTACAAGGTCAGGAACTTTCAAGTTGAGTAACGTGATCAGTGTTACCGGTCACCATGACCTGTGTTATATGCTTCTGGCCCGGCTGGGTTATGGGACACCATGTATCAATTGATGCTTAAATAGTGTTTCTACATTGGTTACCTTTATGAAGCCAACATGTGGTCCAGTGAACTAGGACATTGATTACAATATTGGTGGGAACACCAGAGTGACATGTTTGTTAAGGTAGGAAGCTACCTCATGCCAACGTGGTGAACTGTTGACAATGTTTGTGAAGGTAGGGAGCTACCTCATGCCATCGTGATGAACTGTTGACAGTGTATGCTAGGTTGTGATTATACCCAGTGATCAGGGTAGTTACATGATACTGTGTGAAGATCTATTGTCCAAGGACATGGAACTAAGGTGAAGTGTTTAGTCACCTGATAGACTTTACCAGTGACATTGTGTGTTCAGGTGGAGCAACCGCTCATTGTGTAGGTGACATATCAGTGTGTGGGTCACTTATGAGATAGAAGAGTGACCTGGCTCTTGTGTATTTTGAGACGGTGCTACATGTATTTTTTCTGCAAGTGGGAGACCGCTAATGTTCTAGGGTCGGCCCAGACTTCATCAGGAGTGTGACGAGTAAAATAGTACGACAGCAAGGAAGGATCCTTGTTCATCGGTGCAGTGTCAGTCAGGCAGTGGTACTGCGCTTGATCAGCCCTTGCTTGGTTCTCTGTGTGAAGAGGGAACTTTGGAGAGGCAGCAGACCTTGGAGTTCCGGTCCACTGGAGGAGCCTGGGTGAGTCGCTACCACGACTGGACAACCGCACGAGCTATCGTCCGTCTCCATGATGAAGAATCCTCATCTGCATATATGCTCATGTACATAGTTCTTCTAGTCTGGCTTTCAGCCATCCTTCTCTGTGTTGTCGTTGACGTAGTTCAGAATTAAATTTTTGTTCTCTTAGCTATGACTTTGTGCAGTGATATGACTGGTGTCTGGTCCGAGCCCCCTTGGGGTTTGGAACCCTAGGTGAGGGAGGGAAGGTTAAGCTGTCCCGGCTTGTGTGGGGCCTGGTAGATGTAGAGTGCTATTGAGGTGGTTGGAGCAAAGGCAGGGGATTGTATCTATCGTGGCAAACCAGACCAAGCCCCGGCGGTCTTGACACAACTATATCGAGCTTACATTTGGCGCAATAAAATGGCGATTTATTATTTTTAAGTGTTAATTAAAATTTAACTTTTTCGCTTTCTAACAGTGGTTTGTGTCTATGTCTCTTACAGAAAGAGCTTGTTGTGTTTGGTGAATCGTTAGGGTTAGGGGTTAGGTTAGGGTTAAATGATGTATAATTAGGGTTAGGGTTAGTAAGAAAGAGTTTGTTGTGTTTGGTGTATATAATGCTCTATTTTCCTTAGGCGTTCATCATTAATTACTGTGGTAGTCCAACGAATTCAAATAATTCGTCTCAGGAACCCAATCTCTGTTGTTTTTTCAAGTTCTTCTTAGGGGTGCTGATCGATGACCTTATTCGTTGTCTAGAATAGCGCTTAGTAGGTTAGGGGGACAGATGCTTTACCTCCATTAGGTTGGAAAATCTGCCTAGTCACCAGAAATTATATTGTTATGTAATCAAAACGAATGTTAGTGTTATTTGTTATGAAACATTGAAAGTCGGTTAGAAGATGTGGTAGCTGGTATTCATGAGTTCACTAATGGTAGGCTTGTTTTTAAGAAAGGCCGAGTTTATAACAGACAGTGGTGGTTGCTTGCAGACTTGTCGTTATTGCAGATGTGAAATGGTAAAGTGCGCTAGGAGTGGACACCCTAAGAAATGCTATTTTAGGCAGACTTCGAGAAAAAAACCGTTGTATTGTTGAAAGCTGGAACAATGAAAGGATAGTGTAGCAGACATTGTGGTATGGAAAATTGAAGCTGGCAGCCATGGGAAATGGTTCCGTGATGATGAATACCTAGATGATACAGAAAACTATACTAGTTGGAACCATAGACGACCTTACCATAAATGTTGTTATGTCTGTTTCAATGGACCACGTGTACAATAGAGGTTTGAAGTTCTTGTTGATGTGACCAGTTTGTGTTAGAAAGAAACCAAGAGTGTGGAGAGATGAGTGCTTAGTCTGTATAAGGGTTTCTGTAGCAGATACGGTGAAGTTGGAGGTTTCGGTAATGTAAAATCAGAAAGTGGTGACATTGATAACGGGTTTTCAGATAAAAGTTCAAGACACGTATGAGATAACTACAGAAGTTACATTTTTCATAATTTTGGTAACATCTTTGCCCTAGTTTGGTCGATATAGTTCTTACTTTTCCATAGTTATTTCTTAGACTGACTGACAGCTTTTCCTAGCACTTTGGATGACACGTTTATAAGTTTGATTGAAAATATGTCTTTACTTGGTTCACTTTATTTGACAAATATTCCTATTTTTTTATAAGGTTAACAAAGTTTCCTACTGTTCATAAGTTTGGATGTACTATTTATAACTTTGGTCAACATTTTAGTTGTGTTGGGTAATATTTTTTCCTATCTTTTTATAAGTTTGTTCGAGTTATATCTGTATTTGGCCAACGTTTTTCGATTTGTCTGACGCATTTTTCTATTTTTTTTAATAAGAATTGATGATAATTTTATAAGTTTTGGATGAGATATTTCAGTATTTGGTTTACCTTTTCCCTTTTGGTTGACAAATTTTCCTAGTTTTTATAAGTTTAGTTGAAATATTTATAAATTTGCTTGAAAGTCTCTTCCCATTTGGTAATCATATTGTCATACTTTTCATAAATTTGGGCGAGACATTTCATATTTTGGTCAGTATCTTCCCTTATTTGGTTAGTTTCCTACTTTTCATACATTTGACTGAAATATTTCTGTATTTGCCATAACTTTTCCCCCGAGTTTGTTCATGTCTGTATAAAATGTCTCTGTGCATGTCTGTATGTGTCTCTGTTCCATCAAGAAAAAAAGACAACGTCATGAAAACAACCCACTAAAGAAAATCAACAAAACAAAAATCTTGATTTCAATATTTTTATCACCAAAATATGTGTGTTCACAACATATTCATCAAAACAGTTTAGTGATATATCATAAGAAAAAAATCAATGACATACATGATTAGTGAAAAAACCAAAAAGTTCTGGATTAGTGATCTTCATTCTTCTGGGCTCTGATATAGCTTGATTGACTAAAAACAACACTGTTGTTGTCGAAGTCATCACACATGAGATATCTGAATACTTCTTTTTTATGAAGGTCTCATACCAAAACCACCCGGTAGCGGTGGTCGACACTTTTTTCTAATACTACCACTTGATTGGGTAGCATAATCGAGAGGTGCTTGCAGTACGCCTTAAGGGCTGCCAAGCTGTCTCTATCATTTGGTTGGATATCCTCTGCTACTATGAGTGGACATGTTGCCAGGGTGTCTAAGGGTGTCGTTTTCCTCTGGAAGGGGGTCTACCATGACTGGTAGATGGGCCAAGAACTGTTGGACAAAGACGGTTTTACCACTCCCTGTTGGGCCCGCAATCAAAGCCGTAAAAGGATGTTTCCACCTAGGATCCATGAGTATTAATAACCACCTATCTAGTCGCATTGGTGTTTATAAACGTATCGGGGTGATAATATTAGACCATTTGACCACCAACTGCATGCCAGTGGGTCTCTGGTAGCTATTGGTATAATAATGATGGAACCAATGGTCGACTTGACACAAGTTCACACCGAGTTGGTGAGTATGGCATTGACTATTATTAGTTCATACATGCCCACAAAGACCAATAACTCGAGGTTGTGTCGCTTAGTACGTCAGATAGCCAACCAACATGATGTGTTATTCACGAGACTAGAAGTCTGTATCAAGCCCGAACACGTTTTCCCGGTCTTTGTTTCAATTGCTGACGAAGTCTTTGCCGATAACGTCATCAACTACGGGAGAATAATGATGGTTTTTACACTTGGTATGCGTCTGGGTAAGCATCTGGTTAATAATTCTTACAATACAGACGTGAATGTCCAGGACCTAGAGGAAAGCTTCGCTACATCTGTAGGCACGTATATGACTGATAAACTACATCATTGGATACTGCGAGGTGGATGGTGTAATTTCTATACTTGGTTGCAAGCATCAGTTGAATAAATACATAATACATTTCAGTATGTGTCTTTGTTTCATTGTCTATCAGTGTTGATGTCTCTCGGAACAAGAAGTAAACACAAAACCACTAAAGAAAATCAACAAAAAAATCTTGGTTTCAATATATCAAAGAATGTATTATTCATGAAAATAGTTTAGTGATATAAGAAAAACATCAATGACATACATGCTTAGTGACAAAAATTTAAAACAAGGTAGTTGGGGGATGCCCTAGACATCAAACTATCGGGAACTCGGGCATATGAAAGAGGTAAAAACATATGCCAGCTACTGTCTCTAGTGTATATTTGGTGTCTGCACGTTGTTGGATGGCATAGGAATGAATGTCATGTTCGTGTACTATTGTAAGGAAGGCGTCAAAGTCGTATCTGTTATGTATTAGCGCTGGAAACTCTAAAACAGAAGAATTGTTAAATGATGCATGATAGAATCTAAGATCTTGTGTTTCTCTATGTCGTAACACTAGATGAAAGCTAAAGTTGATCTTACAGCGACTAATTTGAGCATTGAATATCTTATACAACGTATCTGTCTATTTGATAGGGTATTGTATCTCCGGGCTAATAAAGAAGGTGTATGTCGATAAATACTTGTTAATCTTGTGATGTGTCCTGATAGCTTCCCAATTTTCTCTATATATTTGTTGAATATCCGATGGAAGGATGTTTAGTGTCTCTGGTTCTCCGGCTGCTAAGATGCTCACTTCGTCTTCTACCAGTTGTTCAAGAATATTCTCGTCTGGTTGTATCTGACTGTTAGTTATATTGGTTTCATTTGGTGGTGTCGTCGAGGTTGTTGGTGGTGTTGTCTCTGATGGTGAAGAGGTAGTTGTCTCTGTTTCTGATGTATCCATAGGCCGGTGATGACGTATTCGCATGTGTCTTTGTAGATTGTCTTTTATGTTGAAAAGTTGTCCACAGATATGACATAAGTATGATTTCGTACCGTGAATGGTCCGAATGTGACGACTAAGATTATTCCCATCACGGAAGTCTTTTTCGCACACTGAACACATGAAAGTAGATCTGGTGGTCATATTGATAAACTGTTTTTTTTTTTCTTTCTTACAATCCGAAAAAATGTTCTGGTGTATACAATGTTTCAATGTTTTATCAGAGGCCGACGAAACGAATAAGGCTCACACCAAGTTTCACTGCTGTACCCAAGTCACTACGTGAACAATATCTGGTTACTACACTGCTCACACCAGCCTGAAGCACCTCTGTAGATACCCAAGTCAGCCCGTGAACTGGTACTGTGCTCACAAGAGACGCCGTCTATTTTATACACTGGGTCTGCACCCTACATAGCTGACGTGGCAGTTAGACAAGCTATTCTCACACCTGCTTCCCTACATACCGATGACTCATACTTAATGACTTTTGCATATGGGGTCGATGACGTAGGGGCTGTCTCGGACATCCGCGTTCTTTACCAAAAGGGGTATGTGATATTCTTGTAGGGACACGTTTTGTTTATGTATTTGTTTATAGGTGTCTGTATGTGTGTATAGTTGTGGTACCAGTAGTAATGGTATGGTTTATCTTTGAGTTTGTCTTTGAGTGTTTTTGTGTATTTGATTATGGGTGTGTACTTGAGTGGTTGTTTTATAGCTGTGTGTGGTTGACTTTGTGCTTGTATGTGTGTACTCGTGTCTGTATGTGTGTGTATAGATGTGATGACAGTAGTAATGGTATGGGTGTGTCTTTGTGCTTGTCTGTCTTTATGTGTATGTGTGGTTGTATGACCCTCTTTGTATGATTTTTTACACACCCCACAAAAATATAGTATAATAATAACGTACCAGCTAATATTCTTGTCGATAATATTGGTAGTACTATTATCACTACTAGTGATTCTTCTTCACTCTACCCACCACCATTGCACTATACGTACTTTCCCCTACAATTTCCTTACTTGACTACTTGACCACTGCTTGACCACTGTTTGACCACTAATTTACCACTCTTTAATCACCACCATATCATTACAATCACTTTTCCCTAAAATTTCCTTACTTGACTACTTGACCCTTACTTGACCATTGCTTGACCACTGGTTGACCAGTGTGTAATTGCGAACACCTCTTATTATATTTATGACCACCCCTGTATCACTCCTACTTGATCACTAATACCCCTTACCACCATACCCATTATAACTTTATAAGATTTCCTTTGTAATCGGTGAATATACCACCCTTTACCTTCACTACTATCACACTGTTCAGATGATAGTAACCATCTACACCTCTTACTTCGTCGAGTATAACCACGACCCATCACACCCTTGTTTATACATCACCACACATACACATTCATATACGCCACCACCATATATCCAACCCATGAGTAGAAACCACGACCCATCACACCCTTGTTTATACATCACTACACAGACACATTCATATACGTAACCACCATATACCCATCACACCCTTGTTTATCACTACCCATACTAATAGACGTAACCAAAATAACTTTCCCCCTTCGCTTTCCAGAACCAACTAAACATTTACCTTAATTACTTTTACACCCACCAGGCAGCGCCAAAAATTTCGTTCCCACACGCCGAAAAAAAGTTCCCACCAAAAATTTCCCCCCGCCCAACTCAAAAAATATTTCCTTCATAAACCCTATCAGCCTCCAGGTTCTGGAGCCATTTTACCCATATTTCCTTCATAAACACTACTATGGAGGCTGAAAATGGGGTCTGGAAACCCTAGTATACTACTCTAGTCGGAAAACATGATCCGATTATTGGCGCGGATTGAATCTGAACCACTTTCACGGTAGGCAAGGGCTCTTACCACTATGCTGCGGCAGGATATAAAGACATCGTTCGTGCTCTCTTTAAAAGTTAGCCATTTAATCATTGCCGTTTCTGAGCTGGCGTTGTGGCAAACGGGTTACGAACGCGATTCCACCTTAGAAACACAGCTGCTGGCGATTCGGAAGCAGACAGCCCTGCGTTGGTTTTCATACAATGGTATGAGAGGCTGTCGCTTAGAAAGAAATACCAAACTACGGAATGTAAATTTGTCATGAAATGACAAATAGTCTAAAAACATGCTGGGGTTGACTGCGACGTCCTTTAAAGGATATGCAACAATTTTATTTTTCTAGGCCGATGAATCTCTAAATACTGCAGCTGCGGATAAGTTGTATGAGTATGGAAGTGAGCGTCTTCTTAGATTCTCTTCATTTGCGATATAAGACAAGTCTATGGCGGCTCTAATTTCGAATCAAACTCTGAAAGCAAGGACAAGGATTCGAAATGCGTTAACAGAAGAGATGAGGAAATCAACTTATTCAAGGAGATTACTCCGTCAACAAGAAGGACTCTCGGATTTTATGCTTATTATCTGGTTACATCCCCTTAAAGATGAATTGTTAGTCGCTCTCAAGAGACTATTTTTGTTAATTTAGTTTCTCCAGTGTCCTTCGGCCGGCTTCGTAGCTTAGAGGCTATGACTTTTCTCCGTAATCTCGTATACTCTCGTCGGTAACGTGATGACGGTGAGAATCAGCAGTGGTTCGAATCGCATCGGTAACTTACGGGGTATGTGAGCCGGCCGCTCAGAAAGCAATGGCAAACCACTGAGCGTAATGTTGCCAAGAAATCAACATACAGCTGAAAGATGCTGGTGTTGATTGATGTTGACAGCGATGTCCTGTAAAGAATATGAAAAAAAGTGTCCGTCGAGCCGGCTACGTGGCTTAGAGGTTATGACTTTTCTCTGTAATCTCGTATACTCTCGTGGGTAACGTGATGACGGTGACAAGCAGCAGTGGTTCGAATCGCAACGGTAACTTACGGGGTATGTGAGCCGGCCGCTCAGAAAGCAATGGCAATCTACTGAGCGTAATCTTGAAAAGAAATCAACATACAGCTGAAAGATGCTGGTGTTGACAGCGATGTCCTGTAAAGGATATGCAAAAAAAAAAAAGTGTCCTTCGGTCTAAGACAATTCCGTTATGCAGGGTGTTTGTAAAGTTTCACTACACTTTGTATGTAGAATAAATTTGAAACATAACGTACATGATGTCATTAAAAAATTTGCTCCACAGTCTATCGTGAAGCAATATGCAACGAGCAACGAATGGCTGTTGTCACATGGAATAATTCTCTGCATTCCAAACAGAACGGTGTTATCAACTGATTAAATTATTTTTTTGGCTGAACAACTGTTTCGAAGTGGCGGTGGATACACACGGAAATAACAACAGACACGTTATAGAAGGTATTTGAAAATATGAAGAGACGTGTACATTCATGTCTTGAGGCCCGTGGTGGACATTTCCAATACCTTTTATATTGAATACTTACTGGTTCTTTCCAGCTTCCCCAAAACAGCGTTAGACCATAGCAGTGACTATTGTAATTAATTTAATGAATTTTTAGCACACTCTTGATGATGACGTCATGTACTACATTTTTCAAATTTGACCTACATAGAAAGTGTAGTGAGACTTTACAAAATCCCTGTACAATAATAACACTATAGGTGTTAGCATAATCACTATTCAGGACTCGAGGATTTAAAGTACCAACTCCTCCTTTTGTCCTTTATTCCCAACTGGGACACAGGCTCTGAAACAGCTCAATACAATGCTCTACACAGTCCTATCTTTTGCTACGCCATGCAGCCCCATTCATGTTTAACAACTTCTTCTTTCGCATTTCATTCTCCATTGGAGCAAGGCGGCTCAACCAGCTCATCCCGAGCCGTTCTATGTTTCGCTAACACATAGTCAGTTAGTTAGTTAGTTAGTATGTTAGTTAGTTAGTTAGTTAGTTAGTTAGTATGTTAGTTAGTTAGTTAGTTAGTATGTTAGTTAGTTAGTTAGTTAGTTAGTTAGTTAGTTAGTATGTTAGTTAGTTAGTTAGTTAGTTAGTTAGTTAGTTAGTTAGTCGCGGTTCCAACTTCACGGCAACGAGTCGTCCCCGTTATGCTCCGTTCTGTGCCAGTAAATATCACAAAAAATGCTCCTCATTGCCCAATGTGAAAAGTGGAAAAGACAGGAGTCTCGGCAAGCCAACAGCCCGCACAGGTACACCGTGCTTAATGCCGCCGCCAGAATGCCAACACAAAAGTCCTCCACGAAAAATACAGTTCATGGTCGATGGAATCGGCAGTTACCAGAAAGACTTCATTGACCTGGGATTTACCCAACATGGCTCGGTCTCTTTCCGCAGAGCGACCCACCGAAAACGCCGCGCAAAACACAAACTCCATAGATCTAGCAAAGACCCCCAGGAGTTTCCGAGAAAAATGCACTCGTGAACCGAAAAGGCAAATCAGTCAATTCAGCAACTGTCTTCGCTGTCGTTCCGAAGAAGAAGTTCAAAAACCCCTGACAGATGTAAAAGCGTTCCACACGAAATTCACAGCTCACAATGTCGCACCACGAACTCATTCAGTAGCAGAGCGACGGAACCATGCACTACCAGTCCAACATGAGGAAAATGCGAATGCAATCCGTAGCCACAAGTGAAAACACTCCAGAGGCCTTAACTGTTTAAATGCCTATCCGCAATGTTGGAAACCGGAATTCTCAATGTATCTCATGTAGCTCCCCGGCTGTCCTCGTATATTATTCATTTCTGTTTTCAATTCTCTTCTTCGTGTGATTTGTGTCTTCCTCACTCTGTATGTCTGTCTGTCTGTCTGTCTGTCTGTCTGTCTGTCTGTTTTTTTTCTCTCTCCCTCTCTGAGAGAGAGAGAGAGAGAGAGAGAGAGAGAGAGAGAGAGAGAGAGAGAGAGAGAGAAGAATATTGTGTATGTGTGTATGTGTATGTGTGTGTGTGTGTGTGTGATGAGAGAGAGAGAAAGAGAGAGAGAGAGAGAGAGAGAGAGAGAGAGAGAGAGAGAGAGAGAGAGAGAGAAAGAGAGAGAGAAGAATTTAAGGTAGGACAGTCAGACAGTGAGACGAACATACAAACAGTTAAATAGATAGATAACAAAATAGACAGACAGACAGACAGACAGACAGACAGACAGACAGACAGACGGACAGGCAGATTGATAAACAGGTAGTAAATAGGCAAATGTCTTCCAGTATGTTTTTAAACGAAATGCGCACCATTTAAGTGATGTGTACCAGAAGTAATCAATATCACGTGGGGCAGTGAATGACAGTAATAAACTTCCAATTTCCTGGCAATGCATAATTATACTCCGACAGGCAAACAATTGTCAAGACCCCTACAAAAGCCGACAGATGTAGGTCATGAACTTTGAGAAGGTTATTCCATCCATGCTCACACAACCTTCAACACATATAAAATGACACATTGACTGGTTCCGTTGCGCCAACAAGTTGCACTAGACACACTTAATCTCATGGCCTTAACTGATTCATTGCCAATGGATAATATATCGCCATACGTGACTTACCATTTAAGATGAAGGGTGGTATATCGCCGTACAAGGGGGGTCATCGTGTTATTTGCTTCGTTTCGCTGTACTTTCGCAATTGTAATGTTCAGTTAATATAAAGTTAGTTAGTTAGTCGATGTTCCAACTTCACGGCAACGGGTCGTCCCCATTATACTCCATTCCTGTGCCAGTGAATATCACGTAAAATGCTCCCTACTGTCCAATGTGAAAAGTCAGACATCCATCAACCCGCACAGGTACACTGTGCATAATGCCGCCGCCAGAATGCCCACACACAATTCATCCACGAAAACCACAGTTCGTCGTCGATGGATTCGGCAGTCACCAAAAAGATCTCATTGACCCGGGTTTTCTCACATGGCTCGGTCTTTTACCGCAGGGCGACCCGCCGAAAGCGTTGCACAAAGCACGAACTCCGCAGCTTCAGCGCCGACTCCCAGGAGTCTCTTGAAAAAATGCACTCGTGAACCGAAAAGGCAAATCAGTCAATTCAGCAACAGCCGGGAGCCATTGTTCCGAACATGCAGGTCACTGTACAGGACAGATGTAAAAGCATTCCACGAGAATTTCACAGCTCACAGTGTCGCCCACGCACTCCCTCAGTAGCAAAGCAACGGAACCATCTACTACCAGTCCAACATGAGGAAAATGCGATTGCAAACCGTAGCTACAAGCATAATCATGCCACAGGCAAAACGGTTCAACGCCTAACCGAAATGTTGGCGACCGAAAGTCTTGCAGTATCAGTTAATAGACATTTACACTATAATATTTGTTCATTTAATTGTGCACCATATTTGGTCCAAACTTGCGTTTTGTTTGGCACCGAATCAGTTAAGTTTATATTTACATACGAAATCCCATCAATTAGTTACACTACCACATCAATTCCTTGGCATGCTCGTCCGTTTTCCGTGGGTTCAAGTTCGCATCGAGACGGAATTGTAAAATTGATCTGCGCTGTCAGGTCTACCCAGCTTTAATCAGGTACCAGGAAATATCTTGAGAAGAAACAATGGCCAGTGTGATATTAACAACATCAGCCCACGGACACCGATTGGTCTATACAGAGATGGGGCTAGCACGTTATGCTCAATAGCCTCAATGTGTGGAAGATGGGTCCTGAAATGACGTCGACTCATGAAGCTTTTGGAGATTCAGAGGATGCCAAAATGAAGCCTAACTTAAACGTTCGCAGCCACAAGACAGGACACGAAGTTGTTAACAAATCCAATGAGACGACAAAAATAATGCCGGTAGTTTAAAACAAAATAATATTGCAGTTTGTATCGTCGTCAGCATCATCATCATTATTATATTCATCATCATCATTATTATATTCATCATCATCATTATTATATTCATCATCATCATCATCATCATCATCATCATCATCATCATCATCATCATCATCATCATCATCATCATCATCATCATCATCATCATTGTCACTACTACACAACCAACACTCCCATCACCAACATCACCACCATCATATGCCCTGCCAACTGGTGTAGGCGTTCATGCATCTATACATCTCTCTCTCTCTCTCTCTCTCTCTCTCTCTCTCTCTCTCTCTCTCTCTCTCTCTCTCTCTCTCTCTCTCTCTCTCAATAATAATACTTATATTTAACTTGTTTAGTAACACACAGTGCAGACAAGGAGTAATCGGAATTACCATCCAATACAGCCCAAGATCGCCTTCATCACCTGAATCCAAGATGGTCTCTATATCGTAATCTCCTAGCTTCTCTCTCAGACTCCAGAAGCGTCAATCAAAATGTCACCCTTACGAACTGGGCCTTTCACATTGCGAATAATTGATCTGTTGGAGTCATCCAAGAACTCGACTCGCACTTGTCTCGGGCCCTGGTGTTCCGAATGTATTCTGCTGATGATAATCCTCCATGCCAACATCCTAGTCCATCCTGCATCGTGTCTCTTGATCTGCTTCCACGCCTGCTACCGCTGATCTATTTGTGTGAGATAGAATAGAGACAATTCGCACTACACGGACGCACACACACACACACCCACACATCCACCCACCCACACCACACACACAAATACACCCACCCAGAAACATACACACAAAAACGCGCCACACACACAAACACACACACACTCAAACACAAACAATCACACAAACAAACACACACAAGCACACACACATGCTATGAGCACACGGACAAGTTGACCAGGCAAACCAGTCATGCTGCATCTGTCAGCTAAAACAAATATTTAAAAAGCCTTAAACAACATGAATTAAAAAAAAAACAAAACAACAACAACACGAACTAAACACATCAGCAAAAAACAACACAAACCAATCACCCTAAATTGATGATGACAAGTGAACAGCTGGAAATATTTGTTGTTTTTGTTTTGTTTTGTTTTTGTTTGTTTGTTGGCGTTGTCTCGCTTTGAAATCAAGAGCAGTCCAAACACATGCTACCACCTCTAATAGTTGTTACAACTGCGGAGTGCACTGGACTGATCTTTGCCTGTGGATTATCCATCCCTATTACCAGTGTCCCTCGCCATCAGGCGGACCCACTCCGACTTAAGAGTACTTGTAACTACGTCCCCAAGTCAAGGACTAGAAGTCAACATTTTAGACTTACTGAATCGGGTAGTGGTTGAACTCGCTAACTCGACATCAGTGCAGGGGAAGTTTAAAGGCGAGCGCTCTTATCCACTCGGCAGGGTAAAAACCTAAATGGACAAAAGTCTGGTGCTGTGAATTCTTTTGTACATGTATGGCAGCCGGACACTTAACACGAGTAGCTAGAGATGAATCCAGTTCCGAATTCAGTTTCATCAATGGACAGTGGAAAGGGTCAATGTTAGAGTAGACAGTGGTTCCAAATGTTGCTGTTATGTAGCTTGGGGCAGGGTTGGGGTGTGCGCCCAACCTTGCATAAATATCCCAGTGGCTCGTGCATTTATCACCTCTGCAGCAAAAGTCCAACTCCTGGCCTTCTCGTGGTGGAACTGTTTTAACTAACAGGAGAAGGGGCGGCGGCGAGTCACTGGCGCCGAAAAATAACCAGAAAGGTCTAGATATGTATGCACGTGATGCATGCGCAGACACGTGTGTGCGTGCCTACACACCTAAACTCGAATAACACCACAGTCTGCTCTAGTAAAGGAAATGTACTGAAGACGGAGGCAACCAGCCAGGAGGCGCACCACAGAAATCAGGATGCCACGCAATCACGACCAATTAGCCTCACCAGCTGTCTCTGCAAAATAATGGAGTGCATCATCAATCACAGACTGCAGTGGCACATTGAAAGTGAAAACATCATTGTGCCACAACAGGCTGGCTTTAGGCAGTGCTACTTCTACGGAAGATCAGACAACCTACCTCTCGCAAGAAATTGAGGATGCATTCCAAGAGAAGAAGCTGGTGCTTGCGGCAAGGATAGATCTGAAGAAAGCCTTTGACAAAGTCTGGAAAGAAGGTCTGATGAAGAAACTGAGAAACTGTAAAGTCAATGGAAGAATGTACAAATGGGTAAAAGTGTACTTGCACAACAGAAGAGCCCGAGTACAGATAGACGGACTCAAGAGCAAACAAGTTCTACTGCGTCACGGTGTTACCCAGGGCGGAGTCTTGTCCCCACACTTTTTCTAATCTTCATCAATGATCTTGTTGCTAATCTACCACATGGAATTAAAGTGGCAATGTACGCCGATGACCTGGTTCTGTGGAGCACAAATGAACATGCGTCAGTGGCCACCAGATCGCTACAAAGAGCTGTAGATACATTTGTTGCAAGGGCAAATAAATGGTGTGTCAGCATAAACACTGACAATTGCAGCACCACCCTATTTACCCTCTCTCCAAAACAAAAGGCAGGGATCGGATCATCCAGATAAATGCAATACCCCTAAGAGAAAATAAAGAACCAACATACCTTGGAGTAACATTTGATGGCAAGCTGACATGGAGAAAGCACATCAACAAAACAGCAGCAAATGCCAGTAGGAATATAGCCATCCTGAGAAAACTAAGTGGAACCACATGGGGAGCCAGTGGGAAAATACTTAGCAAAGTTTACCAACAGAGCATACGACCACACCTGGAATACGGGTCAACTGCGTGGTGTACAGCATCAAAAGCCACACTACAAAAGCTGGACAAGGTGCAAATTCAAATACTCAGAGTCACCACAGGAGGGAGGAGATCAACCCCTATAGTGGAGATGGAGAAGTTGGGGAGGACACTAGCACTGAGAGAGCGCAGAGATACAAAAAACGCTACTACAAACAGAGAAGTTCCTCAGCTTGCCAGGCCACCTTATGAAGATTTGAAAACTTAGCTGTGGGGCGGTTGGAAAGAAGCAGTTTTATCTCCCAGGCCAAACGACTCTGCAGAGAAACTACCGATCTGCCCACAGTTGGTATCCCCCTGACAACTATTCCAGAGCGAACTCCTTGGAAAGATGAACAAAGACTATCACTACAAATTCAGACAAAAGTGTGAGGAATATTTGACAAGGAAGAACAGAACAGTGTACAGCGCAGAACAGCCACTCTCAGCTTCCTTGATGAAGAATACAAACAGGACCTCTGGATCCGAATCAACACAGTTGGGTCAGCACAAATTGGTGTTCGAAATGGTGGAGCGGGCGTGTACATTAGAATACCAAAGTAACACCAGGGACACGGCCAGATTACCAACAGGGAAATACTGCCATAACTATGATGCTGAAATTGAGGCAATCAAGATAGCAACAGAGAAATTACTAAATACCAGCCATGGTACACAAACTGTGGTGCTATTGACAGATGCAAAATCTGTCCAACTCCAGTCATTAGGTATAGAACCACACCGATTCCCACACCAGCAGTAAAAGAGTCGGTTCCTCTGTACGCCAAAAAGCAATTGTATTTACCAATACATATGTACATGCCAGGCTTTCTACATCGGCAGAACAGAGAAACAGCTGAACAAAAGAGTATCAGAACACATACCTCAATGCGTCGATAAGATACGACACACAGGCGATGAGAGCCTAGTGGGGCCGACACACCGGAAGCTCCCCGCGTCTTCAATTGGAAGGCACATTCTCGAAAGCGGCCATGTGATTGACAAAAACATTGCCTTTCGCGTGTTGTTTAACACACAAAATACTCGCTTGTTAAAGTTTGCAGAAGCAATAATGATCTATCAACGCAAGCCAGATTTGTGCAAACAGAAAGACATGTTAGTCAGCTTAATTGACAGTAATTGCCAGGCAATAAATCGTGCAATCTATTGTTTGTGTCTTCGTATTAAAAAACAACCACATTTAAAAAAAAACATTTAATTGACAGCCAGGGTCCTCAATAGAAATCTTGAAAGCCAAATATCAGCTTCTCAAATGTCATTAACCTTATTCGCTGCTTAGTTTGTGAGATTCGGATATGTGCACACTAGGTCTGTTGTAACTATCTTTGTTGCTAACGTTGCCTTCTTTGATAACATTTTGTAGTAAATAAATATGTTGGTTGTCTTTGTTTTCTGTGTGCATTACACGCCATTCACCCATGATTAACACAGTTATTCGTCTTTTTTTCCCCAGAGCGTTCATTCTGGCTTGCAAGTGTTGTTAACGTTAGTTGCATATCCTTTACAGGACGTTTGCAGTCAACACCAGCGTTTTTTGCTTTTGTTGATGTCCTGACAAGTTTACTTTCAGTAGTTTGCCATTGCTTTCTAAACGACACGCACCAATACCATAGCGTAAAAAAGTAGCGCAATGCGGTCTGCTGCCAAATCACGCGCATCTGTGTTTCGAACGCGGGTATACGGGATTACGATCTGCGTTCGTAAAACCTTCGCCACGGAGTCCGGTGCAAGTATAGTACAGAATGAGTATGCGGCCTGCGCTCGTCATTTTTTCAGTTATCCGACCCGCCGAGAAAAACGTTTGGTGACCCCTGGTCTAGCTGAATGATATCCTCACAGTAGGTATCTTTAATGGTAGCAGATAGATTTCTAACCTAGCCTCTGATGTCCCCATAGTTCTGATCTTGTGCTAAATCTCTGCAGGAAAGCTTCCCTTTCCTCTTTGCCCATTGTCAAACGCGAACCGCTATCTCTGTATGTTGTACCCACTGTGGCAGGACGATCTTTCGTTTCCACCTGTCTATGCAATTTGCAGAAATTTCCCTGTGTTTTATCTCCTCTAATCTCATTCATAAAGTGTTCCTTTTTCACTCTTATGGGCTGTGTTGCACAGCGCTTGAATTCCTCCACCTTGGCTTTCTTTTCTTGCGAAGCTTTCTCCATTTCCTCTTGTGAGCTTTGGGGTGTCCGCCGCACTTTCTGTAACTGTTTAACTGCTGCTCTCTTGGATTTCCATGCACTCTCTACCTCAGAGGTCCACCAAGGAATCTGCACATACGTAGGTTTGCTAGTGACACTGCATGCCCTCTATCTGAGACGACCGATAAGGGTGTATTCCCTCTCATACTTAAAGGGCTGAGGTGCTCTAACAGCGTTGGTCTTGTTGGATTTAGAAATCAATAGTGAACAGGGTAGATGGTCACTCCCATGATCACACAGGATAGTCCATTTAACATTCAATACTGCCGACAGGGTGACAAATGCCAGGTCAATAGTCGTGTCCACATCACCAGGTCATCCCCATTCTAGTTGGCCTCCCATCGTTTATGCAGACCACTTCTGAATCCACCATGGCTTCCTCAAGGGCAGGGGTGGGCAAACGTTTTGTGTGTAGGGCCGCATTTACAAATGTAAAGCTATTGGCGGGCCGCATGCATGCATATATATATATATATATATATATATATAATATATAATATATATATATATATATATATATATATATATATATATATATATATATATATATATATATATGAGGCTGTGACATATATATATATTACATTACATTTACATTGGCACCTTGCCGTCTTGACAGACGATAGTTTGTGCTTTAAAAAGGCATAATAACTTTTACCTATGGCGGTAGCGAGTGTGACTGATAAGGCCAATTTGCGCTGTAAATGTCCGTTCACAGTGGGTGCATGTGAACACGTGGTCATTTCCACCATCATGCACCATCTTACGTCTCAAACGCTCGGTGTGTGACTTATCTGCAATAATTTTCTCCTTTGTCTTTATTCCATTTCTGATGTTTGCCCTCCATGCAACACGTTCAGCGGCGACTTGCTCCCAATGTGCATTATCAATGCCTGTATCAATCATGTCCCGCTTACACACATCTTTGTATCGTAGTAGAGGCCGACCCTGAGATCTCTTACCCATCTGTAATTCACCAAAAAAGATATCCTTTGGTATTCTACCATCATCCATCCTCCTAAGATGTCCTATCCATCTAAGTCTACGAAGACTGAGCATGGAATAAACTGTCACACAACCTGATCTTTCCAATACTTCAGTATTTGTGATTTTGTCTTGCCACTTAATACCAAGAATTCTTCGCAGACACCGCATATGAAAGCTGTTTAAATTTTTCTCTTGGTGTGAGTAAGTTGTCCAGGTTTCACTGCCATAGAGAAGAGTACTAAGGACACAGGCTTGATAGACAAGGACTTTTGTTTTGGCAGTAAGCTTCCTGTTCTCCAGACTCTTTTTCTTAACCTGTTCATTGTTATTGCTGCCTTACCAATCCGGATGTTGATTTCCTGATCTAGGGATAATTTGCTATTTACCACTGATCCTAGATATGTAAAATGGTCTACTATCTCTAGTTCGGCGTCGTCAATAAAGATTGATGGTACCCCATGTGCACCTTGTGACATAATCTGTGTCTTCTTTTTGCTAATTGTTAAACCAAATTCAGAACAAGCATTGGAGAATGCAGATAGTAGACATTGCAATTCTTCATCAGAGTGGGTCGTAACTGCAGCATCATCTGCAAAAAGCAACTCTCTGATCAGTACCCTCCTAATTTTGGTCTTAGCCTTCAATCTCTGAGCATTGTAAAGGCCGCCATCTGAGCGTGAGTGAATGTATATACCACCATCCTGATCACGAAAGGCATATTTCAGTAGAAGTGAAAAGTATATTCCAAAGAGGGTGGGAGCTAGTACACAACCTTGCTTAACTCCACTCTTGATTTCAAATTCTTCAGAAGTTGCACCATCAAACTTGATTATACCCTTCATGCCTGTGTGGAACGATTCCACAATGGACAGAAGAGTTGGTGGGCAGCCAATCTTCTTTAGTGCCTTGAACAGACCCTCACGACTGACCAAATCAAATGCCTTTGTGAGGTCGATGAAGGCAATAAACAGTGGTTGATTCTGTTCACGGCATTTTTCTTGCATTTGTCGCAATGAGAATATCATATCAGTGGTAGACCGGTTCTGTCGAAAGCCACACTGTGATTCGGGGTAGACTTGATCTCCTAGGACTTGAAGTCTGCGCAGAACAATTCTGGCAAATACTTTTCCAACAATACACAGAAGTGAGATACCCCTATAGTTGTTGCAGTCGCTCCGATCGCCCTTGTTCTTGTACAGTGTTATGATGCTTGAATCTTTGAAATCCTGTGGGACTTGTCCTTCTCGCCAGCATAGCTCTATTAGCTGGTGGATCTGTAGAGTGAGTGTGTCTTGCCCACTCCTGATAACCTCTATTGGAATCCCATCCTTACCTGGAGCCTTGCCAGATGCAAGTTCATTTATAGCACACTTAACTTCTGTTATGGTGGGAAGTGTGTCCAGGTGGTCAAGAGTTGGTAGAGCCTCTATGGCGTTGAGGGCATCATCCGCTAGTTTGGTCTCACTTGAGTAAAGCTCCAAATAGTGCTCTACCCATCTGTCCATCTGCTGTTTCTTATCAGTGATGATTTCTCCAGTCAAGGTTTTCAATGGTGCACTTCTTTTGATCACTGGACCACAGGCTTTCTTTATTCCTTCATACATGCTTCTTATGTTTCCCTTATCACTTGCGATTTGAATGGACTCACTATAACTTGATCCAATAATCATTTGCACACTGCCTGGCAGCCTTTTGCACATTCCTTCCTAGCTTGCCTTAGCTCACTCAGAGTGTTACGCGTTGGTCTTTCCTTGTTTCTTAAGAGAGCTTTCTTCTTCTTATCAATCAAGGGCTGCAGAGTCTCGCTGTTTGCCGCAAACCAGTCCTGCCTCTTATGATCCACAGTGCCGTAAACCCCTACGGCAGTTTTATAAAGAGTTTCCTTAATTTGACCCCACTTTTCATTTACTGTACAATTTTCTGGTGTATCAGTGAAAGCGTCTTCAAGTTGCTGTTGAAACTGAAAGCACTTTTCAGGATCGTGAGTGTTAATAATATTAATCCTGGGATAGATTTGTGTTTAGCTGTGTAGATTCTCTTTGGTCTCAGTCTAACCCTTGCAACAACCAAAGAATGATCCGTATCACAGTCAGCACTGTGGTAACTACGAGTCAATGATATATGGTTCAGATGTTGTCTCCGTGTGATGATGAAGTCCAGCTGGTGCCAATGGCCGGATCTTGGATGTTTCCATGTGACCTTATGCATCTCTTTTGTTTTAAAAAAGGAGTTTGTAATACATAGGTCATTACTGGTGCAATGCTCCAGCAGCCTTTGCCCATTTTCATTCATGCGACCGATGTTGTATTTTCCAAGGCACACTGGCCATGAACTCGAGTCCTTGCCCACACGAGCATTGAAATCACCGAGCATATAAATGTAGTCAGATTTTGGAACTGCCTTGATCACGGAGTCTAACTCCTCATAGAACGAATCCTTCACATCATCAGAGGAATCGAGTGTCGGTGCATATGCAGTAATAATGGTGGCAAACTCACAAGAGGTTGCCAAGCGCAGGGATAATAGTCTTTCATTTCCTCCTGCTGGAATTTCAATCATTCCCAGTAGCGAATTCTTCACTGCAAAGCCCACACCGTGTTGCCTTTTTTCTGCCTGCCCTCTACCCTTCCAGAAAAAGGTGTAATTGTTTTCCCTGAGTGACCCTTCCTCAGCGAGGCGAGTCTCCTGCAGGACCAGCAATATCAATGTTAAGACGATTGAGTTCGGCATCAATCACAGCCGTTTTTCTCACATCGTCAATATTGGTCAAGTCAGTGGAAATTCCTGGACACATGGTTCTCACGTTCCAGGTTGCAAGCCGTAGCTTGAGGTTTCTATTTTTATTTTCGTTTGTACCTTGGTGCATTGGTTTTACAGCCTGCGATTCAGATTTTGTCCTAGCCCCAAGCACCCATTGAAGCAGGCAGGCTGTGGCGGATCAGCACCCAATTGGCCTGGGGCTGCCCAGCTTGAGGCGGGCGGTAGCTGATCAGTGACACCTGTAGGTGTCTCCCACCGTCAGAGGCAACGCGTGGCGCCTCCATGTCTACGCCAACTGACAAGGACTTATAACCCGTAACAGTTGCCTCTCGCTTTGATTCCGAGACCAGTTAAGACCAGGGATGGAGTTATTGCCTCTCCATAGCACAAAGCTTGAGCTAAAATATAGAGATCATGTGTTGCCCATGCAGCATGATCCCTCTCTCGGCCTGCCTAGTTCACTCCAGAGGAAAGTAAACACCCCTACATCTGGAACAAGACAAGCTGCAGAAGCTGCCGGATCAGCAAAGCAATGCTCTAACTGTCCGCCTGTCGGAGCTTCGATCCTAGACCAGCCGCCAACCAAGGACTTAGGGCCTGGTCTGCCCTAATTACACAGACATGTGTAATGGGTTCCTTCCTTTTGAATTAATATATGGAGCAAATCCAAGAGGACCTCTCTCTATCTACAGAGATATGATATCACAACCAGTAAACACCCAATTACCACTTTCCACCTATGATTTAGTCACTAACACCAGAGACAAAATCATTAGATCCTGTATAATTGCCAGAACATCTTTACAGGAGAAAGGTTTTATATATAGGCAATACGCCAACAAGGATGCAAGAACTATTATATTACAACCCAACCAAGAGGTGTTGTTATTATTACCTGACAAGAGAGATTTACTTTCAACCTCTTGGCAAGGGACCATTTAGAGTTACCAGAAGAATTTCGGAAGTTGATTACGAAATCTCTTTAAATGGCAAATTGAAAATTTTCTATGTAAACATGTTGAAACCTTATTATTCCAGAAATGACAGCAACATGGACAACCAGACAGACAGAACAGGGGACACTAACAAGACTGACAAGAACGACAATCAAAACGAAACGACAGCTCCAACCAGACTTCTCAGCGACACTACGACAAACGAAAATCAAGACGGATCTACAGTAACGACACATTCCCTTGAAAACGAAGACAACGAAGACAATTTCACATTAACGACAATGTTCCCCAACGACGAAGACAACGAAGTTAACGACACATTAGCGACAATCAATTCTTAACGATGACGACAATGACATTGAGGACAATTTACAGACAGTAGCATCAGTAATAAATCAAACCGACATAGACAACACTGAAATTCCGGTTCCTATCATAAACGACAACGGTACAGTACAGGACATAAAAATCTTAGACACTGTGACACAACGACAACGACAAGACATTCTGTCTCTTCTTAACGAATATAAAACTATCTTCTCAAACAGACCATTGCCCTGAAGTTTGTCAATTCAGTTCATTTAAATTTTCCATAATTTCAATGGCAAACATAAAGTCTAACTTCCACTCTTTATTGACAATATTAGTATTAAAGTCACATTCAATGCCCTTCATCTCTAGGAACATCACTATTTCTTCTCTGAGTTCCCACACTCGCCTCAACACCGTGCCGAGACTCAGCCATCGAACACTGGTGTGGTACAGGTACAGTTTCCAAATCTTCAAGTAATGCCTTGAACTGTATGTGGTTAAGTCCTCTTGATCTGATAAGGTTGATGACACTGACAACTGGGTCAATAACATGCTTGATATTCAAAACAGTTTTTCACAGACTTTCTTGACGAATCACACAGTGAAGTGGTAATAATGTGTGGTCTGGATATTCTGCTTTAATCTTATCAATTATCAACTTTACCAGACCTACATTTTTTCCAGTCAAAGCACGAGATCCGTCAGTTGTAACACTTGCCATCTTGTTCCGAACTAACCCAGTTCTTTCAATACAGTTAGTAAAAGCATTGAATATATCATGGCCTGTGGTTGTGTCTTTGAGTGACTCAACACTCAATAACTCTTCAGTGAGTTTGAAAGAAGTGTTTATTCCACGTATAAATATCAATAATTGGGCAGTATCATGTACATAGGTACTCTCATCCAATGCAAGAGACTACCACAAAAATTGTTTACTTGCATCTTGAAGTTTATGCATAACATTGTTACTTACCTTATCAACACGTCTGACCACAGTTCTCCTGGATAAAGTAATGTTGTCAGATCTGTTTTTTTGTTGTTCTGGACACATAATGTTTGCTGCATCTAGCAAACATTTCTTGATGAACTCGCCATAAGAAAATGGCTTGTTCTGTTTTATAATTCTGTGTGACAGCACAAGACTAGCTTCAGTTACAGCATCTTGAATTCAAGTCTGTTTAGTGAAAACAGTTTGCTGTTTCTCCAAAATTTTTCACCAACTCATGGCATTTCCTTTCCCTCCCTTCGGTTGTTAAATTGTATCCGAAATCGGAATATTTGTTTGATAATGTCTTTTTAAATTGTACTCCTTGAAGACAGCCACTGACTCACGACACAGCAAGCAAACTGATTTGCTACCAACTTTGATAAACAGTACTTAGTTGTCCATTCATAATTAAAAACACGGCATCTTCAATCTTACGTTTGTTATTTACACTCATTTTTTAAATAAAATTCGAACAGTTAGAATTGTACAAAACTTTAAAACGGAAATGAAACAAAACCTACTTACGGCTGTGTGTGAAAATAAAATATTCAGAAAACAAGTAGTAAACTCAGAATAAATTTCAGAAATATATCAAGACTACTACAACAAATAAATTAATTTGAACATTGTAAATGTGGAAATAATTTATAACAGCAAAAGACTTTTAAATTTAATATTTTCTTGCAAAATAAATCATTTTATTCACCGGAGAAATATCTACTTTTCATAAAATCATCCTTATTAAATTTTTCATGTCGATAAATATTTCTCTATATAAAATCGATAAATTCGCATTTTAGCATAACATGGTTCCAAATGTTGCTGTATGTAGCCAGGGGCCGGGTTGGGGTGAACGCCAAACCTTGCATAAATACCCTAATGGCTCGTGCATTCATCACCTATGCAGCAGAAGTCCAACTTCTGGCCTTCTCGTGGCGGAACTGTTTTAACTAACAGGAGAAGGGGCGAAGGCGAGTCACTGGCGCCGAGAAATATACAGAACGCTCTAGATATGTATGCTCGTATGTGCATGCGCAGACATGTGTGTGCGTGCCTACACACCTAAACTCTAGTAAGACCACAGTCTGCTCTAGCAAAGGAAAGGTGCTGAATAAAGAGGCAACCAGACAGGAGGCGCACCACAGAAATCAGGATGCCACCAATCACGCGCAATGAAATATGTCGACTACGGCTAAATGTTGCGGTGCTCGCCCTACTTTGGACCCCCAGGCAGGTGCAGTGCCGAACCATATGCCTCGAAAGAGTCCAACCACAACTACTGGAGGTCCTTCTCAGATGTCCTGTTGAGCAAGGGGACCTGAGAATAGAGCGTCTGGCCATACCAAACAAAGAATAAAACTAATGCACTGGAATGCGGAGGGATTCAGCAACAAAACAATAGAACTATAAAACATCCTGGACCAAGAAAAGGTAAGCGTATGTTGCTTGCAAGAAACTCACCTCAACGAAAACGAAATGATGTTTGGAAATTGCCTGTATTAAGGACACTACTTTCTGAACTTAGCAGCTAGCATAAGGTCACCATACAGTGGATACCATCCCACTGTGGAGTACCCGGAAACGACAGAACTGATCGATTGGCTAAGGAAGGAGCAAAAGAAGAACAGCCTGATGTGCCCGTTACCACCAAAAGAAAAGAATGATCAAATCAGTCAGAAAGCCACCAAAACCTGATCAAGACGACTACCACGTTATGGACAGACCAGAACAAGTCATTATTCTGCTCCTCAGAACTGGAAACAATAGATTACGCAACCACATGTATACAAGATTCAAGATTGGTGAAGCAGCCATGTGCACGTGTGGATTATCGTCGCAAACAGCAGAGCACATACTCAAAGACTGCCCAAATTACAACATGTCTAGGCTAACCTTCTGGCCAAGAGAGACGAAAGTGGAAGATAAACTCTATGGACTGCTGAGTGAACTAAAAAGGACAGTTAAATTCACACAAGAGGCAACATTGCGGTTATAGTATTTAAGGCGAACGAAAGAAGAAGAAGAAGCATTGATAATTAGAAAGAAATCTTATCAAAAATGTTGAAACAATCATAACGGTACATGAAATTCTTTAAAATTCACAACAAAATAACTTAAAAACGAAGTAAAAATCAGGTGGCGGGCCGTATGCGGCCCGCGGGCCGTAGTTTGCCCACCTCTGGCCTAGGTGATAGGAATGAGAGAGATGGCGATTAACATGCGAAGTGAGTAGGGTAAAACCTGGTGTGGCACAATCAGGGCCTGCGTGCACTTATTGTCGCACTGGCGAAAGGCCGTGCAAGCTTATGGGGCTTATGTTGACAAATATTACAAATAGTTCTCTCCACATTCTTCCTCTCTCTCTCTCTCTCTCTCTCTCTCTCTCTCTCTCTCTCTCTCTCTCTCTCTCTCTCTCTCTCTCTCTCTCTCTCTCTCTCTCTGCTAAATGCTGGTGCAATTACGTTTGCATAGAGAATATTTCAAATATCATAATAACATGATAGTAATGCCTTGATTGATCACTACACTTATGTTCAAGCATTCAGCGGAGTTTTTTTTTCTCGCAATCATATTTACATCGCTGTCAACAACAGCATTTTACCGCTGTTGTTGATGTCTTTGCAAGATTACGCAGAGTATTTTGCATTGCTTAGTGAGCGACAATATCAGATACTCCTGTAAGTAACCAACGCAACCCGACTCCCTACCGAATCTCGCGCAGCTGTTTCCCCACACGTGAATATACGGGATTACGGAGAAAATCGTTAACACCTCGCCAGGGAGATCGGCTCCGCGGAATTGCTAGATATCTAAAAGAAAAACACCCCGACAAACAAAATTGATTGTCCTTCATTATTATTCTGATGATCATAATTGTTCTTCTCTTGTATCATCATAAAGGTTTTTCACATAATCTGACCATGCATGTAAAATCTGATCTTTTTCTATTATGATTTTGCCATTTTGGTTTTTAGGCAACCTGTTGATGTGTGTGTTCTTTTGTTAGTGATGTCATTAATTCTTGTGTGCATTAATTTGGCTATTCTGGGTGTTGTGTTGGTTTTCAATTTCCTTGCAATTTTCCTCAAGCCATGTTTCCTTTGCCTCTTTGCATAGCTTATAATTTTCCTGTGAATCTCTTCGTATATTTCCTTGTTATTTTTGTTATTTCTTCTTATTTCCATGAGTTTTAAGATGTCTTCCATCATCCATTTCTTGCGTCCTATTATTTTTATTGTTGGGATTATCATTGTTGTTAGCGCAGCTTCTTGACCGATTTCTTTTATATTTACAATTGGTCACTGACGTCTTGAAATAAAATTTCCATATCGGACAATGCATCGAATCTGTTATTTACCTCTACATTGAGTTTATCTTTTATCTCGTCACTCTTCAGTGCCTGTAGATCAAATTTTGCGTTTCTATTTGTATATTTGACTTTCTTTAATTTTATATGTAAATTCTTCTTCTTCTTCTTCAGCGTTCAGAGCTATATAGTAGCAATGGAGAAAATGGGGAGGACACAAGCTTTAAGAGAACGCAGAGATACAAAAACACTCGTACAAGCAGAAAAGTTTCTCAGCTTGCCAGGCCACCCTATGAAGAACCGATTTGAAAACTTAGCTATGGGGCGGTTGAAAAGAAGTAGTTTTCATCCACCAGGCCAAACAACTCTGCAGAGAAACCATCGATCTTCCCACAGTTGGTATCCCCCTGACAACCTATTCCAGAGCGAACCCAGTGGAAAGATGAACATAGAATATCGCTACAAATCCAGTCAAAAGTGAGAGGAATATTTGACAAGGAAGAACAGAACAGTGTACAGCGCAGAACAGCCACTCTCAGCTTCCTTGATGACGAATACCCACAGGACCTATGGATCCGAGTTTACACAGATGGGTCAGCACAAAATGCTGTTCGAAATGGAGGAGCGGGAGTGTACATAGAATACCCAAATAATACTAGAGACACGGCCAGAATTCCAACAGGAAAGTACTGCCATAACTATGATGCTGAAATTGAGGCAATCAAGATAGCCACAGAGAAATTACAAAATACCAGCCATGGTACACAACCTGTGGTGATATTGACAGATGCAAAATCCGTAATAGAGGCGCTCCTGTCTGGGAAATTGCCAGTTCTGAGGACACTACTTTCTGAACTTAGCAGTCAGCGTAAGATCACCATACAGTGGATACCATCCCACTGTGGAGTCCCCGGAAACGACAGAGCTGATCGATTGGCTAAGGAAGGAGCAAAAGAAGAACAACCTGATGTGCCTATTACATACCACCAAAAGAAAAGAATGATCAAATCAGTCAGAAGGCCACCAAACCCTTACTCAAGACGACTACCACGTTATGGACAGACCAGAACAGGTCATTCTTCTGCGCCTCAGAACAGGACACAATAGATTACGCAACCACATGTATACAAAATTCAAGATTGGTGACTCAGCCATGTGCACATGTGGTTTGGCGTCGCAGACAGCAGAGCACATACTCCAGGATTGCCCAAACTACAACATATCCAGGCGAACCTTCTGGCCTAGAGAGACAACAGTGGAAGATAAACTCTATGGACCGCTGAGTGAACTAAAAAAGACTGTTAGATTCATACAAGAGACAACATTGCAGTTATAAACATATTTCAGGCGAACGAAAGAAGAAGAAGCGTTCAGAGCCATTGAGGTTCTTTGCTGCAGATACAATCCGTCTCCATTCGTCTCTCTGGTTGACATTCTCTTGCCAGTCGTTGATTCCAAGTGCTTGTAGGTCTGTATATATATTATCTCTCCACCGTCTTCTTGCCGGTCTCTCTGGCTGTGGGGTTACAACACTTTCTCTCTGTAATCCCGTTTATCACGCAGAGTCTCGCAGCGGAGCGAGAGCTGAGGCGGTTCGACCCCCGCCCGTGACTTGCGGGATACTGAGCCGGCCGCTCAGAAAGCAATGGCAAACTACTGAGCGTAATCTTGCCAAGAGATCAACAGACAGCTGAAAGATGCTGCTGTTGACAGCTAAGTCCTGTAAAAGGATACGCAAAAAAAAAACCGTCTTCTTGGTCTACCTTATATGTAAATTGCCTAAGATTAATCTATGGTTGCAGCATCAGTCTGAGCTTGGTAGGGGGGCATAAACATCTAATATTGATACAAGGGAAATTACTAGAATTTAAAATGAAAATGGTATACCTAGGTATAATACCAATAACTAACATTAGAATCTTTCATGTTTTATTGAGAAATAGAAACAATTGATACCTCAGTCTCATTTTTCCAATTGTGAGAAGAAAGCTATTAAAATCTTTATATAACATTTGTTTAATTTTTATTTACTTACATTTTATGACCCACTTTTTCAATTCTATGTTTTTTGTTTAATTAGTTAAAACTGTACTTTTAATGATAGGCGGTAATCGCGTTTTCAGCTATTATCCCCTCTGTGGGGAAACATTTTTTTTTACTGGCCTCTTAAGGCCACCCACAATTTAAAGATAGTTTACTTACATTAACGGCGAGAGACCTTGGAAGTCCATGGAGTTTATGTTGATAAATATAAATATTGAGCACAACCCACTACTGGCAACGCCGATCGCATTCTGATATGAACCTAAGGCCTATCCACGTCAATATGGAAGCACTATACTCGAGTTTCGCCTCGAGTATAGTGCTTCCATATTGACGTGGATAGGCCTTAGGTTCATATCAGAATGCGATCGGCGTTGCCAGTAGTGGAATTGTGCTCAATATTTAAATTTCAAATCCCGAAACAACCACATAATCAGTTGATAAATATGTTTAGAGGAAATGTCATTTATGTTTGTAAATTTCATTCAATTTGAAAAAATAGTTCTCTCTCTCTCTCTCTCTCTCTCTCTCTCTCTCTCTCTCTCTCTCTCTCTCTCTCTCTCTCTCTCTCTCTCTCTCTCCTCTCCCCCCCCCAAATGCTGGTGCAATTACGTTTGCTTAGAGAATATTTAAAATATAATAGCATGATAGTAATGCCTTGATGGGTGCCTCCTTCCCTCCACTATCCTACGGGACACCCTTGGGCAAGGTGGAGTACCCGTTTAGCCCCCCGATCAGGGATACGTGAAGCCATGGGTGCAGGTGGTGGATGAAGTTGAGGAGCAGCCGACAGATAGTTGTAGGTTATGGTCTCCAGTTTCACGACGGTAGGCAGAGGATCTCTTTTTGGGAGACATTGGCTACGGTCATCGACCAGTATGGTCACTGCTAGGAAGGAAAGCAATGGCAAACTACCTTCTTTACAGATGCCAAGAATATTATGTACTGCAGTCTTATCGATAATCAGAGAAACAGCGTAAATGGGTGCTCCATAGGAGCAGCCTCGCCCGGTAGGGGTAGTCATGTGCACCAGGTGATTCCAGACCGTCATCAGGGCGACTAGGTGCAAAAGAATATCAACATTGAAAGTAGGAACTTGGAATGTAAGAACTATGAGTGGGGATGGAAAATTTGATAACATTAAGAATGAAATGAGAAGATTAAATATTAACCTGTTAGGTGTATGTGAGACCAGATGGACAGGAATGGGCATTATAACATCTGAGGAATATAGAATAATCTATTCTAGTGGAGAGAAACAACAGCGAGGAGTAGCAATTATAATGGATACAGAGAGAGCAAAATCGATCAAAGAATATTGGACTGTATCAGACAGAGTGTCCCCTCTGCTGTGTGTCCACCGTGACGAGGTAGAGGGGCTTGTGCGTCCCAATGACCCCAAGAGCTATGCCGACGGTAGCACAGCTACTGGTAGGGCCACCCATGTCGGACAGGTCAAGGGAGAGGGACCAGACGAAGAGACACACAAACCTGCTGCCTTGTAGGTAGACTGGGGACAGTCAAAGGCTAGGGAAAGCACCCCAAATACATGCTTGTCGAAATCGGATGTACTGAGCCACAGGCTTGACAAAGCAGTTGCAACGTGAAACCTGCTGCCTTGTAGGTAGACTGGGGACAGTCAAAGGCTAGGGAAAGCATCCCGAATAAATGCTTCTCGAAATCGGATGTACTGAGCCACAGGCTTGACAAAGCAGTGCAACGTAACTTATTTCATGATGTCACAAATCAAAATTAATCGATATGGTGCTAATCCCGTGAAGTCCCATCAGGCGGTGATAGTGCCGGGCCCCCTGCCTCGAGGGGGTCCACCCATGACTACTGGTGGTCACCTTCCCCTGTGCTGTGGAGTCAAGGCACAGAGGAGTAGGTTAAGAGCTATTGACCAAATACCCCGGACACTCAACATACTACAGTGGAATGCCGAAGGAGTTTACAAGAAGAAAGACTCCCTAACACAGCGTCTTCATAAAGATAGAATAGATGTGGCATGCATTCAAGAGACACACCTCAACGCCAATCACAAATTCTCAGTCAGAGGATATCAGGCCACACGTTTCGACCGCGAAGGACACAAAGGAGGAGTTCTAATACTTACACGAAATACAATACCTTGCAGCGAAGTATCTGTGATCTCTGACAACCAAACGGAAATTATAGGTGTTGATATAATGATAAAGGACGTGAAAATAAGAATCTACAATCTGTATAGCCCAGCAGATAAGGACCTTACACTCTCAAACATGAAAATAACTGACACAAACTGCATTATTGTCGGAGACTTTAATAGCCGTTCAGAAAGATGGGGATACCCAGATACTGACAAAAGAGGAGATGAATTGGAGGACTGGGAAATAGACTCAAATCTCCATCTACTCAACAAAGCGGATGACACACCGAGCTTCTACTCCAGAAGATGGCTTACCACTTCTACTCCAGACTTAGCTTTCTGCACAGGAGACATCCTCCACAAAATCGATCGCCATGTGCTGGACCAATTAGCAGGTAGTGACCACAGACCAATCAAGCTTGAAATGAATATGGAGTATGTTCCACAGGAGCAAAAGCCCTTGCCCCGCTGGAATTACAAACGAGCAGATTGGGACAGATTTGCCATACTAACAGACAAATATTGTGAAAACATAAATACACGATATGGCAGCATAAAGCAAATGGTGGAAAGTCTAAACAGAGCGATAATACAGGCAGCCACTGAGTCCATTCCAAGAGGAGCGAGGAAAAATTACAAACCATACTGGACTGAAGAACTACAAAGTTTGGAGGACAAAGTTGAAGATGCCAGGAAGACAGCAGAGAGAGAACAAACAATTGAAGCAAACATCTCTCTCAAAGCCATCTCAGCAAAATATAAAAGAACAGTAAATCAAACAACAAGAGATTGTTGGAGGGAAAAAACAGAAAACCTGAATTTTGACAGGGATGGAAACAAACTATGGAAACTAGTGAAAGCCATGAACAATGAAGGACCTAGAAACAAACAAATAACAATTAAACAAGGAAATGCCTTGCTTACAGGCAAAAAGGCTGCAAATGCACTAATGGAACACTATGCAAATGCAAACCACATTGATATTACAACCGAACAGAAGAAAGCAATCAAAGACAAACAGATACATCATAGAAATACAGAGACAGCAGCAGAATATATGATGGCAAATCTAACAATGGAAGAAATGGAACAGGCAATGAATACCCTAAAAAAGAAGAAATCACCAGGAAAGGATGGAATCACAAATGAAATGCTAATAGGACTTGGCACCAAGGCAAAGAAGAAACTACTAGCAGTCCTAAATAACAGTTGGAAGAGAGGAATAGTCCCACAGGCATGGAAGGAAGCTATACTAATACCATTCCCAAAGAAAGGAAAAGACCTGGAAGAACCAAATGGCTATCGACCTATCAGTCTACTGAGCTGTGTAGGAAAATTAATGGAACGCATTATCAATGGCAGGCTAACATGGCATCTGGAAGAAAACAAACTCTTAACACCACACCAAGCAGGATTCAGAAAATACAGATCCACTGAAGATCAAATAACCTATATAGCTCAGGAAATAGAGGATGCCTTCCAAGAGAAAAAGCACACACTAGCAGTCTGGATAGATTTAGAAAAAGCATTTGATAAAGTATGGAAGGAAGGACTGAAAGTAAAACTGCAAAACATGCATGTTTGTGGAAAAATGTATAAATGGATCAGCCACTACCTTGAGAACAGAACTGCCAGGACAAAAGTACAAGGACAAACAAGCAAAATGATGCTGCTGGAGCAAGGTGTCCCCCAAGGAGGAGTTCTTTCACCAACATTATTCCTAGCATATATAAATGACATCACAGAAAATTTTCCAGCCAGAGTACACACATCCTCCTTTGCAGATGACCTAGCCATATGGACATCTGAAGAATATATTAGTACAGCTAACAGCAGAATACAGCAAGCCTTATTAGCGCTAGAGGACTGGTCAAAATCATGGCTAGTGAAGATAAGTGAGGAGAAAACAACATGCACAGTGTTCTCCCTCTCAAATAAAACTCAGCAACCTAAGCTGGTATTGAATGGAAAATATTGCGCCATGAAGAAAATCCAAACTATCTAGGAGTCACCTTTGATCGTCGCCTGACATGGAAGACACAGGTTGAGAAAAATCGAACAAGAGCAAGGCAGAGAATGGCAATCATGAAAAAGCTTGCTGGTACAACGTGGGGAGCAGATGAGAAAGTTCTCAAGAAGTTATATACTGGACGGGTGAGGCCAGTACTGGAATATGGCATTGCAGCTTGGGCAACAGCAGCTAAGTCAAACTTAACAAAATAAGTAGAGTCCAAAACCAAGGAATGCGAATTATAACTGGAAGCCTGAAGACAACGCCTATTAATGAACTAGAAAAGATCACTTGTTTACAACCAATGCAGGATAGAAGAGATAGCAGAGCCCAGCAACAAGCAGAAAAATTTAGAAGATTGACAGACCACCCTATGTACAACAGATTTAATGGTTTTGGAAAGGGAAGACTGAAGCGTAGCAACTTTGTAGAAACTGCAAAACGAAGGATTAGGGCAGATCCTATACTTAACATATCAACAGTCAAGCCCATACACAATGCACACAAGTTCCCAGCTTGGAGACAGCAGCAACTGCCTGAGATGATAGAAAACATTCCTGGTATTGAGAAAAAGAACACTCAGCATGAAACCGAAAGAAGAGAAATAACCCTAAACTACATAAAAGAACATTACCCAAGCAGGAATTGGACCCATGCATATACAGATGGATCAGCCAAAATTCAATAGAGAATGGAGGAGGAGGAATTCTCCTAAATTTAAAAAATGGAGTGAAAAAAACACATTCAATGGCAACTGGAAAATTTTCAAGTAACTTCAAAGCGGAGGTAGAGGCTTTGAAAACTGCAGCAGAAATGCTCCTGATGGAGGAAAATAAAGAGAAGCAAATAGCTATCTTCACAGATGCAAAGTCAGCTGTCTCAATACTCAAGAGCAATAACAGCACAGAACTAACTGACCTAAGAGCAGCACTCCATGGTCTATGCCAGAAATCCAAAAAAGTTGTAATACAGTGGATCCCATCACATTGCAGTATACCTGGAAACGAAGAGGCTGACAGACTGGCAAAAGAGGGCGGACGACTACCACAGCCTGACATAGACATAACCTATAATGAGGCAAAGAGGTTGATAAAAAGCACTTATAGAACCAAATGGGAATCTGAGCATCCAGGCCATCAGAAGGATGATGCATATTACAAACTCGACCGAAGAGAACAAGTAGCAATCTTCAGACTCCGCACAGGACATAACAGGCTGAAATACCACTTGTTCAATAAACTAAAGATAGGAGATACTGATGAATGTAATTGTAGAACTGGAAAAATGACAGCAAAACATTTGCTGCAGGATTGCCCAACGTATGCAGAACAGAGAAAGATATTTTGGCCCACACCTGCTTCATTTGAGGACAAGCTCTATGGAGATATCAACAAGCTCAAGTTGACTGCAGCTTACTTTAACTACATACAGGTTGTCATTTAAAGGTGCATGAAGACCCAGAGGCATGAAATGAAATATTGCTTGATAGCAAATCCATTATGTGGAAAGTCCAAATCGAAAGCTCGCTGTGTGGGCTTCATAAAAGGTGGAAAAGTGTCCTAGTGGCACGAAATGGAATATTGCTTGATAGCAAATCCATTACGTGGAAAGTCCGAATCAAAAGCCCATTGTGTGGGCTTCATAAAAGGTGGAAAAGTGTCCTAGTGGCATGAAATGGAATATTGCTTGGATAGCAAATCCATTACGTGGAAAGTCCGAATCGAAAGCTCACTGTGTGGATGTCATCTGCAGACTGCATACTTCTGGTTTCCGGAAGAACAGCCTATGGTGAACGGAAGGCCCAATATACGGAAGTGAGGCTAAGCAGCCATGTGCAGGACGTGACGATTCCTTGGGTGAGCCCAGTACCAGAGCGCTATGTATCGGCTCTGCAAGTATGAAAGCCTCCTTGGATGGCGGGGAATGCCCATGGTCTGCCCCTGCCTTCCCTTGAGGGCTGACCAGGATCTTTGGCTGTTCTATATGGACCAGCTGGGATGGGGGATAACACCACAACAGTGAGAGTCAAACGTCCTAAGAAACCCCCGGGAAGGTTAACCCGGTCAACAAATGCCCGCAGAAGTCGGATGTGTCGGCCTAACGGCGCAAGAACGCAGCTCTGCTGTAAACAGGCACAACGCAATCACATCCGAAAAAAAACTCCGGATGAACGAAGAAGAAGAAGAAGAAGACAGAGTGTTACTGGTGAAGTTGAGTGGAAGACCTTTTGATGTCAACGTCATACAAGCTTATGCACCAACAGCAGACAGTAGTGATGACAGCATTGATGAATTTTATAGTGATTTAGAGAAAAGCCTTCAAGAAATGCAAGAATTCTGAAGTAAATACCATAATGGGTGACTTGAATGCCAAAGTTGGAAATCAACAGGACGGATGCATAATGGGCAACTATGGACTAGGGCAGGGGTGAGCAAACGTTTTGTGCGTAGGGCCGCATTTACAAATGTAAAGCTATTGGGGGGCCGCATGCACACATATATATATATATATATTGTATAAAATGTCCATTTTTGCTTACAACAACCTATCACAATAAGTAATTATTAATTATTGATAGGTTATTAAGCAGTATAAATAAATAATGATTGCAATGTTATTTTACTTATATACTTATACATTATATTTGACAATATGGACAAACACGTTACTAATTTGTTAACAAGGTTTTACAACTTGTTATATAAAAAATATTCTTTATTATCTATCAATGACTTTAATTTAGACACAAACCGACTACACTGTCACTATAATTGTTGATTTCTAATGAGATGTATGTAACTGCTTGCACTTTTTGACAATATTCTTGAAATCTGGAGCAAGTTTACTTGTTGAAATTCGCATGACAGCATGCAAGTTGCAGTCAGACAATAAAGACCTACTCTTAGATTTGTTGATCTTCAAGGAAGAGAATGCTTCTTCGCAAATGTATGTTGATCCAAACAATGATACAAGTTTAGCTGCAAAGTTTTTCAAGTTGGGAAATGATTCCTTGTGATAAAGATCCATAGAAATCCAGCAAACCATCTGACTTGAATTTCTCTTTCAGGTCATGATCTGCTTCTAAGTCAAGCAGCTCCAACTGTATATCCTCTGTGGCTGTATCAGATTCTGCACTAAAAGGGGAACTGAGAATATTGAACTGTGGCTCTACATTCTTGAACTCTTGGAATCTCCATCCAAATTCTTCAATCAGTGCATCTAATTGGGCTTTGTACTTTTCAGTCATTTCACCAGAAATGGTTTCTTGTTTCAGCAAAGGGAAGTGAAAAATCTTTTTCACTTGCTTGTCTGGAGTACAGTGACAGTTTTGCCTGAAATGATTTTACATGTACATACAATTCATGTGCGAACACACCATTGCCCTGAAGTTTGTCAATTCAGTTCATTTAAATTTTCCATAATTTCAATGGCAAACATAAAGTCTAACTTCCACTCTTTATTGACAATATTAGTATTAAAGTCTCACTCAATGCCCTTCATCTCTAGGAACATCACTATTTCTTCTCTGAGTTCCCACACTCGTCTCAACACCGTGCCGAGACTCAGCCATCGAACACTGGTGTGGTACAGGTACAGTTTCCAAATCTTCAAGTAATGCCTTGAACTGTATGTGGTTAAGTCCTCTTGATCTGATAAGGTTGATGACACTGACAACTGGGTCAATAACATGCTTGATATTCAGAGCAGTTTTTCACAGACTTTCTTGATGAATCACACAGTGAAGTGGTAATAATGTGTGGTCTGGATATTCTGCTTTAATCTTATCACTTATCAACTTTACCAGACCTACAATTTTTCCAGTCAAAGCACGAGCTCCGTCAGCTGTAATCACTTGTCCATCTTGTTACGAACTAACCCAGTTCTTTCAATACAGTTAGTAAAATCATTGAATATATCATGGCCTGTGGTTGTGTCTTTGAGTGACTCAACACTCAATAACTCTTCAGTGAGTTTGAAAGAAGTGTTTATTCCACGTATAAATATTCAATAATTGGGCTGTATCATGTACATCGGTACTCTCATCTAATGCAAGAGACTACCACAAAATTGTTTACTTGCATCTTGAAGTTTATGCATAACATTGTTACTTATCTTATCAACACGTCTGACCACAGTTCTCCTTGATAAAGTAATGTTGTCAGATCTGTTTTTTTTTTTGGTTCTGGACACATAATGTTTGCTGCATCTAGCAAACATTCTTGATGAACTCGCCATAAGAAAATGGCTTGTTCTGTTTTACAATTCTGTGTGACAGCACAAGACTAGCTTCAGTTGCAGCATCTTGAATTCAAGTCTGTTTAGTGAAAACAGTTTGCTGTTTCTCCAAAATTTTTCACCAACTCAAGGCATTTCCTTTCCCTCCCTTCGGTTGTTAAATTGTATCCGAAATCGGAATATTTTGTTTGATAATGTCTTCTTAAATTGTACTCCTTGAAGACAGCCACTGACTCACGACACAGCAAACAAAGTGATTTGCTACCAATTTTTATAAAACAGTACTTAGTTGTCCATTCATAAAAACGCTCCTTAATTAAATTAAGACCATTTTTACTTCATTCGAACCGTTGGCATGACTCAATTAAAACGGTATGAAACAAAACTTACCGGCTGACACTGAAAATAGTTCTGTCAATACAGTTAGTAAAAATCATTGCAATATATCAGACTTCTTGTGTTCTTGTGAGTGACTCAACACTCAATAACTCTTCAGTGAGTTTGAAAGAAGTGTTTATTCCACGTATAAATTTCAATAATTGGGCTGTATCATGTACATCGTACTCTCATCTAATGCAAGAGACTACCACAAAAATTGTTTACTTGCATTCTGAGTTTATGCATAACATTGTTACTTATCTATCAACACGTCTGACCACAGTTCTCCTGGATAAAGTAATGTTGTCAGATCTGTTTTTTTTTTTTTGGTTCTGGACACATAATGTTTGCTGCATCTAGCAAACATCTTCTTGATGAACTCGCCATAAGAAAATGGCTTGTTCTGTTTTACAATTCTGTGTGACAGCACAAGACTAGCTTCAGTTGCCGCATCTTGAATTTCAAGTACTGTTTAGTGAAAACAGGTTTGCTGTTTCTCCAAAATTTTTCACCAAACTCAAGGTCATCCTTTCCCCTCCCCTTCGGTTGTTAATTGTATCCGAAATCGGAATATTTGTTTGATAATGTCTTCTTAAATTGTACTCCTGAGACAGCCACTGACTCACGACACAGCAAACAAAGTGATTTGCTACCAATTTTTATAAAACAGTACTTAGTTGTCCATTCATAATTAAAACACGGCATTCATCTTCAATCTTACGTTTGTTATTGACATTCATTTTTAAATAAAATTCGAACAGTTAGAACTGTACAAATCTTTAAAACGGAAATGAAACAAAACCTACTTACGGCTGTGTGTGAAAATAAAGTATTCGGAAAACAAGTAGTAAACTCAGAATAAATTTCAGAAATATATCAAGACTTCTTCTTCTTCTTCTTCTTCTTCTTCTTCTTCTTCTTCTTCTTCTTCTTCTTCTTCTTCTTCTTCTTCTTCTTCTTCTTCTTCTTCTTCTTCTTCTTCTTCTTCTTCTTCTTCTTCTTCTTCTTCTTCTTCTTCTTCTTCTTCTTCTTCTTCTTCTTCTTCTTCTTCTTCTTCAGCGTTCCGAGCCATTGAGGTTCTTTGCTGCAGATACAATCCGTATCCATTCGTCTCTCTGGTGGACCTTCTCTTGCCAGTCGTTGATTCCAAGTGCTTGTAGGTCTGTATATGCACTATTTCTCCACCGCCTTCTTGGTCTACCTCGGGGTCTACGGTCATTTATTTCCTGAGTGTAAGCGAGTTTTGTTTCCCTATTATCTTCCATTCTTTCAGTATGCCCCAGCCATTGTAGTCTATTAGCCTTCGTGATACCAGTGATTAGCGGGGACTTAAACAGATCATAATGTCTTTGTTACTTCTTCTTTTCCACTCTCCACTTTGTGTATCCCTAATGGGTCCAAAGATGCGTCTTAAAATTTTGTTCTCAAAGGTTTGTGACAAGGCTTCGTCTCCTTTCGTTGTACTCCAGGTTTCAGAGCCATACAGCACAACTGGTATGATCAGTGTTTTGTATATTGTGATTTTGGTGTTACGAGATAGCGCCTTTGATTTTAGTAGATGTTGTAGTGCATAGTATATCTTATTTCCAGAGTTGATTCTAGTTTGTATTTCTTCCCTTATGATGTTGGAGTTCAAGGCTACTACAACAAATAAATTAATTTGAACATTGTAAATGTGGAATTAATTTATAACAGCAAAAGACTTTTAAATTTAATATTTTCTTGCAAAATAAATCATTTTATTCACCAGAGAAATATTTGATTTTCATAAAATCATCCTTATTAAATTTTTCATGTCGATAAATATTTCTCTATATAAAAATCGATAAATTCGCGTTTTAGCATAACATGGTTCCAAATGTTACTGTATGTAGCCAGGGGCCGGGTTGGGGTGAACGCCCAACCTTGCATAAATACCCTAATGGCTCGTGCATTCATCACCTATGCAGCAGAAGTCCAACTTCTGGCCTTCTCGTGGCGGAACTGTTTTAACTAACAGGAGAAGGAGCGGCGGCGGCGAGTCACTGGCGCCGAGAAATATACAGAACGCTCTAGATGTGTACGCTCGTACGTGAATGCGCAGACATGTGTGTGCATGCCTATACACCTAACCTCGAGTAAGACCACAGTCTGCTCTAGCAAAGGAAAGGTGCTGAATAAAGAGGCAACCAGCCAGGAGGCGCACCACAGAAATCAGGATGCCACCAATCACGCGCAATGAAATATGTCGACTACGGCTAAATGTTACGGTGCTCGCCCTACTTTGGACCCCCAGGCAGGTGCAGTGCCGGGCCATATGCCTCGAAAAAGTCCAACCACAACTACTGGAGGTCCTTCTCAGATGTCTCTGTGAGCCAGGGGACATGAGAATAGAGCGTCTGACCATACCAAACAAAGACTAAAACTAATGCACTGGAATGCGGAGGGATTCAGCAACAAAACAATAGAACTAGAAAACATTTTGGACCAAGAAAAGGTAAGCGTATGTTGCTTGCAAGAAACTCACCTCAACGAAAACGAAATGATGTCTTGGAAATTACCACTATTAAGGACACTACTTTCTGAACTTAGCAGCCAGCATAAGGTCACCATACAGTGGATACCATCCCACTGTGGAGTACCCGGAAACGACAGAACTGATCGATTGGCTAAGGACGGAGCAAAAGAAGAACAGCCTGATGTGCCCGTTACCACCAAAAGAAAAGAATGATCAAATCAGTCAGAAAGCCACCAAAACCTGCTCAAGATGACTACCACGTTATGGACAGACCAGAACAAGTCATCATTCTGCTCCTCAGAACAGGACACAATAGATTACACAACCATATGTATACAAGATTCAAGATTGGTGAAGCAGCCATGTGCACGTGTGGATTATCGTCGCAAACAGCAGAGCACATACTCAAAGACTGCCCAAATTACAACATGTCTAGGCTAACCTTCTGGCCAAGAGAGACGACAGTGGAAGATAAACTCTATGGACTGCTGAGTGAACTAAAAAGGACAGTTAAATTCACACAAGAGGCATAATTGCAATTATAGTATTTAAGGCGAACGAATGAAGAAGAAGAAGCATTACATTACGAAGGCCAAGGACTGTTTACAAAAATTGATAATTAGAAAGAAATCTTATCGAAAATGTTGAAACAATCATAACGGTACATGAAATTCTTTAAAATTCAACAAAATAACTTAAAAACGAAGTAAACATTATTATTCCTAAATGCCCTCACGGGCCGCATAAAATCAGGCGGCGGGCCGCATGTGGCCCGCAGGCCGTAGTTTGCCCACCCCTGCTCAAGGGCATTTCCCTGTCGGTTATCCCCTGTATTGTCCCACTCTCTGTTTCGTACATTAAAGTCGCCACATCGTACATTGAGCAGCCTACTGCCTTGGATGTCCTCCAGCTCCATAAGCTAGTCCCGTCGTTCCTTTGTAACAAAAGAATCAACAGCGGCATATACATTTATTAAGTTTCACCTCATACCCATAAAGGTCTTGTGGTGCTCACTGAACAATAGGATTGTTAAAGCTCTCTCAAGCCTCTCGATAAATGGTAGAAATATGATTAGAGAAAGCAGACTGCAGTACCTGGGAATCACTTTTGATAAAGCCTGTCCTTTAGGCATCAACGCAACTCACCTCCCACATAGTAGTAGGCCTCTTTCAGTCCTGAAGGACTATAGAGTTGTGCCGCTTGGGAGGTGCCTGGCAGCACCGCTGGTGACTGTATAGTCCAATTCGAGAATGACAATCTCTGTCACAGTTTCCGCATCTGTGAGACGAGGCAAGTCCCGCAGTAAGTGACTGCTCTTTGAGCCTGTGCCGTCTCTCCTCAGTTTTTTGGATCTGATTGCGCTCAAAGAGCACCAGTCCGTTTCGTACATCTCTTCTCCAGGAGCATCTGTCTGTTGCAACTCTCTCCCACGTGTCTGGATCTATTCCAATGGTTTTCATATCTTGTTTACACACATCCCTATATCGCATTTGGGGTCTTCCGGTTGGCCTCTTTCCTGTGGCTAGTTCTCCGTAAAGGAGATCTTTGGGAATACGTTCGTCCTCCATTCGAGATACGTGGCCCAACCACCGGAGGCGTCTCTGCTTGAGGAGGGTGTGCACTGTGGTAATATCTGCTCTTTCAAGCACCTGTTTGTTTGTTATGTGGTCTTTCCATGTTATGCCCAGGATACGTCTCAGACATCTTATGTGGAAGGAATTCAACTTCCTTTCCTGTCTTGAGTACAGGGTCCAGGATTCAGACCCGTAGAGTAGTGTGCTAACAACACAAGCTTTATATACTTGAGCTTTTGTACGCTCTGTTAGTCTATTATTCTCCCAAACTCTTTTAGCTAGCCTCGAAAATGTTGTGGCTGCCTTTCCAATGCGTCTGTCGATTTCTGTCTCTAATGAAAGATTATCTGATATTGTCGATCCCAGATACACAAAATCGTGGACGACTTTCAATTCATAATTAGAGATTTTGATTGACGGAGGCGCATCAGCATCTTGTTCCATCACCTGTGTTTTATTTAGGCTAATGGTGAGCCCAAAGTCTTTGTAGGCAGCTGCAAAACGATCTATGAGCCTTTGGAGATCTTCTGCTGTATGAGTAGTCAGTGCTGCATCATCTGCAAAAAGTAGTTCTCTTACGCATCTTGGTCTTATTTTGGTCTTTGCCTTGAGTCTTGATGGGTTAAAAAGTTTGCCATCAGATCTTGTGTGGAGGTATATGCCTTCAGTGGCAGTCCCAAATGCTTGCCTTAAGAGAACAGCAAAGAAGATACCAAAGAGTGTAGGAGCAAGCACGCATCCCTGCTTTACTCCGCTGCTGATGCTGAATGACTGGGATGTTGAGCCGTAAAATAAAATGGTCCCCTGCATGTTTTCGTGGAATGATTTCACGAGACTAAGAAGGGTGGGTGGACATCCAACCTTTTCAAGGACCTTAAAAAGGCCGCTTCTGCTCACGAGGTCAAATGCCTTTGTGAGGTCGATGAAGGCTATATATAATGGCTTCCTCTGTTCTCTGCACTTCTCTTGGAGCTGCCGGAGTGAGAAAATCATATCGATGGTGGACCTGTTGGGTCTAAATCCGCACTGCGATTCGGGGTAGATTCTTTCAGCAAGAATGTGTAATCTTTTAAGGATTACTCTGGCAAAAATCTTGCCTGTAATGCTGAGAAGGGAAATGCCGCGATAGTTGTTGCAGTCGCTTCTGTCGCCTTTGTTTTTATAAAGGGTAACGATGTTTGCGTCTTTCATATCTTGTGGTATTGATTTTTCTCTCCAGCAGAGCTGTAATATTGCATACAGTTCTGGGATGATTGTTTCTTTGCTACATTTTAAAATTTCAGGTGGAATACTATCTTTTCCAGGTGCCTTGCCGGATTTGAGAGAGTCTAGTGCTTCGCTGATTTCTGTGAGGCAAGGTTCGTTATCCAAGGCATGCATGGCGGACTGTTGATCGATGGCTTCCAGAGCTTCTTCGCTGACAGTGTTATCCACTGAGTATAGCTCTGAGTAGTGTTCTACCCAGCGATCCATTTGTTTCGCTCGATCTTTTATGATTACCCCCTCAGTTGATCGTAAAGGGGCCATCTTATTTTTTGATGGACCGACAGCTTGCTTGATGCCCTCATACATTCCTCTTATATTTCCAGTGTCTGCACAAGTTTGAATTTGAGCAGAGAGCTGTAGCCAGTACCTGTTCGCACATCTTCTTGCCATCTGTTGTACTCTATTTCTGGCCGTTCGCAATGCCTGCAGTGTTTTCTCTGAAGGTGATGTTTTATACATCGAGAATGCATGTCTCTTTATCTCCAGGACTGGGAGCATCTCTTCAGAGTGTGCTTCAAACCAGTCGGTTGACTTAGTTTGCTTCTTGCCAAATGTTGATAGTGCTGTATTGTAGATGGTGTCGCGAAAATGACTCCATCTCTCGGTGGAATCTCCGTCTGTGGGGCCGGGCAGAGTATCCGCTAGAGCCTGCATGAATTTGTTGACCTTCTCTTTATTTTGGGTGCCATTGGTGTCAATGCGTGGTCTTCCTTCTGTTCGGCTTCTGTAGATTCTCTTGGGCTTTATCTTCACCTTGCTGGAGACGAGTGAATGGTCGGTGTCGCAGTCAGCACCATGATAGCTGCGAGTCATCCGTACATTGCGGAGGTTGCTGCGTTTAGTGAGCACCAGGTCGAGTTGGTGCCAGTTCTTTGATCTGGGGTGCCTCCATGACACCTTGTGTTGAGGTTTCGTGTCAAAGAAGGTGTTGGTCACGCACAGATTATGGTGGCTGCAGAATTCCAAGAGACGTTGTCCATTGTCATTGATCTTCCCAACGCCAAACTGTCCTAGACATGAAGGCCAAGATTCGTGGTCGGAGCCAACCCTGGCATTGAAATCCCCCAGGATAAAAAGATGTTGTTTCTCTGGTGTTTCACTGACTTCTTTGCTAAGGTCGTCATAGAACTTGTCTTTAGATTCTGATGCTGCAGTTAGTGTTGGGGCGTAAACGCTTATAATACTAACTGGGCCTGCCTCTGTCTGGAGTTGGAGCTTCAATATTCTTTCAGTGCCATCACTTGGTGGTATGATGGAATTGAGCAGCTTGTTTCTGATAGCGAAGCCAACTCCATGCTCCCTGGTCTCTCCGCACGGCTTGCCATGCCAGTAGAAAGTGAAGTCCCTCTCCTTGATGCTTCCAGATTCTTGGAGTCTGGTCTCTTGCAGGGCGACAATGTCTATCCCCAGTCTTAGCAGTTCGTTGTTTATCACTGCAGTTTTGCGGGCATCCACAATCTCATTTAGATCGTCTGAGATGCCAGGGGTCATGGTTCTTACGTTCCATGTTCCCAGCCTTAGGGCCGGTTGGTTTGTTTTTTTCTTGCTGTTAGGTGTATAGATTGCGGTCCATGTGTCAGGATTTCCCCCTAAGCTCCACACACCCTCAGGAGCAGATGAACCGTGGCGAGACAACACCTTATTGACTGGGGGCTGCCCAGCTTAGGCGGGCGGTAGCTGTCTAGTGAGATACGATGATCTCTCCCACCGTCGGAAGTAGCCCCTGGCGCCTTGCTCTACGCCAATCGAGCATTAAGACTTATAACCGGCAAATGCTACTTCCCGTGTTGTGTCACCGCTTTACGCGGTGCTGAAGTGACCTCTTCAGGGCACAAGCCTGGGCAATGGAAATCGGAGAACCAGCTGTTGCCCAGTAGCAGGTTCCCCCTCTCCACGTCGCCGATGTTGACCAAGGGAAAGGCAGTAGCCAATGCAACTTGGCATCGGTGCCGTCGCAGGAGTTGCCAGAACTATGTTGTTTACAACATGGAACTGCCTTAGGGACTCCATCTCCGGATTTGTCCTCAGGGTTTACTCCCGAAGCCTTCCCATATGGGTATACCCGCAAGGCAGCGGTGGTTTGAGATTTAGAGTTCCCTCTCTTAGAAGAGATACCAGGCTGACGAGCCTCCTCTGCCCGGGAATCAATAAGGAGGGAAGTCTACCATTCTTCCTTCCTGGCAGTGACCATACTGATCGGATGACCGTAGCCATTGTCTCTACTGAGAGATCCTCTGCCCACCGTCACTGACTTGAAACCATAACCAACAACTATCTGTCGGCTGCTCCCAAGTCCAATCCACCACCTGCTCACATGGCTTCACGTTACCCTGTTGGGGGGGGGGGGGGGGGGGCTAAACGGGTACTCCACCTTGCCCAAGGGTGTCCCGTAGGCTAGCGGAGGGAAGGAGGCACCTTACTTCTCCTTTGATAGGGTATACCCCTACCCCGCTCCCACATAATTTCAAGATAATTCTAAATAATGTTGGTAATTATTTTAATTAGGCTGGGTCGGCCCCAGAATTGTCCTGGTTGATAAACCTGCTGTTGGATCGCAGTCTTGGTAGGCAAGCGTACTAACAACGATGTGATTTATTCAAACGGCGGCAACCTTCTCTTTTATAGATGTTTGGTTCTATAGAGCCTAAATATTTCATTTTCAAAGCATAATTTTATAGTTAGAAATACTTTGATTTCTTAAAATCTGCGATCAGAATCTAGATAAAACTCTTTGAATATAAGTAAAGCTTATAGAATGCTGCACATCTGCTTGTAACGTATTGTACAAATATTAAAGAGCTTACATTACGCTTCCTGCAGTTAAAACTGTAATGTTTACATTTATGAAGGCGCATTTTCCACTTCTTCATTTGACTTTCTCTTGAAAGGGAATTGGTAAAAAACTCTGGTTTCTCTTCACAACGTATACAATTAGACCAAGTATACATTATTATTGCAGGTCTCTCTGGCCGAAAAAAAAGGAAAGGGAATTGGTATGGCCGTTAGAGGCAGTCAAACCCTATAATGTTCTGAATACATTGAATGAGTGCGGATGTCCAAGAAAGAAGGCATGACACAAACTTTGCACTGAACAGATTATGTATTTTTTTCTCTAACTGCGTAGATAGATAAATAGATAGATAGATAGATAGATAGATAGGTAGGTAGGTAGGTAGGAAGGTAGGTAGGTAGATAGATAGATAGATAGATAGATAGATAGGTAGGTAGGTAGATAGATAGATAGATAGATAAATAGATAGATAGGTAGGTAGGTAGGTAGATAGATAGGTAGGTAGGTAGGTAGGTAGGCAGGCAGATAGATAGATAGATAGATAGATAGATAGATAGATAGATAAACAGACAGACAGACAGACAGACAGATAGATAGATAGATAGATAGATAGATAGATAGATAGATAGATAGATACATAGACATATAGATAAATAGATAGATAGATAGATAGATAGATAGATAGATAGATAGATAGGCAGACAGACAGACAGACAGACACACAGACACACAGACGGACGGACGGACGGACGGACGGATAGATAGATAGATAGATAGATAGATAGATAGATAGATAGATAGATAGATAGATAGATAGATAGATAGATAGATGGATGGATGGATGGATGTTTAGATAGATGGATGTGTACTCGGCTCGCGATGATGGTGGAATTCTGCAAGAGGGCGTCTGATTGGTCTGGAACTCTGGGACCCCAGTATAAAAGGCCTCTGCGCAGATCATCGACAGCCCGATTCGCTTGACAGCACTTTTTAGCGCTTTCAAGAGAAGTCGCCCTAATTCGTCAAGAAGCCTGATACGGGGGAGGAAAATGGTTCGCAAAGCAAACTCAAAGAAACAGCCGCCTCACAAGATGTGCAGCGTTGGAGCCGCCAAGCCTGCACAGGGGACGAATGTGGAGAACCTGCCTGCTAGCTGCAGTAAAGATCATTTAGCTACAGCCAAATCAAGTGATGCTACCACGAGAAAGACGGATGTCAGCCCACCACAGACAAGAGCCAAGACAGCTGAGAAGAAGGAGGAGAAAGACACCAGAGCCGGTAAAACCGACACAAAGTCAGTAAGATGGGTTGTGAAACGGATTCATGTGGAGCTAACGGACGATGAAATCATAAAGAAGCTACAGGAGGAAAATCGCAGCATCCTAGTCGTCAAAGCGGAGAGGATATTAACATACTCCAAGATACCTACGACGCTGGTGGTGGTGACCAGTGAGGGGAGCGAAATGCCGACAACAGTGACCATCAACAAGCAAGTACAACTACCAGAGAGATTTATTCCAAGAGTAACTCAGTGCTCCAGGTGCCAGAGGGCCGGCCACAGCAGAGCCTTATGCCGCAGTAAAACAGACATCTGCCGATACTGCGCCGAGCACCACGCGTTTAGGGAGTGTCCGCTAGCCAAGCTGGACGTGGACTTCAAGGCGCCTAACAGAAACCGTAAGTGCGCCAACTGCATGGGACATCATGGAGCACGATACCTGGGATGTCCGTACCTCCAAAGACACAGAGACGTGTTAAAACTCGCCATTGTCAACAAGACACCACTCAAGGAAGCAATGAGGAGGTGCGAGACAGCCACAGGAATCTCGCAAAATGAAAGCGCAATGCTGCAGAGCCAGGTCGACGAGCTAAAGAAGCAGATCAAGACACTGCAAGCACCATCACTGAATAGCGACAGCAAACAACTGCTCGAGGAACTAAAAGAGATCAAGCGAAACATAACACAAGAGGTGGAGAACATGATCGAGGCGACCAAGAAAAACGAAGAAATTCTACGGGACATCAAGGCGGAGAGACAAATGCAACAAGCTGAAAGGGAATTATCCCAAAACAAGCCAGACGAACCCAATGAAAAGAACACAGAGAAACCGCCAGATGAGACTCAACAGAAAAACATCGATAAACTAGTGAAGACAATCCACAAGAAAGGAGCCAAGAAGATGCTAGCTGAAGCAAAAACTCAGACCAACCACCAACAGCAAATTAGAGACACCAGTACAGCCGAGATGCCCCAGGAGGAACCAGATACCCGCCAGATTCATCAAGAAAGTACGAAGGAGAACACAGACAACCAGAAAGAAGACTGGGGCGTCTACAAGAAAGAATCAACAAAAAGGGAAAGAGATCATATATTTGCAGATCAGGAAAGAAAGACAGATCAGGCGAGGAATGAAGGAGCCCTCATGGAGTCGCGCATGGAAACAGCAATATGCAAAGGAGATGATACTCCTCTCCCAGAAAATGAAAGAAGAACGCCAAAAACAAGAAGACGCATGGTCCAGCTCCAGCTCAGAGGAAGAACACACCGACACCACCCCAGAAGAAAAGGACGATTAACCAATAATCGTACAAGGAACCAGCATAACGACTGCACCATAGCACAAAAGTTTCAAGCCAGAAGCCAACACTGACAGAAGAAGCCACCCAAAAAGATAGACTCTAACGCAAAACCTGACGGCCAACGAAACCCCCAGCTGACAACATAAGCATAGATCCGTCAACAAGTTAAGCCAGCTATCACTGGCGCAAAGAAACAAACAAACCTACGCCGCAATATGCACCACCAGGTCACTAACCAATGCCACATGGGCTGGTTGCGCCAAGGTGGAAAGTTTTGTTTTTTTTCTCAAATGGATATCGGACATAGAACTGGCCTTTTCCGTAGTCCACCGCACTGAGTGACGAGGCGCCAATGCCTATTTCTATTGTGTGTTTAGTAGTTAGACCCTGAAGTTTTGCAGTGGTATGTAACCATAATTAATTTGTTTTATGTTATTTTTTATATATATTAATTTTAATTTTATAAACCATGTATGACATAGTATTTTGTTTATTTAAATGTATACGTTCAGTAAAGCTATGACAGTATAATAATAATGAAGTGATTATCGAACTAATTAGATTTAAAATATAGCTAATCTTATACTGATTCCTAGCTTTAATCTTTAAGTTAATAATTTCTCTAGCAGTAACTAAAATTAACAAAGGAAATCTGTAAGCTCGGCTGCAGAGAATGGCGTGCAGAACTCTCCCCAGCTCGCGTGAGTTATCGGTTCTTGAAGAAAATGGCGCAGACCGATCTGGACTGCGACGAGTTATTTACAAGAAATAGATTAAGGAACAATTTAGAAGCTACTTGTGTTAAGTTTTATGAGGCTAGGTGAAAAGTAGAAGATGGAAGAACAGCACTTGGAAAATTGACACGTGGGAGACCAGCTCGACAAGTAACGTTCAGCCTTTGTTCCCAAAACAGGTAAATTCTAAATTATGAGCAGACGATAAAGAGAGAGTGGTCCACAGGTTAGGAAGTAATTTGACACACATAGTGTCAGTAACACTTGCCTAGTAACACTTAATAATTATTCATAACTAGTGGATTATTTACAGTGGTATAAATTATTATGAGTTAAGAGGCTTGTTGTGGTAAGAGCTGGGCAAATATTGGTTGTATGAATTATTGAAGAAAATAATATACAGAATATTAGTGGAGTGGCTATGAGTGATTAAAGTAAACACACTTGGACTGCAGTCAATGAAAGACAAGGCACATTACAATATAGTTAAGTATTCAATATAGTATAGGAATTTGTTGTTCAGCAGTAAGTGAAGTCTGGCATCACATCTGTTAACAGGAGGCAGTAATATTTGTGTAGGTGTATCAAGTTATCGGTGGAATCAGCGACTGAGATTCTGCCTTAAGTTAAGCATGGTGGTTGTCGCACGGGGGAGAGAATGTGATTTAATGCTACGTACCACCTTTCGCAAATATATTTATATGCACTTGCTATGTGTCTAGTCACAAGGAATAGTACACTAATGGTGTTGGCCTCAATCAGTGCTTGCTGGTTATTAATTTGAAATAATATTAGGAATAATATTAATGGCAACAATATATATTATAATTGTTTTAGGCATTATTATATCAGGTACAACTGATTTAATGAGGTCAGCTTGATCATGATATATGATAACAGATAATGTAGATGAGTGTACTAATGGCTTTAGCATCCCTGAAGCTTTAGGAAAATAACATTTAACAGGCTAGTACAGAGAGATGTTAGCAATCAGGTTTGGTGAGGTGCAGTGGAATATGACCGGTGTAGGTGTTTCCTATAACTAAACTAATATAGACAGTGTAACTGATTTTGTGGTTTCCCTATGTAGATATCCCAAGGTAGCAAAAGTGGGATATACCATGAGTAGGGGAAAGTAACCAGGATGATGGGTAATATTTATAACATATGTAGAGCAGAGAAGAGTACTTACATGTTAAGTGTGGCTTTACTGAGGGGAGGAATGTGATTTAGTGCTGCGTACCACCCTTCGCAGAGATATTAATATGTAGTTGTCATGTGACATAAAGCGTAAGATAGCAAAATTTATAACCGGTGTATCATAGGAAGAATGATGGGGAAAAGAGGACACAAATGTACATCTTTTGCCTAGTAACACGGTGGTTGGCATTAGACAACACTGGATGACATTAGTGTGTAATAATGATATCAGATATATTACACTGGTTATTATATTAGTACTGATGTTCTGCATCCAGCCATGGACATTTTTGTTGTGTACTTTCACTTGATACTATTGTGTGGTTATTTTATGAGCTGTCTTAGTAGCCTCAGAGTTCCTCGGTTGAGTTCCTGTGTAGTACATGTTTATCTTCAACTTTCTGTGAATGTTGTGATTCTTTTATGTGCAAATGTTACATTGTCACATTCTACAAATATGGTAATTCCACTGGGTATATGTGTCCATTGCTTTTCACGGTTGAACATGTTTTGCTTGTCGGCTAGTAATGTGTAATATCATGCGGTAATGTGTGTGGTGTCATGTTGTTGATATCCTTTATCATAACATGGGCATTGCAGGAGAGGTGTGCCCTGTGTCATATGGCATCCCTTATGGGTCTAGGTGTTTAAATGTCAGGATGGTGAGTGATGGCTAATTCTTGACATAAGTCGCATCAGGGTGCAACTGAGAGGGCATGATGATAGACTGGTGGATTTCAATTCTGGTTTCATTGGGGGAACATCAATGGATATAGTATTTGGAGTTTTTGAAACCGGTGTTGGTGGGAGAGCAGGGGTCACCTGGAGAGTGGAACCCATCAGGTATGACATGCATGGACAGAGCAATTACTGTTATAAATGAGGCTATGGTAGTTGTTATCAATGACTGGGTGTAGTGATGTAGGTACCGGATTAAGAACTACATGGATGGGCATTGTCTTATGAGTATCATGTGATGATGACTATGGTTGTGATGGTGGCTATGATGGTAGCGGTCATGTGATGATGATGGTAGCCATGATGAGGATGATGATTATATCCGCCAGGGGCTGGGGTGGCCTGTAGTAATCAAGGTGGATGTATGTAGACTATACTGTGGTTTTGGCCACAATCAGGGTTATGGTGTGGGATTGAGGGTGTCTGGTGAATGTGTAGAAAACATTGGAGGCTGTTGAATAGGTGCTCCCTGTCATTTATATTTTATGTGGAGCATATCCTATAACCTATTCATATCATTGTTGTCCAGTTGAAGCACCGTGTGGTTGGTGTGAATTTACACAGTCCATGTCTATGTTTGTGCCACAAAGACATTGTTTACATACACCAGTGTTGTAGTGGTTGTCTTATGAAGTCCATGTGTTGAGGCAAATAATGAGTCTTTGATGATTATTAATTAGATGTTGGGTTTGTGTTTGCCTACAATGTCTGATGTATGTTGGCCAGGTCAGTGTTGAGATGTTGTTTGCTCGTGATGTAAGTGAATCTAATGAATGTGTCAGGATGTTGCGTCTTGTGTCTATTCGTCACAAGTACAAGAGTGTCTGTCTTACGTAGAGAGACTGGGTGTTGTTGTTGTCTTGTTGGGTCATCATGTTGAGATGTTTGACTTGTCTTTGCCTAATATTTTTGTTGGTTTTTATTTTATCTACAGGAAAAGCCAGAATTCTAGTTTTAGATTTTAGATTTTCCTGGGTTTTTAGTAGACTGGAAGTTTTTGTAGAATTAGTTTTTGGTGGACTAGAAGTTTTTGTTAAATTAGTTTTAGTGGATCAGTTGTTGGTGGATTAGTGTTTGGTAGATTTGTAGCTTTTACTGGATTAGAAGTTTTTGCTACACTTAGGAATTTGGTTTGTTAGGTTAGTGTCTTTGCTGTTTGATTTTTGCTGTATCCTAATTTCTTTGTTGATGCTACATGTCTGTATATTATTGTGAAGTTTAGAAGTTTAATAAACAAATGATGCTTGTGTTACTCTTACTTTGTTGTTTAGTTGATAGACTCTTAGAAGGATAGTCATTGGTGTTAGAACAACTCTCGGAGTAATTCTTTGTCTGGGATTGGAGAATATTGTTCTAATCCCCTGTCGGCCCACCCTGGACCTTCTTAAACCTTAATTCTTTTCTATTCTTGTTAACCGAGGACGGTGAGAGGTTCTTTCTCTTATTCATTTTCTTCTTTGGCCCTACGCAGTCAGGGTTGCGCTCTTCTCCTCACATCACCGTAGCAGAAGTAAGTGGTCCTTGCTCCTGTTTATTACCTCTGTTTCAGATGGATGGATGGTTGGGTGTGTGGGTGGATGGATAGTTGGGTGGATGGATGGATAGTTGAGTGGATGGATGGATGGATGGATGGATAGGAATGTAAGTAGGAATGTAGGTAGGTACATACGTAGACAGGTAGGTAAGCAGTTAAATATTCAGACAACTAGGTAGGTATGCATGTAGGTAAGAACACCATATGACAGACAAGCAAATAAGCCGATTGGTAGGTATTACCAGTGAGTTGTAATGAACACCATAGGACAGACAAGCAAATAAGCCTATTGGTAGGTATTACCAGTGAGTTGTAATGAACACCATATGACAGACAAGCAAATAAGCCGATTGGTAGGTATTACCAGTGAGTTGTAATGAACACCATAGGACAGACAAGCAAATAAGCCTATTGGTAGGTATTACCAGTGAGTTGTAATGAACACCATAGGACAGACAAGCAAATAAGCCGATTGGTAGGTATTACCAGTGAGTTGTAATGAACACCATAGGACAGACAAGCAAATAAGCCTATTGGTAGGTATTACCAGTGAGTTGTAATGAACACCATAGGACAGACAAGCAAATAAGCCTATTGGTAGGTATTACCAGTGAGTTGTAACGAACACCATAGGACAGACAAGCAAATAAGCCGATTGGTAGGTATTACCAGTGAGTTGTAATGAACACCATAGGACAGACAAGCAAATAAGCCTATTGGTAGGTATTACCAGTGAGTTGTAATGAACACCATAGGACAGACAAGCAAATAAGCCGATTGGTAGGTATTACCAGTGAGTTGTAATGAACACCATAGGACAGACAAGCAAATAAGCCGATTGGTAGGTATTACCAGTGAGTTGACATGAACACCTTAAAAGTGTGATAGACATGACAATAACCATGTCATTGTCTTTTAGCCTGTCAATATTGTTGTTAAGGATGTCAGGGCGAACACTGTGACATGACGACAGTTTAAAGATGGTCGCCCATCTTGTGACATTCACCAAAGGGGAACAGCATTTTGTTATCCATATTTTGGTTAGCTTTGGTTTAAAATCTATAGAAATTCATCGGCGAACCATTTGGGCCATTATACATGGACACGCGTTAGATAGCTGGTGGATTGGTTTGCTGGTTGTGTGGTTGGTAGTGTGGTTGGTTGTGTGGTTAGTTGTGTGGTTGGTTGTGTGGTTGGTTGTGTGGTTGATTATGTAGTTGGTTGTGTGGTTGGTTGTGTGGTTGGTTGTGCGGTTGGTTGGCTAGTTGGCTCGTTCGTTCGTTCATTAGTTAGTTAGTTAGTCTAGTTATCTATCTACCTATTTACCTACCTATTTTACTACCTACCTACCTACCTTCATATCTGTCTGTCTGTCTGTCTGTCTGTCTGTCTGTCTGGTATACGCGGTATACGGGATTACGAACCGCGTCCGTAAGACCTTCGCCACGGAGACCGGTGCAAGTATTGTACAGAATGAGTATGCGGCCCGCGCTCGTAATTTTGTCAGTTATCCAGCCCGCCGAGAAAAAAGTTTGGTGACCCCTGCTCTAGAGGAACGGTAACACCAATACGTCTGGAACAAGGCAAGTTGCAGAAGCTGCCGGATCAGCAAAGCAATTCTCAAGCTGTCCGCCTGTCGGAGCTTCCACTCAAGACCAGCTGCCAACCAAGGCTTAGGGCCTGGTCTGTCCTGTCATGACATTTAGTCTTTAGGTGGCATTTCCTCGCACTAGGGTAATTGTACTCCTCCTCCTGAAGCCGTTGGTACAATGTGGGGTGTCGAGTCTGGTGAGCGCCGCCGAAATCTCGGCGCTCACAGAAAGCAGGCTGTACCGTCTACTGTCAAACGGTAGCTCAGTCATATCTAAGACCATACATCTAAGACCTGACACTGAAATACACACAACAAACTGTCATGTTTCATTGTCACCACAGAGTATCACTGGGGCATTGAGAGCTTCTGGTGTTACAAGTTAAACAAGTTAATTGCATATCATTTACAGGACGTCATAGTGAACCCCGGCATTGTCTGGCTGTTTGTGATATCTTGGCAAGTTTATGTTCAGTAGTTTTCTATTGCTTTCTGAACGACCGACACTCATGACATTATGAAAACCAGCACAAGGCTGTCTGCTTCCAAATCGCCCGCAGCTGTGTTTCGAACTTGGTATACGGGATTGTGAATATAACCCCTTAGCCACTGTGTTATGTGGGGGATTTAGAAATACTAGTGTTATGTGGGTACATAGAAATACTAGTCTTATGTGGTGAAATAGAAATACTAGTCTTATGTGGTGAAATAGAAATAATAGTCTTATGTGGTGAAATAGAAATACTAGTCTTATGTGGTGAAATAGAAATACTAGTCTTATGTGGTGAAATAGATATACTAGTCTTATGTGGTGAAATAGAAATACTAGTCTTATGTGGTGAAATAGAAATACTAGTCTTATGTGGTGAAATAGAAATACTAGTCTTATGTGGTGAAATAGAAATACTAGTCTTATGTGGTGAAATAGAAATACTAGTCTTATGTGGTGAAATAGAAATACTAGTCTTATGTGGTGAAACAGAAATACTAGTCTTTAGTGGGGAAATAGAAATATTAGTCTTATGTGGTGAAATATAAATACTAGTCTTATGTGGTGAAATAGAAATACTAGTCTTATGTGGTGAAATAGAAATACTAGTCTTATGTGGTGAAATAGAAATACTAGTCTTATGTGGTGAAATAGAAATACTAGTCTTTAGTGGAGAAATAAAAATACTAGTCTTATGTGGTGAAATAGAAATACTAGTCTTATGTGGTGAAATAGAAATACTAGTCTTATGTGGTGAAATAGAAATACTAGTCTTATGTGGTGAAATAGAAATACTAGTCTTATGTGGTGAAATAGAAATACTAGTCTTATGTGGTGAAATAGAAATACTAGTCTTTAGTGGGGAAATAGAAATACTAGTCTTATGTGGTGAAAGAGAAATACTAGTCTTTAGTGGAGAAATAAAAATGCTACTCTTATGTGGTGAAATAGAAATATTAGTCTTATGTGGTGAAATAGAAATACTAGTCTTATATGGTGAAATAGATATACTAGTCTTTAGTGGGGAAGTAGAAATATTAGTCTTATGTGGTGAAATAGAAATACTAGTCTTATATGGTGAAATAGAAATACTAGTCTTTAGTGGAGAAATAAAAATACTAGACTTATGTGGTGAAAGATAAATACTAGTCTTATGTGGGGAAATAGAAATACCAGTCTTTAGTGGGGAAATAGAAATACTAGTCTCTTGTAGGGAAATAGAAATACCAGTCTTTAGTGGGGAAATAGAAATACTAGTCTTGTGTGGTTGGTGAAAGAGAAATACTAGTGTTTAGTGGGGAAATAGAAATACCAGTCTTTAGTGGGGAAATAGAAATACTAGTCTTGTGTGGTTGGTGAAAGAGAAATACTAGTGTTTAGTGGGGAAATAGAAATACTAGTCTTATGTGGAGAAATAAAAATACTAGTCTTATGTGGTGAAATAGAAATACTAGTCTTTAGTGGGGAAATAGAAATACTAGTCTTATGTGGAGAAATAAAAATATTAGTCTTATGTGGAGAAATAAAAATACTAGTCTTATGTGGTGAAAGAGAAATACTAGTCTTATGTGGAGAAATAGAAATACTAGTCTTATGTTGAGAAATAAAAATACTAGTCTTATGTGGAGAAATAAAAATACTAGTCTTATGTGGTGAAAGAGAAATACTAGTCTTTAGTGGGGAAATAGATATACTAGTCTTATGTGGAGAAATAAAAATACTAGTCTTATGTGGAGAAATAAAAATACTAGCCTTATGTGGTGAAAGAGAAATACTAGTCTTTAGTGGGGAAATAGAAATACTAGTCTTATGTGGAGAAATAAAAATACTAGTCTTATGTGGAGAAATAAAAATACTAGTCTTATGTGGTGAAAGAGAAATACTAGTCTTATGTGGAGAAATAGAAATACTAGTCTTATGTGGAGAAATAAAAAATACTAGTCTTATGTGGAGAAATAAAAATACTAGTCTTATGTGGTGAAAGAGAAATACTAGTCTTTAGTGGGGAAATAGATATACTAGAAGAAGAAGAAGAAGAAGAAGAAGAAGAAGAAGAAGAAGAAGAAGAAGAAGAAGAAGAAGAAGAAGAAGTAGAAGAAGAAGAAGAAAGCACTGCCACTGAACCTAACATCCGTAAAACTACCATGCTTCCATAGCAGCGTATCTCAACCTAAAAGAAAAACATCATTCCATTAGCCATTGTTTACACCGCCCCCTTCTGTCCTCCACAAACATCTTATTTTACATGCATCTCATTTTCTGATAGCACCGAGAGCAGCAAGGACATCTGCAGATAATCGTCAGCAGTTTGGAAGACAGGCTAAATTTAGAAGACAGGTTCCCGGCTATCTATTTTCTGAATCTCTTTTTGTGTCAAAAGAATCCACCGTCAGATTGTGTAGTGTATGCGATGGGTGCTGTCAACAGATTCGCCGTAGCCGAATGTGCTTGTTGTTTGAAGCCACGAAGGTGTAAATAATAAAATAAAAATAATTGGCGCGATCTTCCCGCTTGCAACAAAGTCACGGCTAATGACGTCATTCGTCGAATGTTCCAGGTGAAACCAAATAGAATCAAGTCATGATCGGATATTATTTTCAGTTTATGCGAACATTTACTAGCTTTTCTTCCTGGCATTAGCAATGTACATTCCTTCCCAGCTACGTATCTACCTACGTACCTACCTACGTACCTACATGACTGCCTACCTGCCTGCCTGCCTGATGCCTGCTGCCTACCTACCTAGCAGCCTATCCACATGCACACATACACACCCGCCTACCTATGAACCTACCTACCTACCTACTTGTTTGCCTACCTGTTTGCCTATTTACCCACCTATCTGACAGCCTCACATAATTACTTGTATACATGACTGACTGCATATCAACATACCTACTTATCTAAATGCATACATACATGCCTACCTATCTGCTCGATTGCATGCCTGCGACGCTTTCTGCAGGCAGCCCTGCGGAAAGAGACAGTCATGTGGAAAGTAAAATTAAAAAATATAATTAAAAAAGAAACGAATCAAGCTGAGAAAATCTGATGGCAATTGAGATGTTGTTTCTGTGGAAAATGCAAAGAATAACATTGACAGACATACGAACCAATTAGCAAATCCTAGAGAAACAAATTAAAACTGCAAACTGATTAGAGAAATGTCACGTGAACAGTCAAGATTTGTTGGCACTTTATGAGAAGAATTAAAAACTAGAAAAGTTAGTGACAACTGGCAATATTGAGAGGAAAAAGAAGAGGAAGACAGAGAGATAAAATATCTGGATGTTTCGGCGACATGACATAACTGAAACAAGAACACATGAGTTGATCCACGATTCTGGTGATCGTTTGAGAAGGCGAAACATGACCACCCAAGCTTATCAAGCATGGCACATGATAATGATAAAACGTTGATTTCTCATTATTAAAGCAATGACAAACTACTAAACGTGCAATTGCCTTGAAAATCAACCTGCGGTTGATGGCAGCCTCCTGTAAAGGACATGCAACAACATAAACGAAACTTGTTCCTAGACACACGCAGTCGAACAATTGTAGAACTGTCGTAATGAAATCCACTGCAGTGGGATGATATTCCATCTTTCTCCAGTGACATGCAACAATTGATTCACAACAATTTACGCCCATGTGATGTCATCATTTATACGAAGGGCTCTGTGCTAACAGCCAAAAGAAGTGCCTGGGAGTTCTTAGCGAAGGTTAACGGATGGTGTTTTAGTGCAGGAGAGCCTAGCATATGATACCACCATACTTAGTGTAAGAATGGAGGCGAAGATGGTAACATCAGCGTTCCGTTTGCTGGAGGACAAACAATACACGCGTGTCGTGATTGTAATAGATGCATAGAGCATGCCCAGAAAGGTGAAGAGAGGCATGCCTCGTGCAGAGTTGCATGCTTATATTTGAAAAATAACAAACATCAAAGATAAGGAGCATTTACTGGATCTTTTCCCCAGGACATGCTGGTGTGTTGAGAAACGAGTAGGTGGACAGATTGGACTGCATAGATGTGTGGCGTATTGATGCATGAAGCGCAGATGTGGTCAGGGCCGTTTGGGATAGTGTATGTAACATGGATACAGACAAATCATCATAGTCAGGGGAGAAAGGAGGGGCAGAAAGTGACGACAAATTCTGGGCGACAATCAGTACTCCGAGGAAAGGTCAGATGGACCCATAATCAGGCTTCAACTGCTACCATTAATACTGAGACTTTTCGCTGGATGTTGAAGATGAGGACGGAACACACGTGGGACTGTCCAAAGTGCTGTGATGTTGGTTCTTGACTCAACTCAACTCAACTCAACTCAACTCAACTCAGCTCAGCTCAGCTCAGCTCAACTCAACTCAGTTCAGCTCAGCTCAGCTCAACTCAACTCAGCTCAACTCAACTCAACTCAGCTCAGCTCAACTCAACTCAACTCAACTCAACACAACTCAGCTCAACTCAACTCAGCTCAACTCAACTCAACTCAGCTCAGCTCAACTCAACTCAACTCAACACAACTCAGCTCAACTCAACTCAACTCAACTCAACTCAGCTCAACTCAACTCAACACTGTCCCAGAGAATTCTCTCAGGACATTAGGGTGGTGTCATTTGTTTTTATTTTCGTTCGCTTGCTCGCTCGTTTTGAACTCAAGCATCTTCTATACACATGTTACTACTTCAAGTGCACGGGGCTGATTTTTGCTTGTGGATTAACTTTCCCTATTACCAGTGTCCCTCGCCATTAGGCGAACCCACTCCGACTTTTGAGGTACTTATAATTTACGTCCCCAATTCAAGGACGAAACGTCAACATCTTAGTTCAACTGACAGGTTTAGGGATTGAACCCGCTACATCGGCATTAGCGCACCGTATGTTTAAAAACGAGCGTTCTTATCCATCTAGACAGTTGCCATCCAGAGTGGAGTCTATTGACAATGACATGCCTAAAATCTCGCGAAGAAAGCATTCCCAATCAAGGTCTAATCCCAGCCTGGTTTGTGTGTAGTTTAATGAACCATGACTTGATTTCATCCTAATATGCGTCTCCGCAAATGGTAAGCTCCTGTAACGTTCAGTGCGGCCATTATTGTATTGACTTGGAGAGTGGGTAGTGAAAAGGAACACAGTTCCCGCCAAGATAGTGTGAGCGTACCTTACTGCCGGGTCAGAAGACAAGTGCATAGACTAAGCTGAGTGAAAAAGTTGGAAGTCCTGTTCGTGACTCAGACGATATGAAAGTCAATGCCTTGAAGTTAGGAGTTACAGCTCAGTCTTCCAGAAGATTCGAAATTAACTAGCCAATCAATCAAACAAGCAAGAAAGCAAGCAAGCAATCAACCAATCAAGTGCCCACCCACCCGGCCAATTAACCACCCAGCCAACTAATCAACCACTCAGCTAACCAACCAACAAACCAATCAAACAACCAGTCAACCAGAGAACTAACAAATCAACCAACCAACTAACCAACCAACGAATCAGCCAACCAGTTAACAAACTAAACATCCAACGAACGAACCAACAAATCAACCAATCAAACAACAAACCATTGATCGAATCAATCAATCTATCAACCAATCAACTAACCAGCCAGCCAGTCAGCCAGCCAGCTAGCCAACCAACCATCCAACCAGCCAACTTTTCCGAGAAACGCTTGTCTTCAGTTTTACCAGTACAACCAGGACAGTGAGACGACTAGCCGCGAGATAAACGAGGAGCGCATCATTGACTTCTTACAAATATGATAAAAAATACAGTTGATTGATAGGAAAAACAAGTGAGGCGGTAATTCCAGTGACAGGAGGAAACCGTTGATTGATTCTAGAAATTAGATGTCAGCAGTGAGGGTGTGTGTGTGTATGTGTGCGCGCGCACGTGTGTGTGTTATTGTGTGTGACATTATGTGTGGATGTACAGTATTATTGAAATCCGGTTGGAGTGGAGACTGCCAAAGCCAAGCAATTATCTTTCCCTTGCTGTTCTAGGGTATATAATTTAAACGTATTGTTGATGCTGCCATCGTGGTACCCCTAGCTCTATGAACACACATGTGGCAATTGTAACGGACTCACATAACATGTTAAAACTGCGAAGAAGGGAATGCTTCGAGTAGAGTTAAAGTTAGTTGCATATCTTTTACATGATGTCACAGTCAACCCCAACATGTTTTGGCAGTTCGTGATTTCTTGGCAAATTTACGTTCGTTAGTTTGCCATTGCTTTCTTAACGACCGGTACTCATACCATTTCATAAAAAATTACGCAAGGCGGTCTGCTGCCAACACTTCCGCAGCTGTGTTTCGAACGTGGTATTCGAAATTGGAAAATGGGTCCGTAACTCCATCGCCACAGGAACCCGCTCGAGCAGAGTGGCATGCTCCAATTCAAAAGCCAAAGAAAGGGCGGATCTGTTGGTTCTTTCCCACAGGACAAGCTGGTGTGTTGGGAAACCAACAGGCGGACAGATTGGCTGGGTCTGCGCCGTTGGGTGGTGTATTGGTGCACGATAAGGCAGACGTGGTCAGAGCTCTTTGTGATCATGTGTATAACTTGGAAGAACAGATAAACTATCATAGTCAAGCAAAAATGGTTCGGCACTGACTGGTGACCAGAGGATCAGGCCGACTACTCCGAGGGAAGGTAAGACTGACACATAATCAAATTCCAGTTAGTATCTTTTTTTTAAAAATTGTGTTGCGTATCCCTTACGGGACGTTGCAGTCAACACCAGCATTATTTCAGCTGCTGTTGATGTACTATGCAAGAGTTACGTTCAGTAGTTTGCCATTGCTTTCTGAACGACTGGCCCCTATAACTTTTTCGAAAAAACCAGCACCGCCGGGTTTCGAACCCAGGTATACGGGCTCACAAACCTCGTTCGCAAGCCCTTTAGCCACAGAGACCGGTTTAGTATCTTTAGGAGTGCTAAAATGCTATATAGAACCTGTTTTGCTGGATGGCAGCGAATCTTGGATTGTAAATGAACAAATTAGGAAGAACTTAGAAGCAACAGAGATGTGGTTTTTAAGACGAATGTTGCGAATTCCTTGGACTGCCAGAGTAACTAACAATGATTGCATGAAAGAGGCTAATGAAACTAGAACACTATACACAACAATAAGAAAGAGACAAACAGCTTTCTTTGGTCATGTGATGAGAAGAGAGGCATTGGAGAACATCGTGACAACTGGAAAGATCGAGGGGAAGTGAGGCAGAGGCAGACCAAGAGAAACGATGCTGGACGGATTGAGACGGTGGCATGGAGGAATATCATCAGCAGAGTTGATCCAGAACACCAAAGACCGAGATCTGTGGAGAGCCATGAACGCCTACGCCAACCGGCACGGCACTTGATGATGATGATCTTTAGGATTGGGACTCTTTGGTGGCTGTTGAATGTGAAAACGGAGCACATATGAAAATATCCAGAGTGCTGTGATGTCAGTTCTTGACACAACTCAGCTCAGCTCTCAGGACTCTCTCGTGACAACTCAACTCAGCTCAACTCAATGTTCTGTGATTAGGTTGTAAGCTGGCTGGTCTTCCTCCAGAAGATGAAATTGGCGCTCAGGTTTTATAAACCCCGAAACAGGCTTAATTCTATCGGTGTGACGATGGTGTGGAGACTGTAGTCCCGACGCGGTACCAAAGTACCATGTCTATTGCAGAGCTCTCCTTGTCCTCTCCAGACTCAGAAAACTGTTGGATGTGCAATACCGATACTATAATTTCACATCCGAGAACAGCATATCAGGATGTAACCAGGTCAAGATCCAGAACAGCACACACGGTCCAGGTTGGTAATTTCCCTCCACAGGAAGCCACGATGACTTAGTGGCTAGACACTAGTCTGTTGACCTGGTGCTCATGGGTTTGATCCGATGCCGAAAAAAACTTAACTGGGCTCTCAGGTCGACCCAGCTTAAAATGGGTACCAAGAATGTATTGGGAAGTAAAGGTGACTACATCACCCACCAAGTGCAGATTTATCTATAAAAATACGGTGTGCAAAGCCGGTACTGGAATTTCACATCTGAGGAGAAGCATAGTAGGATGCATCCAGGTCAAGATACAGCACAGGATATACGAGCTGGCTGCGATTAGGTCCAGGCTGGTGATGTGTCCTCCACATGTTTTAGTCATGTCACCAGCAATAGGACTCGGCACAGTCATAACATCTGATGGAAGGTGTAAACCGCACCAAGTGAGATCAGGTTATCGTTTCTTTGACTTATTCTCGTTATCTTTTCTTTACTCTTGGAATTTTAAGTCATAATTATTATAACGCCCCGGTGAGGACCGGGATTTTTTCACGTGGACTTCTAGTAATAAAATTTCTCCTGGCCTCTGGATAGTGAGATCGGACGCCCGTGTGCATTGTTGCGCACGAAAAAAACTCCCTTGGCAGTTGAAAATCGAAAAAGAGTAGCCTAACGGCGCTCCCCGGGCAAAATTTCGAGCTAAAGATCTACCCAAAGTATTTCAGGATCCTCGCCGGTGCTACGGAGTTCGTGCACTGAGGTGAGTTTCTCCAAACTCAGGTTTGAGTTAGGAGTAGAACGGAGCACTTATGGGTTACACCCGTGTGCCGTGATGTTGATCCATCGACTAAACTAAACTAAACTAAACTAAACTAAATAACGTCCCATCATGTGTGTTTAATTTGTCTTTCATCTGATTTCGTATGTCTGACAAAAGGACAAAATTTTCAGCGAAGACAAGATCATGGCAATCATGTAACGATTCACCGCTGTTTAGTTACTTTTACATTCTATTTCTGGCCGTAGTTATTTTTGTCTTCATAATCCAGCCCATAGTCTGTAAGAATGATAAACGTGACAAAAGACATCTCTGTAGCACTTCTTTTCTTATTTCAGCTGTGGCAATTAATTTTCCCCATTAAAAATACTGCAGTTCATGTCTTTATCTGCCGTCCTAATTAAGTTAATGGATTTCTGTGCGATTCATGGGGAATTTTCTCATGTCAATGCTACCAAAGACCCATTGGTAGTCCACATATCTAATATAAATTGGTAATTTATATTCCACGCTTTGCTCTATTATTATACACATGTGGCTATCTTACCTGCGCTGGATCTATTTGGTCGGTAGCAAGCCTGTTCATACCTTAATTTTCATCAATGCCATCTCTTAATCTCTCTTGAACGATCCTGCTTCATGTTTCCATAGGAACTGAGAGTAACATTATTCCACTAAATTGTTCGCACTTCATCAGATCCACCCTTCTTTGCCAGCGTCACCGGATATCCTACTCTCCAGTCTGCTGGTATCTTTCTAGTCGCCCAGATTACAGCGAAGTATAGATGGACCAAATCGCTATGGCAGCATCACGAATGTGAAGCTCGTGGAGCGAAATAAGCAAAACCAAGTGAATCAAAAGATGGGTGAAAGGTGTAGACGCTCGAAAGGAAACACACTGAGAAACCCTGTTAGTAATATAACTGAAAAGTCTTTCCCCTTAAACCACTGGGGGCGGGAGGGGGGGGGGGGGAGAAGGGGGAATAGAGGAGGAAGGAGGTCAGCATGGCCGAATGGATACTATTGCTTGTTCTTAAACATCCGGTGTGCTGATGCCGAGGTACGCGGTTCAACCCCTACACCGAACAGTTGGACTAAAATGTTGACTTGTCGTCCTTGACTTGGGGACGTAAATTACAAGTACTTCTGAAGTCGGAATGGGTTCTGCCTGATGGCGAAGGAAACTGGTAAATAGGTCAAGTTAATCCACACGCAAAAATCAGTCCAGTGCACCAGAAATAGTAGCAAGTGTAGATAGCGCGTGTATAGACTACGCTTGAGTTCACAACGAGCCATCAGAAAAAAGCAGCCCCCCAAACACACACCCACACACACCCACACACACCCACCCACACACACACACCCACACACACCCACCCACCCACCCACACACGTCCACCCGCCCGCCCACCCACCGCCACACCCACACACACCCACCCACCCACACACACACACACACACACAAAGAAGAGAATTGAAAAAAAAAAAGAGATGAATAATAAAGAAAAGACAAGAAAGAACATACAGGAGACAGCAACGGATAGGATGACCCTACGGTCAGGACTGGTATATATCGTCCTGAATCATTTTGTAAACAAATATACTCCGACACCGTGAACTGTTTCGAGTCTGTTCCATAAGTTTGTTCGTCCATCATAAATGATGAACAGCACCCCCATCCAATTAGATTCAATGATTGTTAGTAGGGAGGTAACTGATGATTCCGATATGAACTGGGGATGTTTTTGAGCAATGTGGATAGTTGATGGTAGTGGTGATGGGATGTGCTTTATTGTACTTTCTGGCTTGTCCCCGTCGATTTGCTAGTACCATCTTTGCTGCCTCACAACTTGTCGGACCTTGTTGAATAAATGTACACTTGGATCTCGTGTGATGAGAAGAGAGGCATTGGAGAACATCGTGACAACTGGAGAAATCGAGGGGAAGAGAGGCAGAAGCAGATCAAGAGAAATGATGCTGGATAGATTGAGACGGTGGCATGGAGGGATATCAGCAGCGGAGTTGATCCAGAAAACCAAAGACCGAGATCTGTGGAGAGCCATGAACGCCTACGCCAGCTGGCAGGGCACTTGATGATGATGACTTGGATCTGTCTTAGCCAGTGGCCTCTCATGTGTCTGTGTTGATACCAAAGGTCTTAAGAGCAGTCATAGGTATGTCCCTGAAGCGTTTTCCGTGGCTACCTGGAGATCTTTTTCGCATGCTGTAGTTCGCCATAAAATATTCTTTTTAGGAAGCTGATGGTCTGGCATGTGAGCTAGGCGACCCAATGATTCTGATTCTGGTATTTCTTGAGCAGAGGTTCCCAAACCACGGCCCGCGGGCCACTTGTGGCCCGCCAGATGTTAGTAAGTGGCACGCGAGGCCTCGTTATTTAAAATAATATATTTTAATAATTTCAAAAAAATCACTCGGAGCTTCCCGTCCGCGTGCGATAATTTACTCTGCTCGTGGTTGTTATGTTCAGATATTATCGAATGCGACTGTTCAGTTCGCAACCTTCAGCTGATCATACGATTTCATTCTGGCGACTATTGTCTGTCGAACAATTTGAACACTTGTGTTCATTCGCTCAGAGATACATTTGTCGTTTTAGTTCGACTTACAGATGCCAGCATGTCACTTTCCGCAATGGCTGTTATAAAAAACAAGCTACGTTCCAGACTCACCGACAGTAACCTAGCTGCGCTTATGACTTTGGGCACAACAGATTTGTACCCAGACATTGATAAACTGGCATCTTAACTTAAGTAACTGATTATGAAGAACAGTTACAATTGTAAATTAATTATATTAATAGCGATTTTCTAAATTGATTTAAAATTTATTGTTAAATTAACTTTTGATTTTAAACCAAAACATGACAGCAGAGTAGTACTGACACTGACTGTCTTTAAAGTTTTAGAATTTTGTTGAGGAAAGTTAAGAAAGGTGAAGAATGATATTGCACGAATTTTATAATTTTATAACGTTGTGGCCCGCTTAACTACCGAAAATAGTAGAAATGGCCCTCTGCTTGAAAAACTTGGGAACCACTGTTCTTGAGTATTGTATGAATGCTTGACACATTTGTCAAGAACTGTTGTATTTGGAACGATATCATGCCATTTGACGTTCAGCAGTTTTCCAGTGAAAGTCCTATCTCTAAGATACTGAACCTCGGTATTTGGATAGGTACTTAACGGGAGTCGGTGTCTATTGCTTTAGGATAGTGAACGCAGTTTGACAATCCCAACATGCCGGATTCGAAGTCAACCGCAGGCGATTTGGAAGCTAAACTCTTTGCTCTGATTTTCACAAAGGTATGAGCATTGGTTGTTCAGACAGCAATGAAAGTTAGTTGCATATCCTTTACAGGACATCTAAGTCAACACAAGCATTGTTTGCTGTTTGTGACCTCTTGGCAAGATTACGTTCAGTAGTTTACCATTGCTTTCTGAACCACCGGCGCCCATACCATTTCAACTTAGTTTAGTTTAGTCGACGGATCAACATCACGGCACACGGGTGTAACCCATAAGTGCTCCGTTCTACTCCTAACTCAAACCTGAGTCCGGAGAATCTAAGCTCAGTGCACGGACTTCGTAGCACCGGCGAAGATCCTGAAATACTTTGGGTAGATCTTTAACTCGAAAATTTGTCCGGGCAGCGCCGTTTAGGCTACTATTTTACGATTTCCAACTGCCAAGGGAGTGTTTACGTGCGCAACAATACACACGGGCGTTCGATCTCACTACCCAGAGACCAGGGGAAATTTATTACTAGAAGTCCACGTGAAAAACAACCGGTCCTCACCGGGGCTTGAACCAGGGACCTCCAGCACTTGAGGCGGACACCATACCTCGAGACCACTCAGCGCCCTCCCCACCCATACCATTTCATTAAAAAAAACGTAAGACAGTCTGCTGCTAAATCGCCCACAGCTGTGTTTTCAACAGGGGTATGCGTGATTACGAACTGCGCCCGTAATCATATCGCCACGGAGCAGACAGATTGCAATAGCACACTATTAAACATCAAATTGTCTAAAAAATCACTAAAAAAATACAGCAACTAATTTAACATACAAATAAGAACGAATAGCACATACAGCGGATTGTCAAAATACACCTGATCTTCCAGTTCGACCCAGCCCTAAATGGTACCAGGAAATATTATGGGAAGATGCAACAGCCAGCCTGAGACTGACCACGTTATCCAACAAATATTGACTGCTTTATACAAATATGGGTCTAGCCCCGTATGGCCAATGCGCGCCAAGACATGTACAAGGGTTCTTTACTGTTCTTCTTCTTATTATTGTCCATGCCATGTGGCGTTGGTGTTCACGTCTGTCCACAGCCACGCGTCGAATGCTCCATTCATTTCTGATACTGATATTCCTCCATGCTATGATGTCCTACCGGACAAGGCAGTTCTAGAACTCTCTTTAACGTCGTTCAGGTTACATATATTGCAGACAGATATGGTATGCTAGGTATCTATACAGAAGGTAGTTTGCCATTGCCTTCCTTTTTGACAGTGTCCACACTGCTAGGTAACGGCTGCCATCGTCCCTATAAAGTGATCTTTTGTCTACCGACGTGAAACTTGAGACAATAACCAACAACTGTCCATCAGCTGCTTCCAAGCTCCGTTCACCACCTGCTCACATGGTTTAACATTTCCCTGATCGGCAGGTTATACGGCTACTCCACATTGCCCAAGGGTGTCTCGTAGGCTAGCGTTACTTTTGAAGTTAAAGCTAGTTGCATATCCTTTACATGGCGTCGCAGTCAACCCTAACATTTTTTGGCTGTTTGTGATCTCTTGGCATGTTTTACGTTCAGTAGTTTGCCATTACTTTCTGAACGACTGGCACCCATACCATTTTATAAAAAAAATCCAACGCAAGGCGGTCTGCTGCCAAATCTCCGGCAACTATGTTTCGAACGCGGTATGCGGGATTGAGTGATCGTCGACGGAGTCGGCAGCTTTACTTTTATTAAAAACAATATCGGAAACAAAGCAATGACAAACTACTGAACGTAAACTTGCCAAGACATCAACAACAGCAGTAAAATGCTGGTGTTGACAGCTATGTCCTGCAAATAGGATATGCACCAAAAAAAAATATCTGAAACGAAAAGGGTCGAACAAGTGTCAAGTGAATATCTTCTTTTCACATTGTTTCTCTATCACGTTCGCATGACGCCCGAAATGGCAGTAAACAGGAATAGATATGTATTGATTCTGAGCTTGTCCAGGGATGGTGTGCAGAGCGTGTCAGTTTCATTATTCTGTATGGACGAACCCGCGCGAAGTCAGCAATATGGATAGAGATTGATTGACGTGTTCACGTGATGTACACTGGGCATCTGTTACTTAGCAGACGTGATGGCAAATGGAATCGCTTTTAAGTCGTTACAGACAGGATTGGGGCACGGAGCTTCGATGACAAGGTCCTTGTATACGTTTATGGATGTGTGTTTGATTGAACGGGCAGGCGCGTGTACATGTCTTATTTATGCTAGACATACGAGGATAAATATCGGCAGGGAAATGATTAATCGTCACCTTGTAGTGTCATCTCCACGACCAAGGTTGCGAATGATGGGTTGGCAGAAATATCTGTCCTTGAGCTTCATTGTACATTGTGTAAAGATGTGTCATGGTGCGACGTTTTCCTCTGGGGTTATATTTGTAACGTCGTCGCCGTGGTTGTTATTTGGCCATAACTTACCCGCTTTCTTCAGCTATCTCACGAGAGTCACAGATTTAGACGAATAACACAACAAAACTCACAGAAGTTTTCATTATTTATTATCACAGCGATACTTCCACATAGTCACAGTATCATTCTTTATTAAACTGCTATCATTTAAATAATTAAAACTAAATCACAACCGCGGCACTGTGAATGTGTCATCGCCGCACTCAATCACGACGCGTCCAGCCTGGACGGCGTCTGAACTCCCAATCCTAATCCAGGAGAAAATTCTCTTCTCCTGAATCTGGTCAAAAATGTGCTTCACGCACCAAACAACTATCACGTGGGTCTGAGTTTATTCACGTGTAGCCCGCTCCTTATATCTAACAATATTTTCATATTCAGTGTAGTCACCACGTATCACTGCCCGTTACACGGCAATTGTTTGCTATATCTGACAAGATCACACATTTTCGTAGCTACCATGTTTTCAAGGAGCCGCGGTATCGGAGTGGGTTGCTTGCCGACCTTGTGATTATGTGCTCGAATCCTCATTGAGCCGGAGATGTTTAAAAAAAATAATTGACCTGAGCACTCTGGTCTGTCCAGCGTAAGATGGGCGCCAAGTAATATTCTGGGAGGTAAAAGCGATCGGCGTGATATTGATCACGTCAAAGTGCCACTGGTCTTTAATAAACCATATGTCATATACTGCTAAAAAACGCTGACAAGGGTCCTTTACTTTACTTTACTTTACTTTACTTTACTTTATTTTACTTTACTTTACTTTACTTATACATCTGACAATCACATATTTTCCTAAATACGTGTTCATAAACTTCTAACAAAATCTTTGCCCCGCATATTTATTGGTAAGCATCCTTGATTGCCAAAGCCAGTGGTAAGAGTTGAGTTCCCATCAGTACCAACGATCACTTATTCCGATCCTCACGGTTCCAAAATATTTGTGAATAAATTCACAAATATTATGTTTTTGCATATCCTTTATACGACATCGCAGTCAACACCAACATTTCTGCCGTTGTAATCTCTTGGCAAGTTTACGTTCAGTACTTTGCCATTGCTTTCTAAATGACCGGCACCAATACCACCGCAAAACCAATGCAATGCTGCTGCCGAATCGCGCGCAGATGTGTTTCGAACGCGGGTATACGAGATCACGAACTGCGCCCACAAAACCTTCGCCACGGAACAAATACAAATTGTTACAGCAGTAACATTATTAATAGTGCGAGAGATCAAAGAGAAGCCGGGAATACTAATCGGATGTTAAAATATAAGACAAATATGTGCTATGCAGTTGACACAGTATTAATGGCGGATAATACAAAATATCTGCAACAATTGTTGGACATTTAGTAACTGAGAGTGCAAAGAAAGGACTCTCCTTGAATATCAAGAAAATAGTAACCATGGTGATATCCAGGAAAAATGTAACACCAGACTGTGAAATGGAAATAGAAAGAAACATTCTTAACCAAGTGGATAATTGTAAATACCTAGGGGCATTTATAACACCAGACGGGAGGTGCACAACCGAGATTAAGAGCAGAATAGGGCAAACAAAAGCTGTATTTCAGAAAATGAAAAGTATTGTATGCAACAAGTCACTATCATTGAATGAGTGCTGAAATGCTATATAGAACCTGTTTTGCTGTATGGCAGTGAATCTTGGAATGTAAATGAACACATTAGGAAGAACTTGGAAGCAACAGAGATATGGTCCCTAAGTCGAATGTTGCGAATTCCTTGGACTGCCAGAGTAACTAACGACGGTTGCCTGAAAGAGGCTAATTAAACCAGAACAGTATATACCCACTAGAGCTACGGAGTTCGTGCTTTGTGCGACGCTTTCCGCGCTGCGGAAATCGACCGAGGCATATGGGATAAAACCCGATGCAATGAAGTCGACCTGTCGACTTTTAAGCGACTTTTTTTGGAACATTATCTACAACAATAAACTTTCTTCGGTCACGTGATTAGAAGAGAGGCATTGGAGAACATCGTGACGACTGGAAAGATCGAGGGGAAGAGAGGCAGAGGCTGACTAAGAGAAATAATGCTGGATGGATTGAGACGGTGACATGGAGGAATATCACCAGCAGAGTTGATCCAGAACACCAAAGACCGAGATATGCGGAGAGACGTGAACGCTATGCCAGCATTGTAGCACAGAAACGAGGAGGTAAGTTTTATATCGTGCTTGGAATCAGTCAATCAATCATGTGCCATGCCGGAAAGCGTGGGCGGTCATGACTCGCCATTTCACTTGATCACCAGAGTCGTGGATCAGCTCAGTGTTCCTGTCTCGTCCATGCCATGTGGCCAAGCCATCCAGATACTTTCCTCTCGGTCTTCCTCTTGGTCTGTTCCCTTCGATCTTGCCAGTTGTCACTAAGTTCTCCAGTCCATTTCTTCTCATAACATGTCCAAAAATTTTGACTGTCTACGTCTAATTTCTCTAATCAATCTACGATTTTCATTTGTCTCCTGTAGTACTTGGTCATTGGTTTTTCTATCTGTCCATGGTATTCTTTGCATTTTCCTCAGAAACCACATTTCTGCAGCCATCAGATGTTTTTCAGCTTGACTGCACATTGTCCAAGTTTCACACCATACAAAAGAACAGGCTCTATGTACCCCTCAAGACTCTTTTTCTCGTTTCAATTGAATATTTTTATTGGTCAGAATGTTTTTCATCTTGCTAAAGGCTACTTTCGCCATGGCGATTCTTGTTCTAATCTCTTCAAGGCATCTCCCATCAGATGTTATGACTGTTCCGAGATAATTGTACCGATTCATTTGTTGAAGAATATTCCCATTTACTTGTATATTACATTGTGGTACTTCGTTCTTCCTAGTGACGACCATAATCTGTGTCTTCTTACAATTTAATTCCAACCCCAGTTGTGCATTGTCTGCAATCAATACCGTATCATCTGCTTGGAATCGGCGAGTCTTAAATGTTTAACCCAATTAAATTATCTCTGCTGACCCTGGCGCTGGGGATTCATTTTCGACGTTTGTCAGTCGGAGTTGAACGTCGACTTCTCGTCCTGGACTTGGTGACGTAGTACTTTACATTTACTTGAGAACTCAGGGTGGGTTCACTTGATGGAGAGGATGCTGGTAATAGGGAAAAGTAACCCTTACGCAAAACTCAGCCCAGTGCACTGCTAGTTGTACATGTGTGTGGTTAAATTTGAGTTGAAGGTGAAATAGCGAAAAACAAGAATTATAGTGCTTGAAAAGTATATGGCGCTAACAGAGAAATCAAATCAAATCAACTTTATTAGGGTCACAAATTGGGCGCGCAGGCCCGTCTTACATTCGGCCCTTCCAATCACTCGTCTTTCATTCATCAAGAGCATTATACATTTACATAGGAAGAAAAATAAACATTGTGAAATGAATGTTGTAAACATAGAAAAATGTGTACATAAAAAGTATGTGACGTAAAAATAGTGATGCTCCCACACACACACACACCACACACACACACACAACCTCTCTCTCTCTCTCACGCTCACTCATTCACTCTCGCGCTCACTCATTCACTCTCGCGCTCACTCATTCACTCTCACGCTCACTCATTCACTCTCAGCGCTCACTCATTAACTCTCACGCTCACTCATTCACTCTCACGCTCACTCATTCACTCTCACGCTCACTCATTCACTCTCACGCTCACTCATTCACTCTCACGCTCACTCATTCACTCTCACGCTCACTCATTCACTCTCAAGCTCACTCATTCACTCTCAAGCTCACTCATTCACTCTCACGCTCACTCATTCACTCTCACGCTCACTCATTCACTCTCGCGCTCACTCATTCACTCTCACGCTCACTCATTCACTCTCACGCTCACTCATTCACTCTCAAGCTCACTCATTCACTCTCGCGCTCACGTCATTCACTCTCACGCTCACTCATTCACTCTCACGCTCACTCATTCACTCTCGCGCTCACTCATTCACTCTCACGCTCACTCATTCACTCTCACGCTCACTCATTCACTCTCACGCTCACTCATTCACTCTCACGCTCACTCATTCACTCTCACGCTCACTCATTCACTCTCACGCTCACTCATTCACTCTCACGCTCACTCATTCACTCTCGCGCTCACTCATTCACTCTCACGCTCACTCATTCACTCTCAAGCTCACTCATTCACTCTCGCGCTCACTCATTCACTCTCACGCTCACTCATTCACTCTCGCGCTCACTCATTCACTCTCGCGCTCACTCATTCACTCTCGCGCTCACTCATTCACTCTCACGCTCACTCATTCACTCTCACGCTCACTCATTGACTCTCGCGCTCACTCATTCACTCTCACGCTCACTCATTCACTCTCACGCTCACTCATTCACTCTCACGCTCACTCATTCACTCTCGCGCTCACTCATTCACTCTCGCGCTCACTCATTCACTCTCACGCTCACTCATTCACTCTCGCGCTCACTCATTCACTCTCGCGCTCACTCATTCACTCTCACGCTCACTCATTCACTCTCGCGCTCACTCATTCACTCTCGCGCTCACTCATTCACTCTCACGCTCACTCATTCACTCTCACGCTCACTCATTCACTCTCACGCTGACTCATTCACTCTCACGCTCACTCATTCACTCTCACGCTGACTCATTCACTCTCACGCTGACTCATTCACTCTCGCGCTCACTCATTCACTCTCACGCTCACTCATTCACTCTCACGCTCACTCATTCACTCTCGCGCTCACTCATTCACTCTCACGCTCACTCATTCACTCTCACGCTCACTCATTCACTCTCGCGCTCACTCATTCACTCTCACGCTCACTCATTCACTCTCGCGCTCACTCATTCACTCTCACGCTCACTCATTCACTCTCACACTCACTCATTCACTCTCGCGCTCACTCATTCACTCTCACGCTCAATCATTCACTCTCACTCTCACTCATTCACTCTCGCGCTCACTCATTCACTCTCACGCTCACTCATTCACTCTCACGCTCACTCATTCACTCTCACGCTCACTCATTCACTCTCGCGCTCACTCATTCACTCTCGCGCTCACTCATTCACTCTTACGCTCACTCATTCACTCTCGCGCTCACTCATTCACTCTCAGCGCTCACTCATTCACTCTCACGCTCACTCATTCACTCTCGCGCTCACTCATTCACTCTCACGCTCACTCATTCACTCTCACGCTCACTCATTCACTCTCCGCGTTCACTCATTCACTCTCGCGCTCACTCATTCACTCTCACGCTCACTCATTCACTCTCAGCGCTCACTCATTCACTCTCACGCTCACTCATTCACTCTCACGCTCACTCATTCACTCTCACGCTCACTCATTCACTCTCACGCTCACTCATTCACTCTCACGCTCACTCATTCACTCTCACGCTCACTCATTCACTCTCACGCTCACTCATTCACTCTCACGCTCACTCATTCACTCTCACGCTGACTCATTCACTCTCACGCTCACTCATTCACTCTCGCGCTCACTCATTCACTCTCACGCTCACTCATTCACTCTCACGCTCACGCATTCACTCTCACGCTCACTCATTCACTCTCACGCTCACTCATTCACTCTCACGCTCACTCATTCACTCTCACGCTCACTCATTCACTCTCGCGCTCACTCATTCACTCTCACGCTCACTCATTCACTCTCACGCTCACTCATTCACTCTCACGCTGACTCATTCACTCTCACGCTCACTCATTCACTCTCACGCTGACTCATTCACTCTCACGCTCACTCATTCACTCTCACGCTCACTCATTCACTCTCACGCTCACTCATTCACTCTCACGCTCACTCATTCACTCTCGCGCTCACTCATTCACTCTCACGCTCACTCATTCACTCTCACGCTCACTCATTCACTCTCACGCTCACTCATTCACTCTCACGCTCACTCATTCACTCTCACGCTCACTCATTCACTCTCGCGCTCACTCATTCACTCTCACGCTCACTCATTCACTCTCGCGCTCACTCATTCACTCTCGCGCTCACTCATTCACTCTCACACTCACTCATTCACTCTCGCGCTCACTCATTCACTCTCACGCTCAATCATTCACTCTCACGCTCACTCATTCACTCTCACTCTCACTCATTCACTCTCGCGCTCACTCATTCACTCTCACGCTCACTCATTCACTCTCACGCTCACTCATTCACTCTCACGCTCACTCATTCACTCTCGCGCTCACTCATTCACTCTCGCGCTCACTCATTCACTCTCACGCTCACTCATTCACTCTCGCGCTCACTCATTCACTCTCGCGCTCACTCATTCACTCTTACGCTCACTCATTCACTCTCACGCTCACTCATTCACTCTCACGCTCACTCATTCACTCTCACGCTCACTCATTCACTCTCGCGCTCACTCATTCACTCTCGAGCTCACTCATTCACTCTCACGCTCACTCATTCACTCTCGCGCTCACTCATTCACTCTCACGCTCACTCATTCACTCTCACGCTCACTCATTCACTCTCACGCTCACTCATTCACTCTCACGCTCACTCATTCACTCTCACGCTCACTCATTCACTCTCACGCTCACTCATTCACTCTCACGCTCACTCATTCACTCTCACGCTCACTCATTCACTCTCGCGCTCACTCATTCACTCTCGCGCTCACTCATTCACTCTCGCGCTCACTCATTCACTCTCACGCTCACTCATTCACTCTCACGCTCACTCATTCACTCTCACGCTCACTCATTCACTCTCACGCTCACTCATTCACTCTCACGCTCACTCATTCACTCTCACGCTCACTCATTCACTCTCACGCTCACTCATTCACTCTCAATTTCAATCTCAGAAACCAACAACGAGTGCCCGGGAAAGGCTAATGAAAGTATGATAACTATAAGAAAGACAGAACCAAAATTCTTTGGTCATGGACAAGAAAAGCATTGGAAGACATCGTGACGATTGGAACAATTAGCGGGGGAAGATGGAGAGAATTGATGCTGGGTGGACCGAGGCATTTGGATATTTCATCAATTGAATTTATCCACAACATTAAGAACCGAGATGTGTGGCGATGCATGAACGCCTACGCCAGTGAGCAATACACTGTCTTACAAATAGCGGTAATTACCTAGCACAGCAGGGAAACTATTTCAACATATCCGACCTTCAGCATATGTCTGCAGTAGACACCGAATTAATCAATAGTCGTGGAGAATTCCGTAAGCTTTAATTTCTGAAGGAATAACGCCACAGCAACATTTGTTTCCCAGACTAATGACACACAGAAACAATCGTCCCGTTGTTGGACTTTCTGTGGGTAATTGAAGTGTTATGACCATCATATTTTTGTATGTGCCACACACATATTTGGATACTAACCGGTGCTATTGGGTTCGGGAAATGTGCTGCGATTCTCCTTGTGTGGTCTATGGTAGGAGACTGGAACACTTGTAGCGAGACCCATGTGCACAAGCAATGCAGATTCGAATTACAAACATTGAATTGAGCTCCCAAGTCGAACAAGCCTAAAATGGACACCAGGAAATGTCATTGGAAGTAAAGACAGTCAGTGTGACACTGACCATGCCACCTACAGAGAGCCGAGTGGTCAATACAAATACAAGTATAGCACCGTATTGCCAGCGCACCTCAAGGTGTAAAACAGCCAGTTACTTACATGTGCAGTGCAAGCGATATTTTACAAAGCAATCTAAACCAAAATTTAACCCATTATGGTCTATATCTAACCAGCGGCCTTTACAGGATGAACAATAAAGTGAACGTTCAATCCGGCTGTTAACTTTATCACGGTCTATTATATATTTTTATTTAACTCTTTTCGACACACGCACGCACGCGAGCGCGCGAGCACACACACACGCATACGCACACTTATTATTTTAGAGCAGGCGGCGGTAACCTACGGCACTTGTGACAAACGTGGCACGTGGAGCGATTTTAAATCGCACGCTGAGTGAATTGAAATACAGTAAATGATCTCATTAACTGTTTCAGTCCCGAAGTATACTCTACTATATCGCCAAACGTGGCCTCCAATTTGGACAGAAGGGCGATATATCGCCATACTAGGGCATTCGTCTTATTGTTGTGTTTCGTGGTATCTTGCGCAGTTACAACGCTCAGTGAAGGAACATTTTACAGTAGAATTCTTGATCATTTGATTGTGTGCCATGTTTGGTCCTAACTTACGTTTTGTTTGGCACTGCATCAGTGAAACAAAAATTGTTTTTTTTTTTCTTTCTGAAACATAGAAGCTGTGTTAAGTGTACAGAAAAGTAATCTAACACCCGTGCATTCAGAAACCTGTGTGAAGCTGAAAGTAGCCAAATAAATATATGATATTGAACATTTAACCAAGGAGACACAAGAAAAACCATCCCGTCAATTGATTTGTGACTCAGATCAATGACTCAGATCAATAATAATTAACGACTTCTTATATTAAAATGTGAATATCATTTAAACTTATCTGCACTTGATCTGACCAGTGTGCAGAGGCGATCATCCAAACTGCAAACTCAGTTACCAAATCACTGACGACTAACACTGGTAGGCGGGCCTGGATGGACCGCAGTGGGTCGAAAGACACATAGTGGGCCTAAGAGGCCTTTAAAAATATTTAATATAGGGTGTATTTTTAATGACTATGCAGTGTTTGAAAATATTACTGATCCAAGTTTTGTATTCACCCTCTGTAAAGTTCATGCAACATAATAGGTAAAAACAAAACTTGGACCGGCAATATTTTGAAACATTGCACAGTCATTACAAATACACCCTGTATATTAAAATATTTTTTCCTTGAAAATATTGGACTTTATACAGGGTGTATATTTAATGACTGTGCAGGTTTCTTCTTCTTCTTCTGAGTTCATCAGGGTTTTTTTTTTTTTTTATTTCGGACGTGATTGCGTTGTGCCTGTTTACAGTTGAGCTGCGTTATTGCGTCGTTAGGCCGACACATCCGACTTCGGCGGACATTTGTTGACCGGGTTACCCTTCCCGGGGACTGTGCAGGTTTGAAAATATCGCCCGCTCAAGTTTTGAATTTATCTATTATGTTGCAAGATCTTCAAGAGGGATAATATAAAACTTGAACCGGCAATATTTTCAAACACTGCACAGTCATTAAAAATACACCCTATATCTTACCACATATTCAATTTTATCATACAATTTCAAAACAATATATTCAGAATTAAAATTTTGCAAAACCTAATAATTTTATTTGTTCTATTTTTATTTTAAAATATTGACTAATCTACAAATATTATAAAGTCATTAAATGTATCGGATACATGTTAATACGCGATGAAATTAATTTGTTTGAACAGTTGTTGTATATGTAAATATGATGGAGATGTTGGCATGCTGAGTTACTTGTAATTTCGGAGGCACACTACAAATAGGTTTCTGACACTTGCTTTAGAAGAAACTCCAAGTGGGACAGAAAGTGCCTGGTCTGTTCTCTTTTACTTCCACCCCCTGCTCAGCATCCATTGTAAACTCCCCTCCCTTCTACCCAACTTAATCGCAATGCAGCCGCACCGCTTTTTTTTATCAAAATTTCCTGCTTCTAGGCAACCATTGCTTCAGTGTAATCTATAATTAGAGAAGAGAAGGGAGGTCACCTCTGTTGAAACCTTATATTGATACAGTCTATGTCACAATGACATCTCCGGCCGGCTTCCGCCTCGTTTGCTCATAAAACATCTCGATTGAAGTGCCTTTTGGAAATGGAAATAAAAGCATCCAATTCCATGCTTTCAGAAGTGTGGCTAATATAGGGTTGCCAGGGCCAGGCGTCCAGGTTTTCCTCTCTCTCTCTCTCTCTCTCTCTCTCTCTCTCTCTCTCTCTCTCTCTCTCTCTCTCTCTCTCTCTCTCTCTCTCTGTACGCGCGCGCGCGCGTGTGTGCATGTGTGTGTTTTAGTTAATGAAATAGTTTACTGTCCCGAAAACTGCTTTCGGGCCGCCCGTTTGTCTCAGTTTTCTTTTCCTGTAAAAAAACAAAAGGGTTAACTGATTAACTGCCATGGGGTGATAAATTGTCTTATTCAAACTTCCCGTATTTGCCATGGACTTGTAAATCAAACTAGTTAAAATATAAACACAGTAGTTTTCTATAATACAATACAACTCTCTTTAATGTGATATATAATACTGCATGTCTGCTACCATTTTAACAACTGTTAAGTAATAACTATGGCACATCCCTACTTCCCATTTTCCGCCATCCATGTTTGTTGTGTCGAAACCCACTTTTTGTTTGGCACTGAATCTGTGAAATTAAATCTAAACCTGTTTTAATTTTCGTTTGGTAGAACTGTTTGCCGCGCTCCGTGGCCACGGGTTGCGAACGCGATTCGTGAGCCGCTTACCACGCGGCGAAAAGCGTTCGAAAAGCGGCGGCGACTGATTTGACAGCAGACAATGTCGCGCCGGGATTTTAACGTGTTGGTATGGGAGCCGGTGGTTCAAAAAGCAATGGCAAACTACTGAACGTAAAACTTGCCAAGACATCAACAACAGGAGTAAAATGCTGGTGTTGACAGCGATGTCCTGTAAATAGGATATGCAAAACAAACACAAAAATGTGATTAATTTGGAAACAACAAATATCTCGAAGACGCAGTAATTTCGTTTTCATGATTTTGTGGTCAGTGTGATTAGTGCGGTCAGTTAGTTTCTGTCTGTCGTGACTTCTCTTGTGCAGAATGAGTTTCACGCTAAACTATGGAAGTAGATCATATGAGATAAACCCCAGTACAAAGAAATAGATAGAGATAAAACCCAGTGCAAAGAAGTAGATCGAGATAAAACCCAGTGCAATTAAGTAGATCGAGATAAACCCCCAGTGCAATTAAGTAGATCGAAGTAAACCCCAGTACAAAAAAATAGATAGAGATAAAACCCAGTGCAAAGAAGTAGATCGAGATAAAACCCGGTGCAATTAAGTAGATGGAGATAAAATCCAGTGCAATGAAATAGATCGAGATAACATCCAGTGCAATTAAGTAGATGGAGATAAAATCCAGAGCAATGAAGTAGATCGGTTTGCCTTTAAACAACCCTACTCCCCTCGACTCCTTTGTTTTCGTTCAAAGTAAAAGTATTAATTTTCGTTACATCTTTGATTCTCCTTATACTTAAGAGAAATGTCAAGGTTTCTCAGTTACAACAGTATTAACTTTTGTAACATCTTTGATTTTTCTTATGCTTAAGAGAAATGTCTCTGTTTCTCAATTACAACAGTATTACTTCTTTGATTCTTCTTATGCTTAAGAGAAATGACCCGGTTTTCTCAGTTACGCAGTCTGGCAACATTGGGACTCTAGGTTCTCTTTCATACTATCCTGAAAAACATTGCGCATTGAAACCGTTTTAATTATATGTGCATGTGTTGTCATTCTACAGGACGTCTAGTGAGGCTTTTCATCAGAGCAGGGTTAAACTACACCTGATGAATTGACAATACTAGCTATAGGTATCTTGATAACTACAGCCAAGGATTTAATTCCGACCAAGAGAAACATAAGCACCATAAGCCATGGTTTACATCAGACGCGTCAGAATTAATAAAACAACGAATGGAACTGAAACGGAAAGGAGGTGAAACAAAAAATAGCAGGATGAAGTATACATTTATAACTCGAGAAGTAAGAAAGGACACAAGAAAGGACAAAAATCAATATATACAAGATTGCTGTACACGAATAGAGCAATATCATAACACTAGAAGAGATTACGAAATGTTCAAGAAATGTTCAACCTCAAATAAATGTTATCTGCGACAAGTTGGGAAATACCTTAACAGAATCTAGATAATTATAGAAAAATGACAGGAATACCCTAGTGCAGGGGTGGGCAAACTACGGCCCGCCATCTGATTTTATGTGGCCCGGGAGGGCATTTAGGAATAATAATTTTTACAGCGTTTTTAAGTTATTTTGTTGAATTTTAAAGAATGTCATGTACCGTTATGATTGTTTCAACATTTTTAAAATAAGATTTCAGTCTAATTATCAATTTTTGAAAACAGTCCATGGCCTTCGTAATGTAATGCTTCTTCTTCTTCTTCTTCTTCTTCTTCTTCTTCTTCTTCTTCTTCTTCTTCTTCTTCTTCTTCTTCTTCTTCTTCTTCTTCTTCTTCTTCTTCTTCTTCTTCTTCTTCTTCTTCTTCTTCTTCTTCTTCTTCTTCTTCATCTTCGTCGTCTTCTTCTTCTTCTTCTTCTTCTTCTTCTTCTTCTTCTTCTTCTTCTTCTTCTTCTTCTTCTTCTTCTTCTTCTTCTTCTTCTTCTTCTTCTTCTTCTTCTTCTTCTTCTTCTTCTTCTTCTTCTTCTTCTTCTTCTTCTTCTTCTTCTTCTTCTTCTTCTTCTTCTTCTTCTTCTTCTTCTTCTTCTTCTTCTTCTTCTTCTTCTTCTTCTTCTTCTTCTTCTTCTTCTTCTTCTTCTTCTTCTTCTTCTTCTTCTTCTTCTTCTTCTTCTTCTTCTTCTTCTTCTTCTTCTTCTTCTCTTCTTCTTCTCTTCTTCTTCTTCTTCTTCTTCTTCTTCTTCTTCTTCTTCTTCTTCTTCTTCTTCTTCTTCTTCTTCTTCTTCTTCTTCTTCTTCTTCTTCTTCTTCTTCTTCTTCTTCTTCTTCTTCTTCTTCTTCTTCTTCTTCTTCTTCTTCTTCTTCTTCTTCTTCTTCTTCTTCTTCTTCTTCTTCTTCTTCTTCTTCTTCTTCTTCTTCTTCTTCTTCTTCTTCTTCTTCTTCTTCTTCTTCTTCTTCTTCTTCTTCTTCTTCTTCTTCTTCTTCTTCTTCTTTCGTTCGCCTTAAATACTATAACTGCAATGTTGCCTCTTGTGTGAATTTAACTGTCCTTTTTAGTTCACTCAGCAGTCCACAGAGTTTATCTTCCACTGTCGTCTCTCTTGGCCAGAAGGTTAGCCTAGACATGTTGTGCTTGCTTGCTTGCTTGTGTTCGTTGGCTTGAGCTCCAACGCAAAAGTCCTGTATGTCGGATGAAGGCATCCTGTTGTCCAACATCATTGTGATGTCACACAGGACCTGAGGTTTGCGTGAGTATCCGTTGTCCCATGTCTGGCTTATTGGTGTGCAGACTGGTGGTTCCTCGCCATGCAGGCAGATACTCTCCGACTTCGGAAGAATCATCGATCCTACTGATGTTAGCCAGGTCCCCGAAGAGACCTGTTGCCCAGGACGCACGACGTGGACGTGTCAGCAGGTCTTGGCCGTATATATCCCGGCCCTGGTGCCTTGGAAACACCTCTGCGTCCCTAGACATGTTGTAATTTGGGCAGTCTTTGAGTATGTGCTCTGCTGTCTGCGACGATAATACACACGTGCACATGGCTGATTCACCAATCTTGAATCTTGTATACATGAGGTTGCGTAATCTATTGTGTCCTGTTCTGAGGAGCAGAATAATGACTTGCTCTGGTCTGTCCATAACGTGGTAGTCATCTTGAGCAGGTTATTGTGGCTTTCTGACTGATTTGATCATTCTTTTCTTTTGGTGGTAACGGGCACATCAGGGTGTTCTTCATTTGCTCCTTCCTTAGCCAATCGATCAGTTCTGTCGTTTCCGGGTACTCCACAGTGGGATTGTATCCACTGTGTGGTGACCTTATGCTGGCTGCTAAGTTCAGAAAGTAGTGTCCTTAATACTGGCAATTTCCAAGACATCATTTCGTTTTCGATGAGGTGAGTTTATTGCAAGCAACATACGCTTATCTTTTCTTGGTCCAAGATGTTTTCTAGTTCTATTGTTTTGTTGCTGAATCCCTCCGCATTCCAGTGTATTAGTTTTAGTCTTTGTTTGGTATGGCCACACGCTCTATTCTCAGGTCCCCTGGCTCCACAGGACATCTGAGAAGGACCTCCAGTAGTTGTGGTTGGACTCTTTCGAGGCATTTGGCCCGGCACTGCACCTGCCTGGGGGTCCAAAGTAGGGAGAGCACTGTAACATTTAGCCGTAGTCGACATATTTCATTGCGCGTGATTGGTGGCATCCTGATTTCTGTGGTGCGCCTCCTGGCTGGTTGCATCTTTATTCAGCACCTTTCCTTTGCTAGAGCAGACTGTGGTCTTACTAGAGTTTAGGTGTGTAGGCATGCACACACATGACTGCGCATGCACGTACGAGCATACACATCTAGAGCGTTCTGTATATTTCTCGGCGCCAGTGACTCGCCGCCGCCCCTTCCCCTGTTAGTTAAAACAGTTCCGCCACAAGAAGGCCAGAAGTTGGACTTCTGCTGCATAGGTGATGAATGCACGAGCCATTAGGGTATTTATGAAAGGTTGGGAGCTCACCCCAACCCGGCCCCTGGCTACATACAGCAACATTTGGAACCATGTTATGCTAAAATGCGAATTTATCGATTTTTATATAGATAAATATTTATCGACATGAAAAATTTAATAAGGATGATTATATGAAAAACAGATATTTCTTCAGGTGAATAAAATGATTTATTTTGCAAGAAAATATTAAATTTAAAAGTCTTTTGCTGTTTTAAATTATTTCCACATTTACAATGTTCAAATTAATTTATTTGTTGTAGTATTCTTGATATATTTCTGAAATTTATTCTGAGTTTACTACTTGTTTTCCGAATATTTTATTTTCACACACAGCCGGAAGTAGGTTTTGTTTCATTTCCGTTTTAAAGTTTTGTACAGTTCTAACTGTTCGAATTTTATTTTAAAAATGAGTGTCAATAACAAACGTAAGATTGAAGATGAATGCCGTGTTTTTAATTATGAATGGACAACTAAGTACTGTTTTATAAAAATTGGTAGCAAATCAATTTGCTTGCTGTGTCGTGAGTCAGTGGCTGTCTTCAATGAGTACAATTTAAAAAGACATTATCAAACAAAATATTCCGATTTCGGATACAATTTAACAACCGAAGGGAGGGAAAGGAAATGCATTGAGTTGGTGAAATACTTGGAGAAACAGCAAACTGTTTTCACTAAACAGTCTTGAATTCAAGATGCTGTAAGTGAAGTTAGTCTTGTGCTTTCACACAGAATTGTAAAACAGAACAAGCCATTTTCTGATGGCGAGTTCATCAAGGAATGTTTGCTAGATGCAGCAAACATTATGTTTCCAGAACACACACACACACACACACACACACACACACACACACACACACACACACACACACACACACACACAAAAGATCTGACATTACTTTATCCAGGAGAACTGTGGTCAGACGTGCTGATAAGATAAGTGACAATCTTATGCATAAACGTCAAGATGCAAGTAAAAAAGTTTTGTGGTAGTCTCTTGCATTGGATGAGAGTACTGATGTACGATACTGCCCAATTATGATATTTATACGTGGACACAACCACAGGCCATGATATATTCAATGCTTTTACTAATTATATTGAAATAACTGGGTTAGTTCGGAACAATGTGGCAAGTGTTACAACTGACGGAGCTCATGCTTTGACTGGAAATAATGTAGGTCTGGTAAAGTTGATAAGTGATAAGATTAAAGCAGATTATCCAGATCACACATTATTACCACTTCACTGTGTGATTCATCAAAAAAGTCTGTGAAAAACTGTTTTGAATATCAAGCATGTTATTGACCCAGTTTTCAGTGTCATCAACCTCATCAGATCAAGAGGACTTAATCACTTACAGTTCAAGGCATTACATGACGGTTTGGAAACTGAACAATCCGATGTCCTGTACCACACCAGTGTTCGATGGCTGAGTCTCGGCAAGGTGTTGAGGCGAATGTGGGAATTCAGAGAAGAAATAGTGATGTTCCTAGAGATGAAGGGCATTGAATGTGACTTTAATACTAATATTGTCAATAAAGAGTGGAAGTTAGAACTTATGAAGTTATGCCAGTTGAAATTATGGAAAAGTTAAATGAACTGAATTGACAAACTTCAGGGCAATGGTGTGTTCGCACATGAATTGTATGTACATGTAAAATCATTTCAGGCAAAAAAAACTCCCCCGACGTGTCTCCACCTTGCCGTGGTGGGGGAGCTTGCGTGTTCCATTGACCCCATCTGCTGGCCGATGGGTGACAACTACATATCGGACAGCTTATGGGATAGGGGCCAGACTAAGAGAGACACAACCTGCTGCTCTGCAGATAGACTGAGGATAGCGGTCAAAAGACTAAATCAGGTACACGAAGGCAGAAGACCTTGGTCCGGACAAAACTCTAAGGCTCCCTGTCGAGGGCTGTGGCTGAGCGCCTCTAAGCCACAAACCCTCGGATCTGAGAGCCGGGCCGATACCCACCTACCGAAAAATAGAGGCGAGATACTGAGCAAGCTACTTGCTCAGGTCTGATACATGTTCGAAGGCTCTCAGCTGGGGGATATGAGGGATTCCCGGATGAGAGGGCCTGGCCGTTTCTCGTTCACTGCTGCACGAAGGTAAGGTGCTGAGCCGGTAGTACATGTAGCCTACCTCGTGAGCGAGTACAAAAAGTCAGAAAAGTGCCCCAGTCGAAGGAAATGGTTACGAAAACTCTGTATATAACTCATAGAGAGTGTAGACAAAAGTGGAAAAACGTCTCAATAACACGAAATGGAACGCACGGCGAGCGAACCTATTGCGTGGGCCGAAGTCAAAAGCAAAAGCTTACCGAGTGGATGTCGCCCACAGTCTGACCGCTCCTGGTGTGTGCTTGAGCAACCAGTGGCAAGCGAGATGCCCAACACATGGAAGTGAGGAACTAAAGCAGCCATGAGCAGGACGTGGCAACTCCCCGGGTGATCCCAGTCTCAGAGCAATATGTGCCGGCTCTGCAATTATGGAAGCCTCCTGGGATAGCGATGGAATGCCCATGGTCTGCCCCTGCCTTCCCTTGAGGGCCGACCGCGATGTCGTTGATCGTTCTATCTTGATCAGCTGAGATGTAGGCAATAATAAGTCTAACGCGCCTCGAAACCAGAGGAAGGCTAACCTCATTAAAAAATGCCCGTCGGAAGTCGGAAGTGTCGTCCTACGGGTGGCAAACTAAAAATTGACACTACGCAATTACGTCCGAGTGAAATGTCTCGTCCGAATGTCTCTCGTGCTAGGAACAGCTCTGACTACCTAGTTTCCGAATGCCGCTCTTGTTCGGAACAGCTCTGACTAGGTAGTTTTCCGAATGTCTGTCGTGCCTGGAGCAGCTCTGACGGGCGAAACGACAAGCACATGTCCGAAAACTCGCTGAGTGGATACCAGTCTGCAAACCTGTCTGGTTTGTGCGGGAATGGCCCGGGGCAAACGAAATGACCAATATATTGAAGTGAGGAATTAAAGCAGCCATGAGCAGGACGTGACGATTCCCTCGGTGAGCCCAGCACCAGAGCGTTATGTGTCGGCTCTGCAATTATGGAAGCCACCCAGGATGGCGGAAAATGCTATGACTGTCCCTGCCTTTCTTTGAGGGATGACCGTTGTCTTCGACCGTTCCAACTTGACCAACTCGGATGTGGACGGTACCACAAAAGTGAGAGTCTCTCAGGAATGCTACCTGGTCAAAAAAGCACGCCATCGTCGGATGTGTTGGCCTACGGGTTTCGGCCCAAGGGCGCATAACAGACACACCGCAATCACATCTGAAAAAACACTCCAGATGAACGCAAAGAAGAAGAAGAAGAAGAATATTTCAGGCAAAACTCTCACTGTACTCCAGACAAGCAAGTGAAAAAAGATTTTGTCACTTCCCTTTGCTGAAACAAGAAACCAATTCTGGTGAAATGACTGAAAAGTACAAAGCCCAATTAGATGCACTGATTGAAGAATTTGAATGGAGATTCCAAGATTTCAAGAACGTAGAGCCACAGTTCAATATTCTCAGTTCCCCTTTCAGTGCAGAAGCTGATACAGCCACAGAGGATATACAGTTGGAGCTGCTTGACTTAGAAGCAGATCATGACCTGAAAGAGAAATTCAAGTCAGATGGTTTGCTGGATTTCTATGGATCTTTATCACAAGAATCATTTCCCAACTTGAAAAACTTTGCAGCTAAACTTTTATCATTGTTTGGATCAACATACATTTGCGAACAAGCATTCTCTTCCTTGAAGATCAACACATCTAAGAGTAGGTCTTTACTTGTCGGACTGCAACTTACATGCTGTCATGCGAATTTCAACAAGTAAACTTGCTCCAGATTTCAAGAATATTGTCAACAAGTACAAGCAGTTACATACATGTCATTAGAAATTAACAATTATAGTGACAGTGTAGTCGGTTTGTGTCTAAATTAAAGCCATTGATAGATAATAAAGAATATTTGTTATAATAACATGTTAGTAGTTATATAGGAGGTCTACACCCACCCCCCCTCCAAATGGAGGAGCGAAGGAGCGGCTCCTGAAGGAGCAGTTCTTGAAGGAGCGGGTCATGTCAGCTCCTTCTGTGGTGCGTGATATTGACTCCTTCTAACCCCTCCCTAGTTGTGTCTTTGGCTTGTTAAAATTGGCGGGTAAAATTTAAAAAAGAAAAGTCTGGTCTAATGAGTGATGGGTCTCATCATGTGTGTGTGTGTGTGTGTGGCCGGATGTAGCGGAAGGAGCCGGCGTAAATAGTAAGCGCAAAGAAGGTAGTGCCGTCCCCCATGTAGTTGTCACCTGACCGGGCAGCGCCCAAGTGACCACTAGTCCGGTCATCGGTCTAACGAGTAGGGGGGTATCTACTGGTGCTAACAACGAACAACCGACTCTTTCTTTAAAATGTCAAAACTAGAAAAACACAGAGTTGTACACAATCTGGGACAAAAAATCAATACTCATTCTCGTAACAACTAATCCAGGGGATTATCGTCGTCGTAATGAACTAGGTGGGATATTACTGATATAGAGCGGGCGGGGTGTACGGGGCCAGCGCGGCGACGGACGCGGGGCGACCACGACCTGGGCGGTCGCATGGGGGGGGGGGGAGGTTCGAACCCTCGAGCCGGGTGTTATATGAAAATTGTAATAAGTAAAAAGGTAAATATGGCGTGTATATGATCTGTAGTGGGTCGTAGTGTCTTATTCAATGTCACCGTATAGGTTACACCTCTTCAAATTAAAACTTTTAAACAGTAACGATGGTCGGTAGTAACGGTTGTAAGGGGTATGGCTCAGTGCTATTCGGTGTTAAGGTGTGGATGAGTGGCCGTGTAGTTACATAACTGATTCGAAACACTATCATCATGTAGATTACACCTCTTTAAATGAAAACCTTAAAAAAGTAAAGATGGCCGAAAGTAAAGGTTGTGTTGGTCGTGGCTTAGTTATATTCGATGTTAAGGGGTGGTTGAGTGGCCGAGTAGCTAGGTAAGTGCGTCCAAACACTATCATCGGGTTCGAATCCCGATAGGGCGGTCTAGTGGTAGAAAAAATATTGATAATATCTGGTTACTTAGTTGTGGTGGCGATAGCTGTTGGTACTAACCAGGCTATGCTTAGAAAAGGAAAGGTGGTGTGCAGTGGTGACGACTGTGTTTAGGTGGTGCCCCAGACGAGATGACAGGTTCGGATTTCGGTGCTGTGCCACATGGTAAGGGTAATAGTCGTCAGTGTGTGGGGTGTCTAGCTGGTCATACGGGTTAGGATTAGGGCCGCCTTTTCCATCCATGTCAAGCTGTGTCCACAATTCCGAGGGAAAAAACAGGCATCCGACTTCACAGCTTAACTTAACATAACAAGTTGGAGAACATAAGATACCCATACACGACGCCATCTGTGACAAAACCAATAATATTAATCTGTATATATGACTAATCCTGGGGGGGATTATCTCCGTCGATAGAAAGGGGTTGGGAAAGCAATAATACTCGTCATATTTTCAGAGAGGGGATTATAAAATATATCGTCTAAGCCCAGGGTATATCTCCAGTATTATAAGGTGGTCGAAAAACCAATATCACTAGCATCGTTCTTCCCCATACTATTGCGATCAGTGGCTTACGGACTTAACCGTTATTGCAGACGCAGTTGTGTGCACACTAATCTACCAGGTCACGTGGTCTAGGACATATCGACAAGAACGGCGTGTAAATACTGTAGAATATTCACTGTACAAAGCAGTCTCTACCAACCGAACAGATCGGGGAAACCAGACAGGACAACCTATTGTTACGAGTCAACAGCAGCATATATCGTGTATAAAACGCCCATCATGTGTCATGCAGAAGTACCTCTTTCTAACAACACCAAAACAGATCTTACCATGTGGCTACTCGCTAATGGTAAGTTGGAGGTTGATAATTCTTTCAATTTTCGTTATGTTTCTTCATGTCGACACACCATTAACCTAACACAAGAAAACCTAATATAATACAGGGGGACATATAGGACTAGATGCATATAACTGATGAGGAAAAAACAGAACATTGTCTTAATATTTCATATTAGACTATGTCTCCCTTCTCTCGCTTTTCTATGTCCGAGTCGTCCTGGGGCTACCGAGTAAAGCCAAAGAATACCCCGACATCTGTATAACATAAACCGGTCTCGAAAGCAGCATAGGCGCGTGTAAACAATTCATCACATTGTCCGACTAGGCCTTTCTCATAGTCATAGAGGAGAGATGTGATCACCGACGCTAGTCGGGGGAAGGCGTCCTACGACAATTAATATAGTGCCTGAAGTCAAATTTGCGACTGCAAAATATGTTTTCATGTCAAATGTATATATATAAAGCTATACAAAGGTCCTTTCTAAGGACAGATTTCCTCATGTCACACTGTACAAATTACAGATGTCGCTCAAATTTATACATTAAGAGTGAAAACAAGCATGTTGTAGACACGGTATTTCATATGTTTCTTGTGGGACTTGGTCAATTGGTGTTCTATATGGTCATGGTATGTATATTTTCCACACATCTCCACTGATGATTTTCGTCTTATCTGCTCATTGCCCACGCTTCACAACCCTACACAAGTGCAGGTTCTATGAAAGACAGAGACAATTTGTGGACATTATTAAACAAATGAAGAAACAATGTATAGCAAAGTAAGAAAATTGTTCTCATAAATTATCGAATCGACCAATCAACTTGACCAATTAACCTCACAAATTCCCTATTGACTTTCGCACTTTGCCCAATCGCTATTACAACTTGTCGACTGCCTCTCACAAACTGCCCACGGGGGTTTACTATTTGTATTATATAGCCACACTCAAGCGCTCTCACAGTCACAAGAATAACGAAATACGGGGATTTAAGCCTGTTTTTTATTCAACATTTTTTTTCTGTTTGGTTTACAGTCAAAGTATAGAAATTCGCCCAACCACCTTGTTGTTGAAGTATCCAAGGACTTAGTTTATCAGTCATATATTCGCCTACAGATTTAGCGTATTGAGCCCCTGAATAACCCCTACCACATCTTCTAACCGACTTTCAACGTTTCATACCAAATAACACTAACATTCTCTTTGATTACAGAACAGCCGATTTTTCTGCTGACTAGGCACATTTTCCAACCTAATGGAGATAAATCATCTGTTCCCCTAACCTACTAGGCACTATTCTAGACAACGAATATGGTCATCGACCATCACTCATAGAAAGAACGTGAAAAAACAACAGAGATTGGGTTCCTGAGAGTAATGAGTTGCATTCCTTGGACTACCAGAGTAACTATCGATGATCGAATAAAAGAGCCTAAGGAAAATAGAGCGTTATATACATCAAACACAACAAACTGTTTCTTACTAACCCTAACTATACACCATTTAACCCTAACCCTAACCTAACCTCTAACCCTAACCCTAACTCTAACTATACAGCAAACACAACAATCTCTTTCATAAGAGACATAGATACAAACCAGTATTAGAAATGGAAAAACAGACCGCGCAAAAGTTGTGCTCCTGTTGTGATAACTGCCATGCTCTAATGAATTTTGGCAGCCATTCTTTCGGAAACCGTTGTCATTACAAAGTGCATAATCTGTTTTCTTCTCTGTTTTATCGTCATGCTCACCATCAGCTTCAAAACAATTCTCATCTTCTGAATATGATATCAGTCTACTAAAAACACGTGTCATTGTGCATGCTGAGTTGAAGGTTTCATGGGTAGTTTCAAATTTAGGATTACAAGGTGATACTGTGGAAGAATATAATTTATTTATCTGATCGCACACCAATAATATGTTTTGGGAATGAAGCCTTTGCTCTGTGTCACAACCAGTGTGAGCGGGGTCAGGAATTTCTTTAGTTTGTAAGTGTTGTACTCCATGTTTTCGTTTATCTCTTTGACGTTTCTTTTGCTTTTTTGAAGAAGGACATCCTTTCTTGACAATTTTTCTAGGCGCTGACAAAACTGATGTCAAGTTTAAATCGACCTGTAAGGCAAGTTGGGTTGTATTCTCACCCACTGCTGGTTTGGAGTCTGCGACTAACTTACAGTTCTGGGAATTAGAACTGTTGTAATTGCTTTCAAGCAAGTAACAATTGTCAGCTGACAAGTTTGATAAATATTCACAATGTGAAGACATTCCTATTGGCTGGCTGCATGCCACAGAAACATTTGACTTTGAACCATGTGTAAGATTACTTTCTCCAGCAGAAGTTGATGGTGTAGGTGTTTCTGAATTATTATCCTGCCTTGTTTCCTTTAAGAATTCAAAGTTACACGTATTATCTATTGTGGTCATCACCAGGCTGCTATTTTCTAAGACCAAGGAGGTCACAGGTTTGGGATCAGCAGTCTTGACCAACAATCATTGCTGGGCACGACTGCGCCTCTTATTAACAGCTGGGGCTCTAAAAGCGAAGAGGCTGAAATTACTCTCTTTGACCACGGGCATCGTGTTTGTGTTCATTCTGTTTGTTATTGACATTGTTTCTGTTTATTAACCTGTCGGGTGATAGTATTAGCCCATTTGAACACTTTGCATCAAGTATCACACTACTGGCTCAGATGTTTGATGGTTAGTCATCTTTTTTGATGTACGTTAGCTAGCAGTATAATAATGACACAAGCAACGGTGGCTTTGGAACAAGTTCACAACGAGATGGTGAATATGGCGTTGACTATTATTAGTTCCTACAATTCCACAAGGGCAAATAACTCGACTTTGCCTAATTTAATAGGTCAAATAGCCAAACAACACGCTGTGTTGTTCACGAGACTAGTATGTAGTATCAAGCCGAACACGTTTCCCAAGTCTTTGTTTCAGTTGGTGATGAACTCTTTGGCGATAACGTCATCAACTATGGGAGAATAATTATGCTTTTTACATTTGGCATGCGTCTGGGTAAGCATCTGGTTGATAATTCTTACAACGCAGACGTGAATGTTCAAGAGCTGGAAGAGCGCTTCGCTAAACCCTCAGCCTTTGTTCTATTCCCGCGTTGATTGATTTCCGTACATCAGTACTGATCACCGTCTTTAATAAAGACGATCTCCAGTTCCATCGTGTTTCTCCGTTAGATCAAAGGACTCTTTTCAACGTATTTCCACGCGATTACTGTTTGATCTTGCTCCGAACTCTCGAAGATAAACGATGTTTCTGGGCCCCGGTGATTTCTCCGCAAAGTCCGATACGGACTTTTGTCTTTGAACTTTCCCGGTAACCAATTCTTCCGTTTCATACGGGACTTCGCTTCCGTGTCCAATACATACGACCAGTGTTTGAAGTCACGATCGCTGTCTTTTTGAAGATTTCAGGACCGTCACTTGACTGTTTCTGTCATTTTCTCCATCGGGATCGTCGCCTGCCAGCCATATCATGACATGTTCGGACGCACTTACTTAGCTACTCGGCCACTCAACCACCCATTAACATCGAATATAACTAAGCCACGACCACCACAACCTTTCCTTTCGGCCATCTTTACTTTTTTAAGGTTTTCATTTGAAGAAGTGTAATCTACATTATGATAGTGTTTCGAAGCAGTTATCTAACTATACGGCCACTCATCCACAGCTTAACACCGAATAGCACTAAGCCATACCCCTTACAACCGTTACTACCGACCATCATTACTGTTTAAAAGTTTTCATTTGAAGAGGTGTAACCTATACGATGATATTGTATAAGAAACTACGACCCACTACATATTATATACACGCCATATTTATCCTTTTTACTTATTACAATTTTCTTATGGCACCCGGCTCGAGGGTTCGAACCCGCACCCACGCGACCGCCCGGTCGTGGTCGCCCCCGCGTCCGTCGCCCGCGATGGCCCCGTACACCTCGCCCGCTTTATATCAGTAATATCCCACCTAGTTCATTACGACGACGATAATCAACTGGATTAGTTGTTACGAGAATGAGTATTGATTTTTTTTTTGGGTCCCAGATTGTGTACAACTCTGTGTTTTTCTAGTTTTGACATTTTAAAGAAAGAGTCGGTTGTTCGTTGTTAGCACCAATAGATACCCCTCTACTCGTTAGACCGATGACCGGACTAGTGGTCACTCGGGCGCTGCCCGGTCAGGTGACAACTACATGGGGGACGGCACTACCTTCTTTGCGCTTACTATTAACGCCGGCTCCTTCCGCTCCACCCGGCCACACACACACACACACACACACACACACACACACACACACACACACACACACACACACACACACACACATGGTGAGACCCATCGCTCATTAGACCAGACTTTTCTTTTTTAAATTTTACCCGCCAAAAAACACAGAGCTTAACAAGCCGAAGACATAACTAGGGAGGGGTTAGAAGGAGTCAATATCACGCACCACAGAAGGAGCTGACATGACCCGCTCCTTCGGGCTCCTTCGACCTCCTTCAGGAACAGCTCCTTCGGATCTTTCAGGAGCCGCTACTTGGCTCCTCCATTTCGGGGTGGGGGGGGGGGGAGGATGGAGACCTCCTATATAACTACTCATGTTGTAAAATCTTGTTAACAGATTAGTAAAAGTTTTTGTCCATATTGTCAACTATAATGTATAAGTATATAAGTAAAATAACATTGGAATCATTATTTATTTATACTGCTTAATAACCTATAAATAATTAATAATTACTTATTGTGATAGGTTGCTGTAAGCAAAATTGACATTTTATACAATATATATATATATATATATATATATATATATATATATATATATATATATATATATATATATATATATATATATATATATATATATATATATATATATATATATATATATATATATATATATAATTCTTTGTCCCGTACATCAATAGTTCAGACTGTCTGTGAACCACAGAATTCCCCACATCACAGAATTCATCCCGCGTCTGTCCAGACTTTCCGTCTAGCACTTCAAAGGCTACTACCGCCTTGGCAGACGATTGGCGTTGTTATTCGTTTCTCGAACAACCCACATCATAAAGATTCGCCGACCAGGGGTAGACATTTTGACGCGACGTATCTTGTTTCTCAGTTAGAAATGCCGATCGTGTGTAGAAGCCTGTACAACATCAAAGGGTCGGTTGTTTTTGCAGATTAATGTCGGGTCTTGTTTGTCATCTATCGCAACTAACAAGTTTATTTTCCGTGACATAGGCCCCCTCCTAAGAGGGAGTCCGCAACAACTCTTTCTTCTTGGAGGTTCGATCCAGATGATCTATTCCTCTTCTTCAGAAGCTGGATGTCTCGACAGGAAATCAGCTCCCACATTTTCCTTCCCAGGTATATACTCCACTGTAAAGTGGTATGGCTGAAGTAGCAACGACCACCGCATCAAACGGGCGTTGAGCTTCTGAGAAGTGGCCAGGAACATCAAGGTTTGATGATCCTACTGAACTCGAAACTGAACTCCATACAAATATGGCTGGAATTTTTGCACGGCCCATACGAGAGATAAACAATCTCTCTCGACGGTCGAATAATTCCTCTCAGCCGGGAGATGTTTCTTGCTTGCGTATGCCACTGGTTTCAAAACCGAAGCATCGTCTTTTCCTTCCTGTAACAAAGCCGCCCCAATCGCAATCCCACTTGCATCCGTTCTCAACACAAATGGTTTGGAAAGGTCCGGGAGCTGTAACACAGGTTTTCTGACCAAGGCCTCCTTCAACTGACTGTAGGCACTCTCACATTCTGGTGTCCAAACGATTTGGTCCGGGAATCCCTTTCCGTTAATGGAGCTCCCGGTTCAGTGAAATGTGGGATAAATTTGTGGTAGAACCCACACAACGAGAGAAAAGATCGCACATCCTTATTCGTTTTTGGAGAGAGCGAGAGCGAGAGAGAGCGAGAGAGAGCGAGAGAGAGCGAGAGAGAGAGAGAGAGAGAGAGAGAAAGAAAGAGAAAGAGAGAGAGAGAGAGAGAGAGAGAGAGAGAGAGAGAGAGAGAGAGAGAGAGAGAGAGAGAGAGAGCTATTTGTTCACATTGAATGAAATTTACAAACATAAATGACATTTCCTCTAAACATATTTATCAACATAAACCCCATAGACTTCCAAGGTCTTTCGCCGTTAATGAAAGTAAGTTGTCTTTAAATTGTAGGTGGCCTTAAGAGGCCAGTAAAAAAATGTTGTTTCTCCACAGAGGAGAAACGCTCAAAAAATTTACAAGCTTGCTTCCATTAAAAGTACAGTTTTAACAATTAAACATAAACATGTAATTGAGAAAGTAAGTCATAAAATGTAAGTAAATAGAGATTAAACAAATGTTGTATAAAAATTGTAATAGTATTCTTCTCATCCTTGCAAAAGTCTGACTAAGATGTTGATTGTTTTATTTCTCCAAAAATCTGAAAGATTTTCATGTTAGTTTTTGGTATTATACCTAGGTATACAATTTTCATTTTCAAATTCTAGTAATTTCCCTTGCATCAATATTAGATGTTTATGTCCCCCTACCAAGCACAAACTGCTACTGCAGACATATATTAATCTTAGGCAATTTACATATAAGGTAGACCAAGAAGACTGTGGAGAGATAATATATATACAGACCTACAAGCACTTGGAATCAACGACTGGCAAGAGAAGGTCAACCAGAGAGACGAATGGAGACGGATTGTATCTGCAGCAAAGAACCTTAATGGCTCGGAACGCTGAAGAAGAAGAAGAAGAAGAAGAAGAAGAAGAAGAAGAAGAAGAAGAAGAAGAAGAAGAAGAAGAAGAAGAAGAAGAAGAAGAAGAAGAAGAAGAAGAAGAAGAATTTACATATAAACTTAAAGAAAGTCAAATATACAAATAGAAACGCAAAATTTGTTCTACAGGCACTGAAGAGTGAGGAGATAAAAGATAAATTCAACGTAGAGGTAAAGAACAGATTCGATGCATTGTCCGATATGGAAATATTATTTTAAGACGTCAGTGACCAATTGTAAATATAAAAGAAATCAGTCAAGAAGCTGCACTAACAACAATGATAATCCCAAAACTAAAGATAATAGAACGCAAGAAATGGATGATGGAAGACATCTTAAAACTCTTGGAAATAAGAAGAAATAACAAAATAACAAGGAAATATACGAAGAGATTCACAGGAAAATTATAAGCTATGCAAAGAAGCAAAAGAAACATGGCTTGAGGAAAATTGCAAGGAAATTGAAAACCAACACAACACCCAGAATATCAAATTAATGCACACAAGAATTAATGACATCACTAACAAAAGAACACACACATCAACAGGTTTCCTAAAAACCAAAGATGGCAAAATCATAATAGAAAAAGATCAGATTTTACATGCGTAGTCAGATTATGTGAAAGACCTTTATGATGATACAAGAGAAGAACAATTATGATCATCAGAATAATAATGAAGGACCATCAATTTTGTTTGTCGGGGTGTTTTTCTTTTACATATCTAGCAATTCCGCAGAGCCGTCTCCCTGGCGAAGGTGTTAACGATTTTCTCCGTAATCTCGTATATCCACGTGTGGGGAAACAGCTGAGCGAGATTCGGTAGGGAATCGGGTTGCGTTGGTTACTTATAGGGGTATCTGAGATTGTCGCTCAGTAAGCAATGCAAAATACTCTGCGTAATCTTGCAAAGACATCCACAACAGCGGTAAAATGCTGTTGTTGACAGCGATGTAAATAGGATATGCGAAAAAAAATTCCGCTGAATGCTTGAACATAAGTGTAGTGATAAATCAAGGCATTACTATCATGTTATTATGATATTTGAAATATTCTCAAAGCAAACGTAATTGCACCAGCATAGGGCAGACGGAGAGAGAGAGAGAGAGAGAGAGAGAGAGAGAGAGAGAGAGAGAGAGAGAGAGAGAGAGAGAGAGAGAGAGAGAGAGAGAGAGAGAGAGAGAGAGGAAGAATGGGGGGTGGGGGGGGAGGAGAACTATTTGTAATATTTGTCAACATAAGCCCCATAAGCTTGCATGGCCTTTCGCCAGTGCGAATATAAGTGCACGCAGGCACTGATTGTGCCAGACCAGGTTTTGTCCTACTCACTTCGCCTGTTAATCGTCATCTCTCTCATTCCTATCATCTAGGCCAGGGATGGGCAAACTATGGCCCGCGGACCGCATGCGGACCGCCACCTGATTTTATGCGGCCCGCGAGGGCATTTAGGAATAATAATTTTTACTTCGTTTTTAAGTTATTTTGTTGAATTTTAAAGAATTTCATGTACCGTTATGATTGTTTAAACATTATTGATAAGATTTCTTTCTAATTATCAATTTTTGTAAACAGTCCTTGGCCTTCGTAATGTAATTCTTCTTCTTCTTCTTCTTCTTCTTCTTCTTCTTCTTCTTCTTCTTCTTCTTCTTCTTCTTCTTCTTCTTCTTCTTCTTCTTCTTCTTCTTCTTCTTCTTCTTCTTCTTCTTCTTCTTCTTCTTCTTCTTCTTCTTCTTCTTCTTCTTTCGTTCGCCTTAAATACTATAACTGCAATGTTGCCTCTTGTGTGAATTTAACTGTCCATTTTAGTTCACTCAGCAGTCCATAGAGTTTATGTTCCACTGTCGTCTCTCTTGGCCAGAAGGTTAGCCTAGACATGTTGTAATTTGGGCAGTCTTTGAGTATGTGCTCTGCTGTCTGCGACGATAATCCACACGTGCACATGGCTGATTCACCAATCTTGAATCTTTTATACATGTGGTTGCGTAATCTATTGTGTCCTGTTCTGAGGAGCAGAATAATGACTTGTTCTGGTCTGTCCATAACGTGGTAGTCATCTTGAGAAGGTTATGGTGGCTTTCTGACTGATTTGATCATTCTTTTCTTTTGGTGGTAACGGGCAAATCAGGATGTTCTTCATTTGCTTCTTCTTTAGCCAATCGATCAGTTCTGTCGTTTCCGGGTACTCCACAGTGGGATGGTATCCATTGTATGGTGACCTTATGCTGGCTGCTAAGTTCAGAAAGTAGTGTCCTTAATACTGGCAATTTCCTAGACATCATTTCGTTTTCGTTGAGGTGAGTTTCTTGCAAGCAACATACGCTTACTTTTTCTTGGTCCAAGATGTTTTCTAGTTCTATTGTTTTGTTGCTGAATCCCTCCACATTCCAGTGCATTAGCTTTAGTCTTTGCTTGGTATGGCCCGACGCTCTATTCTCAGGTCCCCTGACTCCACAGGACATCTGAGAAGGACCTCCAGTAGTTGTGGGTGGACTCTTTCGAGGCATATGGCCCGGCACTGCACTTGCCTGGGGGTCCAAAGTAGGGCGAGCACCATAACATTTAGCCGTAGTCGACATATTTCATTGCGCGTGATTGGTGGCATCCTGATTTCTGTGGTGCGCCTCCTGGCTGGTTGCCTCTTTATTCAGCACCTTTCCTTTGCTAGAGCAGAATGTGGTCTTACTCGAGGTTAGGTGTATAGGCACGCACACACATGTCTGCGCATGCACGTACGAGCATACACATCTAGAGCGTTCTGTATATTTCTAGGCGCCAGTGACCCGCCGCCGCCCCTTCTCCAGTTAGTTAAAACAGTTCCGCCACAAGAAGGCCATAAGTTGGACTTCTGCTGCATAGGTGATGAATGCATGAGCCATTAGGGTATTTATGCAAGGATGGGCGCTCACCCCAAGCCGGCACCTGGATACATACAGCAAAATTTGGAACCATGTAATGCTAAAATGCAAATTTATCGATTTTTATATAGAGAAATACTTATCGTCATGAGAAATTTAATAAGGATGATTGTCAACAACTCATGTGTAAGGCATCATCAGATTACTTCTCCCACACCATACAAGAAACTTGCAAGTCGTGTGAGAGGAATTCAATGGTACATTTTATTGCCGTAGGCTCTTTACAAGTACGTAACAGTCGCTATCAAAACCACACACAAAGCCACAGAATTGCCTATCACTAGTTTTCTAAACTCTAATGCTATCTCTATCTATTTGGTTACACAAAACTCCTATCAATACTAAACAAGTGCTCTCTACAAAGTCAGTCCCCAGTCTGACGAGTTTGCTCGCGTGGCTACACACCACGCGGAAGGACCTTGGTGTGTCCTTTGGCTTTCTGCGTGCCGTTACAACTGCCACGCTTACATTAGTTGAGTGGCAATCGTGGCTATCATGTAGGCGCCGTGATTCTGTCGTGACCAGAGTGCTGGTCAACCAGACTATCTGGTCAACGTCTCCGTGTCTTCATGAGAGAACTAGTTAATAGTCCCCCATTCTAACACCTACCCTGCCCTCATCTAGGGGCACTGTATCCCCTCTACTATACTTGAAGTTGACCACTCTTCCCGTTGGTATTCTATCTTGAGGCAGACCTTCAGCCTTTATATTCCGGTCTTTAACACACACCCTCCCCTCCTGTGTTGCGTCATCAACTTTGACTCGTTGGTTGTGACGCAAGGGGTTTCTAAAAAAAATTAGTGTATCTAATTTTTGTCAAAGACTGTAGATAACCTGGCTTTGGGTAACTCCATAGACTTCTACTGACTATTGTCACAGTGTAGTATCACTTTACTTGGCTACTGGCCATCGCCAAAACTTGTCTGGTTGGCGTGAGCCCTATTCTCAATCGCAATATTATATTAATTAGAGGTATGTCTGAACCGGACCGTTGTCTTATAAGACCTGCCCTCAAATAGTAAATTAACTCACTACCCATACAAAGTTGACTTTCTTAGGGTCAACACATGAATTGCTTCATGTCCCCCATATAATATTAAGCAACCATTACCCAAGCTGTGTGCGACAGGCTTTACCTATCTCGCTTCCGCGTGTAAAGTTATATTTCACTGTTAAGTTAGCGTTTCGTTGTCTATTATGTCCCCTGACCCGGAGTTATCTCCCTTTGATCTACAACATATGTATGCAATTTATATGTTTGTTGTTCTGGTTGTTTGCGTGTTTGGATGTAATTAATAATATAGGCTAACTTCTAACATGTGTATCTAACTATCATGTGTATGTAAGTTCGTTTTCAAGTGCCATAATTCGGTTGAATGAGGTCACAAACAAGTGTATAACACTAATTAGTGACTACATTTCCGTCTTATGAGACTTAAAATACTTTATCTAAGATCTAAACTAAACTACACACAACGCATTCATCACAGCACATTTTCAACATTGAAAGCAAACATTTGACGCAGACAAAATATAAAAAGTCGTGTTGAGCGGCAGAAAAATCCGCTGACCGATATCTCTCTCTCTTGTATAATTTACATTCGCTCTCACTTTCACCCTTCTGTCACACATTTTTCACTTTCACACTTATGTCACACATCTTTCACTTTCACACTTTTGTCACACATCTTTCACCCTCCCAATTATTTAAAAACCTTGGAGTGACACTGTACAAGTTTGGCTCAGTTTGAGAAAGTTGAGCTCAATGACTGTGCGTAAATCGCTGCACCAGTCATGTATATACAACATATTTACATGTAAGAGCAAGGGTTGATGGTTTATACCCTGGTATTATGATCAAGTATATTTTACTGTACTAATACTGTAAATACTAACATACTAATACTACTTCTATAAATGTGTATTTAATGTGTTAACTATTTTAATCTATTTTGTCACATTAATCCTAAGATATGCTTACATTAATCCTAATATTTATTTAATTTAAGGGATGTAATCTAATTTATTTAAGATGAAGTTGATGTGAGATGAGTTATGTATCTTTCTGAAATGGGTAATGTGAAATCTAATGAATTATGTACCTTTCTAAAATGGGTAATGTGAAAATAAATTTTAAATATCAAAAAATTATAACTGATGTTTTTAAATGCAACAAAAAATATGTGATTGATATTCTTATCTAAATGGTGTAAATGATGTATGTTTAATTGTCTAATATTTTTATCCTATTATGGTGCAAACTAATCATACTACTCACTGATCACGTTTGTTAAATGGAATGTTTCATTAAGATGGAATGGAATCAACTGAACTGAAACCAAGTGGAATGTAATAAACTAAATGGTACTATTCCTATCTAAACTACTATCTATTCTACTTTTAAGGTCAGTAAGTTGGTAAAATAATGATGTATGTACACTACTAAAAAAAAATGAAAACTATTTTATTTCCTAACTCTAAGTGTAAATTACAGTTAACTATTCTACTTATAATTTATCAGACTATTAAAATATTATAATACATATCACAATACGTATTTATATACATAGTATTCAAATACCCCAGGTTAGTTGTTGCCCCAATGTTCAGAAATTGCTTTCATTGGCATACTATATAATTACACTTGTCCTGGGTATATTAAACACAATACACAGTCATACTTGTGTCCTATGGGTATGGCACCTGTAGAGTTCGCTTGTGTCGTAGACCAGTATTTTTAGTGTCTGTAATTATGGACTGTTCTGACACTGTTTTTCTCTGCTTAACACAAATGATTCACCGCAAACACGTATGGAGCTTAGTAAATAACGAGCTGTTCCAGTTCACACGGTGATATATTTGTTTTACGGAGCACAGTTCTTCTTCTGATGTCTACGGACACATGGTAGATCACTGTTCTTAGTACATAGTTTAGCACATAATGTCTATGTATTCATACAATATTTTACATAGAATATTATACTGTACTATTTTAACAATTCTTACTCTACACACTTATGTGGAATCTCTGGTATTTCTACCTCAGATGGTCGACTAAGGGTATCAGCCAGAATGTTGTCCTTACCCTTAATATGCTCTATACTAAACGTATAGTTTTGTAAAATTAGCGACCACCTGTATATACGGTCATTCCGATGCACACCACTTTGTATGACCGTGATTGGGGAGTTGTCAGTCTGGACAATGAAGTGAACACCCGCCAGAAATCGATGGAGCTTCCTCACCGCATAGATGACGCTTAGGGTTTCCAACTCTGATGTGGAATATCTGGACTCAGCAGGTGTGATCTTACGGCTCACGTAGCAAATCGGGTGGAAGATGCCATCATAAAATTGGCCTAGTACTGCAGCGATGGAGATTCTGCTGGCCTCTGTCCTAAGATAATAAACGAGCCTAGGATTAGGCAAGCGGAGGATTGGTACATTACTAAACAAGATTTTCAATTTTGACAATGCAGAAATTAATAATGCATCTTTGACATCTAATTTTACAGATGCTTTTAAAACATTGGAAAATACACTTGTAATTTCCGCTAAATTTGGTATGAATTTGCTATAGTAATTTACTAACCCCAAAAGGCTTCTGACCTGCTTCTTTGTGGTAGGCATGGTCAGATTCATAATTTTTGTAATAATTCTATTATCAGTCTCAAGTTGACCTTGTGAAATGACATGACCCAAAAAGTCAATTTCTTTTAGGCCCAATTCAACTTTGCTCGGTTTGACAGTGAGACCGAAGAGTCGCAACCTATCAAAGACATGTCTTAGTTTCAGAAAGTGTGTTGTCCAGTCATCAGTATGGACACATATATCATCTATATAAGTCACTGTATTCGTCACTCCATGCAGTAGGTCTCTAGTTAAGCGTACGAAAGTGGCAGGAGCATTTCGAAGTCCGAAAGGAAGAAAAAGGCACTCGTAAAGTCCTAAAGGAGTTGAAAAAACATTCAGATGAATGGATTGAGTCTGCATAGGGACCTGCCAATATCCCTTAGTAAGATCTAATTTAGAAAAGATTTTGGAGGTGGACATGTCAAGGATAAGATCTTCGCAGGAAGGAATTGGTTCTGCGTCGATCTTAGTGACGTTGTTGAGTTTTCGATAGTCCACACACAGACGAATTGTGGAGTCTTTTTTCTTAACTAGGACGATTGGAAAGGAGTACTTAGATGTAGATTTCTGGATGATCCCACTAGCTTCTAAATTAAGAATTTCCTTATTTAGACTTTCTCTATAGCTGAGTGGGATAGAGTACGGCCTGCATTTGATAGGCTTAGAGTCCGAAAGAAGAATGGAGTGCTCGATTCTGTCCGTCCTACCTGGAATGTCAGAAAATATGTCTTTATACTCTGTCACTAATTGTACTAATTGTCGTCGTTGACTGTCTGTTAGTCCCTGTTCTATATGTATGCTATCCATTGTCGCAGTCTTGTCTACAATGGGAACAGGTAGTTCCATTCCGTCGTCGTCTACCTGATTCAGTACGGTGGTGGTGCTAAGTGCGTATTCTGTAAGCTCACTAGGTGTATGGATATCGTCGGATTTGCCAGTCTCGCTAACTAGTGTAGTTGCGTTGTGTACGTCTGTCGTCTGATCACTAGATGTGGGTGCACTGTGTTCGTCTGTCTCTACTTCTGTCTCTTGTCGTGAAAAGTAAGGTTTCAGCATGTTGACATGGAATATCTTTAAGTGGCTGTTTATTGATATTTCATAGTCAACATCTGAAAGTTGTTGTATCACCTTGAAAGGCCCTTGCCATGAAGTTAACATTTTATTATGCTTGTCTGGTAGTAGCACCATTACGTATTGACCAGTTTCAAGTGTTATGGGTCTAGCACTTTTGTTAGGACTGTGATGTCCGAGGATGTCTGCATTGTTCACTGGAGTGAAACCATTCTTCTCCTCCCAGACAGATATTTCTTCATCTGTACAGTGCCTTAGCTGGGGTAGACACCCAAGAATTAACTCAGCACAAGGGTTGTCTAGTATTGCACAAGTAAAGGTACCAGAAAGGAACGGGGTGTTTATATGGGCTCTTGCCAGAGGATAGGTTTCTATATTACCAGAAAAAGTCCGGCATCTTACAGAGTCACCAGTATAATCCTTTGGATTAACAAGTTCCTTTTTCACACCAATAATAGAGCTCCCACTGTCAAGCAAACATCGGCATGGCTTATCATTGACAATTGCAGAGTGAAACAATAGATTGCCTCTGGAGGCTATAACTGCATTTGCATTCTCTACGGAGGATGTTACAATATGCCCACATTCTAATTTTCCGTCTGCATGAAATTGGTGACATTGGACACAATTGTCAAAGCTTAATACATCGTTCACACAACAGACATCTTCAGATTGTTTGAAAGGTAATACATTTTCAATCTCACACTCAGTCTCACTACCACTATCAGAGGATGTATCAATCAAAATAGCATTGTTGGCTTTCATACGTTGGCGGCCCAGGCACTTATTTGAATAATGGCCGTAGCTGGAACAAAAGAAGCATTTGATTGCACGCCTGTATGCAGATCTTTTGTTTTGTTGCTTCTTAATAACATTTTCAAGATGCGCCGGATAATTTGGCGATTTGTCACACATAGAATAAGTGTCATGCAAAAGTTGACAGTAAATACATTTTGACACATTCCTATCTTTCTTGTCGACTTTCTGAAAGGGTTTTCTCTTACTCTGATAGTTTTTTGGTTGGTCTTTCACAAAAGCAACTATTTCAGAGTCATTTGAGGTTTTAAAAATATCTCTGTTGGAAGACAAATATGCAGATCCTTTCTTTTCGAACTGCTCTATGTTCTCAATGTCTGACTGCTGCAAAAATTTAGCAAAAGGAGATGGTATAGTGGATATGACTTTATCCATGGCTATTAAATTTTTCAGTCTATCAAAGTCTTTTCCTATGTTAGCTGCTTTAAGCCACCTATCTAGTACACTCTGAACATTTGAGACGTAATCAATGAAAGTCTCACTAGGTTTAGGTTTTAAATTTGAGAACTGAACCTGATACCCAGGGGCATCAAGTAAAAAGTGTTGCATTATCCTATCATGTATGTATTGATAGTTAGATCTAAGATCAGATGGTATAGATTCTATCACTTTAAGGGGCTCACCACTCAGGTTCTTCATATAAATCATAGCCCACATCTCTATTGGAACTTGATGATATTTAAACTGATACTCGACATTTTCTGTCCAGGCTGATATGGAATCTTCTTTACAATATGGTTTGATAATATTCTTGTATTTGTTGAACTTATTTTCTTCTTGTTGACTTTTTAGTTTAGTGGCAGAGATTTCTGCGTGTGAGTCTACATCCATACCTTTCATCTTTAACTGTGTCTCTGATTCTACTTGAATTTGTTTTTCCTTAGCTCTTGCCATTTCATCTATCTCTTTTTGCTTTAGTTCTCTCTCCTGGTCTAATTGCTTTTGCTTTAATTCTTTCTCTTGATCTAATTGCTTTAGCTTAATCTCCTTATCATGTTCTAACTGTTGTTGTTTAATCTGCTTGTCATCTTCTAGCTGTTTTTGTTTTGTTATCTCAGCTAGTTCTGCAATCTCCTTTAGGTGCTGTCTTTCTTGAGCGCGTTAATCTCTTTCTGCATCCTTTGCTTCTTTAAATTTCTTATCAGCATATTCTTCTAGCTCTTTACCTGTGTATTGCATTTCTTTGCCTGCTTTTACGAAATCAGCTAAAGTAGCCACGATGTTAGGTAAATAGCTAGCGTTGACCTACACTGACCTCTTTATTCACTTATTTTTCTTTGATATGTTATGTTTGTTAATATCTGAGCACTGCAAATTGTACTCTTTGTATATGCCCTGAAAAATTTAATCCTGAAAAAACAGAGCACAAAAATATGCTAATGCATCACAAGCTGAAAAAGAGATGCACTATTAATCACATTGCATGCCAAAAATATTGAGTATACTCAACTTAATGTTCCCGAGACCAAGAAACACACTCCGGTAACACGGGTCACCTTGTTTGGCCTTCGGCATAGACACGAGTTTTCTAAATAGGTCACCTGTTTGGCACTTCAGCATACACACCAATCTTTTAATCAGCTGTTGTTCACCCTGGTTTACAGAGCAGCAACAATTAACAAATAGTAACTGACATATTATTCGACAATTTGATACATCACCTTGACATGCTCACACACAAAAAAGAATATAGTTAACTTAATATTAAATTGTCAATGTCCTGTCTTCGTTCTAACTTGTTATGCCTTTCGTCACTAACCTAATTTAATCTATGTAAGTGTTGTGCAGACCAAGTCTAATTTGCATGGCCAAAAGTAGTACCATCGTGACGGTAAACACAAGAAAAAGTACGAAAAAAAAAATTCAATAACTGCTTTGAAATAAATAAAAATAGATTAATATTGTTTAAATAAACAAATATATTCAATTACTAACTCAAATAAACAAATAATATGTAATATAAAGCACTGATTCAGGCGGGCAGCAGCTTAACGATTTGTAAACATTCAGATGCTGAATGCCAATGGCGTGGCACAACTGTTTGTCAATCGTAACACGTCAGAGGCGCAGCGCTATCTTTAGCTTGCAAAAATCGATAATGTTGCTGGTCTAATGAGTGATGGGTCTCATCATGTGTGTGTGTGTGTGTGTGTGTGTGTGTGTGTGTGTGTGTGTGTGTGTGTGTGTGTGGGTGTGGCCGGATGGAGCGGAAGGAGCCGGCGTAAATAGTAAGCGCAAAGAAGGTAGTGCCGTCCCCCATGTAGTTGTCACCTGACCGGGCAGCGCCCGAGTGACCATTAGTCCGGTCATCGGTCTAGCGAGTAGGGGGGTATCTACTGGTGCTAACAACGAACAACCGACTCTTTCTTTAAAATGTCAAAACTAGAAAAACACAGAGTTGTACACAATCTGGGACAAAAAATCAATACTCATTCTCGTAACAACTAATCCAGGGGATTATCGTCGTCGTAATGAACTAGGTGGGATATTACTGATATAGAGCGGGTTCTAGTTTTGACATTTTAAAGAAAGAGTCGGTTGTTCGTTGTTAGCACCAGTAGATACACCCTACTCGTTAGACTGATGACCGGACTAGTGGTCACTCGGGCGCTGCCCGGTCAGGTGACAACTACATGGGGGACGGCACTACCTTCTTTGCGTTTACTATTAACGCCGGCTCCTTCCGCTACACCCGGCCACACACACACACACACACACACACACACACACACACACACACACACACACACACATGATGAGACCCATCACTCATTAGACCATACTTTTATTTTTTAAATTTTACCCTCCAAAAAACACCGAGCTTAACAAGCCGAAGACACAACTAGGGAGGGGTTAGAAGGAGTCAATATCACGCACCACAGAAGGAACTGACATGACCCGCTCCTTCGGGCTCCTTCGCGCTCCTTCAGGAACAGCTCCTTCGGATCCTTCAGGAGCCGCTACTTGGCTCCTCCATTTCGGGGGGGGGGGGGGGGGTGTAGACCTCCTATATAACTACTCATGTTGTAAAATCTTGTTAACAAATTAGTAAAAGTTTGTGTCCATATTGTCAAATATAATGTATAAGTATATAAGTAAAATAACATTGCAATCATTATTTATTTATACTGCTTAATAACCTATAAATAATTAATAATTACTTATTGTGGTAGGTTGCTGTAAGCAAAATGGACATTTTATACAATATACATTTATTTATTTCAATGTTTATATTCTTTTGCACCCAGTCGCCCGATGACGATCTGGAATCACCTGGTGCACATGACTACCCCTACCTGGCGAGGCTGCTCCTATGGAGCACCCATGTACACTGTTTCTCTGATTATCGATACGATTGCAGTACATAATATTCTTGGCATCTGTAAAGAAGGTAGTTTGTCATTGCTTTCCTTCCTAGCAGTGACCATACTGGTCGATGACCGTAGCCAATGTCTCACAAAAAAGAGATCCTCTGCCTACCGTCGTGAAACTGGAGACCATAACCTACAACTATCTGTCGGCTGCTCCTCAACTTCATCCACAACCTGCACCCATGGCTTCACGTAACCCTGATCGGGGGGGGGGGGGCTAAACGGGTACGCCACCTTGCCCACGGGTGTCCCGTAGGCTAGTGGAGGGAAGGAGGCACCCATCAAGGCATTACTATCATGCTATTATATTTTAAATATTCTCTAAGCAAACGTAATTGCACCAGCATTTGGGAGAGAGAGAGAGAGAGAGAGAGAGAGAGAGAGAGAGAGAGAGAGAGAGAGAGAGAGAGAGAGAGAGAGAGAGAGAGAGAGAGAGAGAGAGAGAGAGAGAGAACTATTTGTTCAAATTGAATGAAATTTACAAACATAAATGACATTTTTTCTAATCATATTTATGAACATAAACCCCATAGACTTCCAAGGTCTTTCGCCGTTAATGAAAGTAAATTGTCTTTAAATTGTGGGTGGCCTTAAGAGGCCAGTAAAAAAATGTTGTTTCCTCACAGAGGAGAAACGCTGTGAATCCAAGCGATCGTGATTTCGTTAAAAGTAATAAGTACAGTTTTAACAATTAAACATAAACATAAAATTGATAAAGTGGGTCGTAAAATGTAAGTAAATAAAGATTAAACAAACGTTGTATAATAATTTTAAAAGTTTTCTTCTCATGATTGCAAACATCTGACTAAGGTATTGATTGTTGTATTTCTCCAAAAAAGTAAAAGATTTTCATGTTAGTTATTGGTATTATACCTAGGTATACCATTTCATTTTCAAATTCTAGTAATTTCCCTTGTATCAATATTAGATGTCCATAGATTAATCTTAGGCAATTTACATATAAGGTAGACCAAGAAGACTGTGGAGAGATAATATATATATACAGACCTACAAGCACTTGGAATCAACGACTGGCAAGAGAAGGTCAACCAGAGAGACGAATGGAGACGGATTGTATCTGCAGCAAAGAACCTCAATGGCTCGGAACGCTGAAGAAGAAGAAGAAGAAGAAGAAGAAGAAGAAGAAGAAGAAGAAGAAGAAGAAGAAGAAGAAGAAGAAGAAGAAGAAGAAGAAGAAGAAGAGGAAGAAGAATAATAATAATAATAATTACATTACGAAGGCCAAGGACTGTTTACAAAAATTGATAATTAGAAAGAAATCTTATCAAAAATGTTTAAACAATCATAACGGTACATGAAATTCTTTAAAAGTCTCTTGCATTGGATGAGAGTACTGATGTACATGATACTGCGCAATTATTGATATTTATACGTAGAATAAACACTTCTTTCAAACTCACTGAAGAGTTATTGAGTGTTGAGTCACTCAATGACACAACCACAGGCCATGATATATTCAATGCTTTTACTAACTGTATTGAAATAACTGGGTTAGTTCGGAACAAGATGGCAAGTGTTACAACTGACGGAGCTCGTGCTTTGAATGGAAAAAATGTAGGTCTGGTAAAGTTGATAAGTGATAAGATTAAAGCAGAATATCCAGACCACACATTATTACTACTTCACTGAGTGATTCATCAAGAAAGTCTGTGAAAAACTGCTCTGAATATCAAGCATGTTATTGACCCAGTTGTCAGTGTCATCAACCTCATCAGATCAAGAGGACTTAATCACATACTGTTCAAGGCATTGCTTGACGATTTGGAAACTGAACAATCCGATGTCCTGTACCACACCAGTGTTCGATGGCTGAGTCTCGGCAAGGTGTTGAGGCGAGTGTGGGAACTCAGAGAAGAAATAGTGATGTTCCTAAAGATGAAGGGCATTGAATGTGACTTTAATACTAATATTGTCAATAAAGAGTGGAATTTAGACTTTATGTTTGCCATTGAAATTATGGAAAAGTTAAATGAACTGAATTGACAAACTTCAGGGCAATGGTGTGTTCGCACATGAATTGCATGTACATGTAAAATCATTGCGGGCAAAACTCTCACTGTACTCCAGACAAGCAAGTGAAAAAAGATTTTGTCACTTCCCTTTGCTGAAACAAGAAACCATTTCTGGTGAAATGACTGAAAAGTACAAAGGCCAATTAGATGCACTGATTGAAGAATTTGGATGCTGATTCCAAGATTTCAAGAACGTAGAGCCACAGTTCAATATTCTCAGTTCCCCTTTCAGTGCAGAAGCTGATACAGCCACAGAGGATATACAGTTGGAGCTGCTTGACTTAGAAGCAGATCATGACCTGAAAGAGAAATTCAAGTCAGATGGTTTGCTGGATTTCTATGGATCTTTATCACAAGAATCATTTCCCAACTTGAAAAACTTTGCAGCTAAATTTTTATCATTATTTGGATCAACATACATTTGCGAACAAGCATTCTCTTCCTTGAAGATCAACACATCTAAGAGAAGGTCTTTACTGTCGGACTGCAACTTACATGCTGTCATGCGAATTTCAACAAGTAAACTTGCTCCAGATTTCAAGAATATTGTCAACAAGTACAAGCAGTTACATACTTCTCATTAGAAATCAACATTTATAGTGACAGTGTAGTCGGTTTGCGTCTAAATTAAAGCCATTGATAGATAATAAAGAATATTTGTTATAATAACATGTTGTAAAATCTTGTTAACAAATGAGTAAAAGTTTTTGAACATATTGTCAAATATAATGTATAAGTATATAAGTAAAATAACATTGCAATCATTATTTATTTATACTGCTTAATAACCTATAAACAATTAATAATTACTTATTGTGATAGGTTGCTGTAAGCAAAATGAACATTTTATACAATATATATATATATATATATATATATATATATATATATATATATATATATATATATATATATATATATATATATATATATATATATATACATACATGCGGCCCGCCAATAGCTTTACATTTGTCAATGCGGCCCTACGCACAAAAAATTTGCCCACCCCTGCCCTAGTGGAATGTAGGACATGAATGACAGTGAAGATATGAATGAGATACATAAACCGATAACAGCAGAGACAGAACCTGAACCCTTATTAGATGGAATTGCATGGGCAATAAAGAACCTTAAGAATTGTAAATCACCAGGATGTGATGAGATACCAGCTGAACTAATTAAAGCGGGAGGAGAAGAAAGCATACACATCCATCACGCATTATGTAAAAAGATATAGAAATATGGTATATGGCCAAAAGATTGGAAGAGAACTATCTTCAGTCCAATACCAAAAAAGGGCGTCCTGAAATTATGCATCAACTATAGAACTGTTGCCCTGATCAGTCATACAAGTAAAATTCTGCTAAAATCATAATAGGAAGACTTCGTAAGAATATTGAAGAAGAAATTAACGTGGTTCAAACTGGATTTAGACAAAGAAATGGAACAAGAAATAGCATACTCAACATGCGTTTAAGTGCAGAGAGTTTAATGTAAACCTATTATCATATTTTGTGGATTATTCAAGGGAATTTGACTGTATACAACATCAGAAACTTTGGGGAATCATGAGGAATGTGGGCTTTCCATCACATGTAGTACAACTCAAATAAAAATGCTCGATATAGACCAACACGCAGTGGTTAGAATAGATGGCGAGACATCAGATTGATTTAGCATCAAGCAAGGAGTCCGTCAGGGATGTGTGCTGTCCCCCTCTTTGTTTAACATGTACACAGAAAATATAATGAGAAATGTCAGAGATTATATAAACAGGGAGCAATATGATGCCCTTAATATCGGTGGTAATGACATACCAGAGATTCGATATGCTGATGATATAGTATTGCTTCTTCTTCTTCTTCTTTCCTTCGCCTGAAATATGTTTATAACTGCAATGTTGTCTCTTGTATGGATCTAACAGTCTTTTTTAGTTCACTCGGCGGTCCATAGAGTTTATCTTTCACTCAAGGCCAGAAGGTTCGCCTGGATATGTTGTAGTTTGTGCAATCCTGGAGTATGTGCTCTGCTGTCTGCGACGCCAAACCACATGTGCACATGGCTGAGTCACCAATCTTGAATTTTGTGTACATGTGGTTGCATAATCTATCGTGTCCTGTTCTAAGGCGCAGAAGAATGACCTGTTCTGGTCTGTCCATAACGTGGTAGTCGTCTTGAGTAAGGTGTGGTGGCCACAACACAGAATGGTATAGAAAACTTAATAACCTCAACCCAATTGAATAGTGAAAATCACAACTTTATATCTTTAACATAGCAAACACAAAGATAATGCATACAGATAAAACTACTATGGAGAAAGAAACATTATGTTAATGTGGAAAAATTGGAGGTAGTGAAACATTTTGAATATCTTGGATAATTAATTACCAACAATGGTGACATAATGAAAGCATTTAAAAGACGAATATCTATTGCTCTTCAAAGACTAAAACAACTGAATAAATTGTGGAGTGGGACAAAGAGAACTACAAAAATTAGATTTTTAAGAGCAAGCATCTTTGCCATTGCAACGTACGTTTGTGAGACCGGACACTTACTAAACAAGCTGAACAGCGCATAAATGCCTTTGAATATAAATGCTATAGACGGGTTCTAAGAATATCTTGGGTAAAGACAAGAACAAATGCATCCATACTTCAAGAGCTGAATACTGAATAAAGTTGGCTATTAAAGACGATAAAACAAAGAAAATAGAAATATTTTGGTCACTTGGAACGTCACGAAAGTTTGGAGAGAACAATAATGGAGGGGTATATGCATGGGAAGAGAGGAAGAGGAAGGCCAAAGAGAAGATGGGGACAGGATGTGGCGGATCATCTCCAGATGGGTGAATCGGACGCGCGACATCTTGCTTATGATCGAGAGGATTTCCTGAAGGTTGTTATGTGAGCGAGGTTCTGCAAAGGACATGCTACTGAATGAATGAATGAGGGTTAAACTCCACCACTATCACCATCTCAACCACAACCACCACCACCACCACCATCATGATCATCACCACCACTATCACCATCACCACCATCATCACCACCACTATCACCACCACCATCATCATCACCACCACTATCACCACCACCACCATCATCATCACCACCACCATCACCACCACCACCATCATCACCACCACTATCACCACCACCACCATCATCACCATCACTATCACCACCACCATCATCATCACCATCACTATCACCACCACCATCATCATCACCACCACTATCACCACCACCATCATCATCACCACCACTATCACCACCACCACCATCATCATCACCACCACTATCACCACCACCATCATCATCACCACCACTATCACCACCACCATCATCATCACCACCACTATCACCACCACCATCATCATCACCACCACTATCACCACCACCATCATCATCACCACCACTATCACCACCACCATCATCATCACCACCACTATCACCACCACCATCATCATCACCACCACTATCACCACCACCACCATCATCATCACCACCACTATCACCACCACCACCATCATCACCACCACTATCACCACCACCACCATCATCACCACCACTATCACCACCACCATCATCATCACCACCACTATCACCACCACCATCATCATCACCACCACTATCACCACCACCATCATCATCACCACCACTATCACCACCACCACCATCATCACCACCACTATCACCACCACCATCATCATCACCACCACTATCACCACCACCATCATCATCACCACCACTATCACCACCACCACCATCATCATCACCACCACTATCACCACCACCATCATCATCACCACCACCACCATCATCATCACCACCACTATCACCATCACCATCGTCATCACCACCACTATCACCACCACCACCATCATCATCACCACCACTATCACCACCACCATCATCATCACCACCACTATCACCACCACCATCATCATCACCACCGCTATCACCACCACCATCATCATCACTACCACTATCACCACCACCATCACCACCACCACCACTATCACCACCACCATCATCATCACCATCACTATCACCACCACCATCATCATCACCACCACTATCACCACCACCATCATCATCACCACCACTATCACCACCACCATCATCATCACCACCACTATCACCACCACCATCATCATCACCACCACTATCACCACCACCACCATCATCATCACCACCATTATCACCACCACCACCATCATCACCATCACTATCACCACCACCATCATCATCACCATCACTATCACCACCACCATCATCATCACCATCACTATCACCACCACCATCATCATCACCATCACTATCACCACCACCATCATCATCACCATCACTATCACCACCACCATCATCATCACCATCACTATAACCACCACCATCATCATCACCATCACTATCACCACCACCATCATCATCACCATCACTATCACCACCACCACCATCATCATCACCATCACTATCACCACCATCACCATCATCACCACTATCACCACCACCATCATCACCACCACTATCACCACCACCATCATCATCACCATCACTATCACCACCACCATCATCATCACCACTACTATCACCACCATCACCACCACACCACCACCACCATCATCACTACCACCATCATCACCACCATCATCACCATCATCATCACCATCACTATCACCACCACCATCATCATCACCATCACTATCACCACCACCATCATCATCACCATCACTATCACCACCACCATCATCATCACCACTACTATCACCACCATCACCACCACACCACCACCACCATCATCACTACCACCATCATCACCACCATCATCACCATCATCATCATCATCATCAAAACTATCACCACACCACTATCATTATCACCACTACTATCACCAACACCATCATCACCACCACTACCATCATCATCACCACCACTATCATCATCACCACCACCACCACCACCATCACCACCACCTCAACCATCACCATCATCACCACCACCATCATCAATACTACTACTATCAAAACCACCACCATCATCATCACCACCACCATCATCATCACCACCATCATCACCACCACCACCATCACCACCACCACCATCATCGCCACCACCACCACTATCACCACCACCGCCACCATCACAATCACCATCACCATCATCACCACCACTACAATCATCACCACCACTACCATCATCACCAACACCACTATCATCACCACCACCACAATCACCATCACCATCATCACCACCATCATCACCACCATCATCACCACCACCACCATCATCACCACCACCACAATCACCATCACCATCATAACCACCATCATCACCACCACCACCATCACCACCACCATCACCACCACCATCATCACCACCACCACGACCATCATCACCACCACCACGACCATCATCACCACCATCAACACCACCACCATCACGACCATCATCACCACCATCATCACCACCACCACCATCACCACCACCATCACCACCACCATCATCACCACCACCATCATCATCACCACCACTATCACCACCATCACCACCATCACCATCACCATCACTATCACCACCACCATCACCACCACCATCACCATCACCATCATCACCATCACCACCACCATCACCACCACTATCACCACCACCATCATCATCACCATCACTATCACCACCACCATCATCATCACCACCACTATCACCACCACCATCACCACCATCATCACCATCACCATCATCACCATCATCATCACCATCACCACCACCATCACCATCACTATCACCACCACTATCACCACCATCACCATCACCATCACTATCACCACCACCATCACCACCACCATCACCATCATCATCACCACCACCAATAAAACCGGAATTTAGTACTGTATAAGTACTGTCTCTCTCCTCTCTCTCTCCTCTCTCCCTTACTCTCTCCTTCTTTATTTCTCTCTTATTATCTATTTCTCTTTCTCTCTTTCTTCCTTTTTTACTGTCTCTCTTACTGCCTCTCTTCCTATTACCCTCTCTCTTACTCTCCCTCTCTCTCAGATACTCTCTCTCCCCCTCTATCTCTCCCCTAGATATTTCTCACAAAGAAACTCGGCTCACTCAAAAACCACTCAACACATTAAATTTCCAACAAACATGAAATAGAGAATTCAAATGTATAAAAATATCTTCAAACAGTGGTTCCCAATCTGAGGGACGCGGTGATCATAGACATCGCTAAGTGGTGTCGAATGGAATCGCGGCTGTTCTTGATCCACTTCTTAAAACTAAACTATACATAACAAGTTTTATTAAACGAATATAATTCTTTGTTACAAATAAACACCCGAAAAATAATACTCGTTCTGAGGCCAATTCTGTATAAAAATGCATCTTCATAATATCAGATCTGCCTGATTATACAAATGCGCGGGGTGAAAGATCGCAATTTACTTGGCTATTACAAAATGGGGTTGCTTGGCTTTTCCTTTACCCATTTATCCATCATCTTCACTTCTGTCTGTCTGTCTGTCTGTCTGTCTGTCCGTCCGTCCGTCCGTCTGTCCGTCTGTCCGTCTGTCTGTCTGTCTGTCTGTCTGTCTGTCTGTCTGTCTGTCTGTCTGTCTGTCTGTCTGTCTGTTATATATCGGTCGATTGGTCAGTCGGTCCACCAACCCATCTTCTCATTATTATTATTTTGTGTGCGTTGCATATCCCTTACTCCCCGATGTGTCTCCACCTTGCCGTGGTGGGGGAGCTTGCGTGTCCCATTGACCCCATGTGCTATGTCGATGGATGAAAACTACATATCGGGCAGCTTATGGGACAGGGGCCAGACTAAGCGAGACACAACCTGCTGCTCTGCAGGTAGACTGAGGATAGCAGTCAAAAGTGTAAATCAGGCGTACGAAGGCAGAAGTTCTTGGTCCGGATACAAACTCTAAGGCGCTCTGTCGAGGGTTGTGGCTGAACGCCTCTAAGCCACAAACCCTCGGATGTGAGAGCCGGGCCTGCAGCACATTTAGCCTACCTCGTGAGTGAGTACTAAAAGGTAAAAGAAGTGCTCCAGTCGAATGAAATTAGTTACGAAAACTGTCTGTATCTAACTCATAGAGAGTCTAGTCAAAGGTGGAAAAACGTCTCAATAACACGAACTGGTACGCACGGCTAAGCGAATCCATTGTGGGGTCCGAAGTCCAAAGCGAAAGCTTACCTAGTGGATGTCGCCCGCAGACTGACCGTTCTTGGCTTGTGCTTGAGCGACCAGGGGCAAGCGACATGCCCAATACATGGAAGTGAGGAATTACAGCAGTCATGAGCAGGGACGTGGCATGGATTACGGAGAAAGACGTAAACACCTGGGCCAGGGAAACCGGCCATTATTATTATTAACATTACGATTTTTAAGGTCATAATAATTATTAACAACACTTCTCATAAATGTGCGTAACGCTGCCAATGACGTCGGCGCGGTTGAACGAGGACTCGATGACAGGTGTCGACGTTCGCTAAGGGAGGTAAAGACTATAAAAGGATATTAAAGGGAGATAAAGCAATCTATTCCCCCGTACACTCTGTCCTACACAATGAGACGGGTCTAACACTTCATATATCACAACAGGTCTTCCTTGTCACGTGACTTGTGTTTAGTTGTTTATTGTTGTTGTGGTTGTAAATGTGTGAATTCTACACAACCTAAAGTACTTAACGGGTGTGAGAATTACATCAACGTCTTTATCATCGTCATGCGCCCTGCCAGCTGGTGTAGGCCTTCATGTCTCTCCACAGATCTCGGTCTTTGGTATTCTGGATCACCTGCTGATGATATTCCTCCACGCCACGGTCTCAGTCCAGTATCATTTCTCTTAACATAATACACCATATCATCATCATCATCATCATCATCATCATCATCATCATCATCATCATCATCATCATCATCATCATCATCGTCATCATCATCATCATCATCATCATCATCATCATCATCATCATTCAATACCTTGTCGGCTGCCAGGTGCGATCATACCGCTCCACAAAATTCGATCTCCGACGGCATGGATCAATTCATGTGTTGAATCCCTTCCGTGCCATGACATAAGACTGTCAAGAATTCTCTCCCCCTGTCTTCCTGTATCTCTCTTTCACAAAGCTTTCATAGTTGTCACAACACGTTCAGTTTTTGTCTTCTAATAATGTAGCTAAAGATAATGACTGCTTCTTTCTTATATTTATGATAAGTTGGCCTCCCTCTAAATTTCCAGATAGCTCATTTTGGCTGCCCAATGAATTTTCAGTATTCTATAAAATTATACCTCCAATGCCTCATGGGATTTTTTTCGCCTGATTACTAATTGACATATGCCTGGGTCATTGACAGTAAGGTGAGTGACCTGGCTACGAGGAAAACAATCAACCCTGAGAAATAATGGGGCGGTTGTGAGTGGATACCCCTAGGGTGGATGGGGCGAAAGACAGTTGAGTGTTGTGTGAAGTGAGGAGACTTGAAGGTCAGTGAGAGAAGAGACCGACTGCGGGTCAGGTCGTTTAAGGGAGTTGAGTTTTAGACACCGAACGAGTCGGTAGTCGACGGAGAACTGTGTTGTGTGATTCTCCGAGCTGTGAATGCAGCCTAAAACCCAGAGTGGGTTACATAGTGAGCAGAGGCTCCGACCCAGTGGGTGGGTCGTATTGTGTGAGATCCAGCCGTGGATAGTAGCTGGACTAAATGTCTATGAATTTGAGATTCAGCAGGCCTTGAGAAGGCATTGATGTGTGCGTGTAGAGTTGTGAGGAATATATATCTCTTCGGTGGATTACATTGTGTTCTGGATTTATAAACATGTTCCGTTTGTCCGTGGGTCTGTGTTATTTCTGTATTAAAGGATTATGTGCGCCAAACTCGATCTTGTTTACTGACTGGTGAATGTGCACTGCGGGGGTGAGTCATAGTGTAAGACAGTGAGAGAGCTCAATTGACACACCAGGAGTATCGTTACCTAGACAACGACCAGCACACGACACTTATCACCAACAACCTTGTGATACTAATTATCCACGATTCGTGGCCATATGTTAAATTGTGTTCTTTGTAACACGCAAGAGCTCTTCTTCTAACTTCCAAATATTCTTAATTTATTATAATGCTGTTTTGTCCTATACTGCTCTTTATCTCAGTGATGCATCTTCCATCTGATGTTATCCATGTGCCTAAATATCTGAATTTCTGCACTTGCCCCCAAAATAGCGTCATTTACCTTATGTGTACATTTAGGCGCAATCTGTTTCTTTGATATCACCATGACTTCTGTCTTTCTATTATTCCAGTCTAAGGCCCGTGTTTTCACTTTCTAAAACCACTGTATCTATCATTTCCTGTAGTTCGTTCTGACTTGTTGCTATAAAGACGGTGTCATCAGCATAACGTAAGTTTAGAAAAAAAAATATGTTTTTGCTGGTTCATGGTTCTCTCCGTCTCCTTCGATACCCCGTGCTCTCCTTGTCACTGCATGGTTCCCTCATTTTCTGTCTCCTTGTCGCACTCACTGTTGCCCTGTCTGGTGTTTCATTTTACCCCTTCCCCATGTTCATTCCTTTATATCCTGACTGCCGACCTGCCTTGAAAATAAATGAAGTAAAAAAAGTGACTTATGTGATAATGTCATCACAAAGTTATCTTAAAGTGATACTAACGACAGTATGATTATTCGTAAAGTTATCCTAAAGTGATTCAGACGACAATGTCATCAGCATATCGTTGTCAAGTAAATTATGTGACAATTATGATATAATGTTACAATTAACAAAAGTATACTACAATGTTATTATACCGCAATCATCAAGTAAATTATGTGATTTTATTTTGTCAAGAAACCTCATCACAGCACTCGGGACATTCCCATAGTACTCCGTCCTCACCTGCAACAGCCAGCGATGAGTCCCAATACTAATGCTATCAGTAGCAGTCTGATCGTGTGTCTGGTATTCGAATCCCAATCAAATCGGGGGTTATTACTTTAATGATGTGGGCTCCCAGGTCGAACCAGCCTAAAATATGTGGCGGGAAAATCTGGGACGTAACGGCAGCCGGGGTGATAATGACGGCGTCACCCAGCGAGTGTTGATTAGTTTATGGGAAATATGGGAAGAGCACCATATACCCAAAACACCTCAAGACGTGGACAATGGTTCTTTACTTTGACCTACTTTACAAGTAATTTGTGTGACTGTTGCCATGAGATGTCAGTGGTTTTATGTCTGCTGTTTTTACACCATCTTTGCCTGGGGAGAATGATTAACACTAGTAGTGTGACTCTTCACTGGCTGTTGAACGAGGGCGGACGGAGAGTGTATGGGAATGTCCTGAGTGCAGTGATGTCGGTTCTTAGCACAACTCAACTCAACTCAACACTAGAATAAAGGGAACCGCAGTAAAGCTTACAAAGGCAATGAATGAATCACCAAAAGACTAGACGTAGATTGAGAGCTTTACTAAAATACCATTACAAGAAACAAAATGGACGTTGTGGCTAAAGCCTTCGTCATTGGGTTGAATGAACAATCCGGTTAATACAATCCGCTGACAGTCATCAAACATGTTGATCGTTTAAGACGTATTCAGCCAAAACTAGGATACAGATAAGTAACCTTTGTATTGTGATGTGTGTGTTTTTCATGCAGTTGTGTTTGTGTTTATTTCTTTTGTGCTGACGAAGGCTTTAGCCGCAATGTCTATATTGTTTCTTGTAATCGTGGTCTAGAACTCTTTTTTTGAGGGGGGGGGGGGGGGGAGAGGGGTATTTTATTCATTGCTCGGGTAGAAATATGCGGTAGGGAAGTTACATGGGGATTCGGCCGACACCAGATCTCCGAGGAAAGGCCAAACGGACACATAACCAGAATGCAACTGGTACCATTAGTATATGAACTCTTCTCTGGTTGTTGAAGATGAGAAAGGAACAAATATAGGAATGTTCCTATTACCGTGAAGTCGGTTCTTGACTCAACTCTATTCTGCTCAACTCTGCTATTTGTTAATTAAATGTTATTTAAACCAACATACCATTAGCATCACCCTCAGTATTTATTTAGTAAATATATCTAGAAGATCAGTGGAGAGTTCGGGCCGGATTTGAAATCTTGCTGGAGAGATGTGCCTTTTTATTCCCGGGGATATTAAATTTGAGACCGGCCAATTATCCATCCTTTTTCATATCTGGCATCGTCGGCGGTCCGACTTAACTGTATCGGAGAATATCCTTATCTCTAATTAGCAATCAGTAACAGTTTGTGTTTCCACTAACGATTCTAGGATTGACTATGAGTACACATTGCGTGGTCGAGAGATTTGTCGCTTCAACTTTCTGTAAACTGACGGTGAGTAGTGGGTTATTTCATACACTGGTCAGGAGGACACTTACGTTAGCTTTTCGTTCAGAAAGTGTGGCAAACTACTGGACGTAAAATTGCCTTGAAAATCAACCTATGTGATTCTTCCTTTATTGTGAATTATTAGTGATTAGAGAAGATCGTCACCATCGTACTCCGATAAGTCTAAGGGTACTCCGATCGTTTCCTTAACATCCCTGCTAGCGTATAACAATTAATCACACAAGGTTCTGTTTGATAAATAAAATGTCTTTCTGCGCCCAAACAGTGTACATGTTCGTCTCGTTATAAATTTAAATAAAAATAGCCCTTAACGTTTTACTTGCAATAAATTGTCTCCGATATAAACTCATATTTTAATAACGTGTTTACAACTTTTCACTTGCAATGAATTGTCTCCGAAATGAATCTAAATTTTAATAACTTGTATACAACTTTGTACGGTAGGCAGAGGATCTCTTTCTTTTTAGGAGACAATGGCTACGGTCTCTGACCAGTATGGTCAATGCTAGAAAGGAAAGCAATGGCAAACTACCTTCTTTACAGATGCCAAGAATATCATGTTGTGTGGACTCATCGATAATCAGAGAATGATTTGGAGAACTTGGTGACAAGTGGTAAGATTGAGGGGAACAGACCAAGGGGAAGACCTAGAGACAAGTACCTGGATGGCTTGGCCTTGTGGCATGGTCGAGACAGAAACACGGAGCTGATCCATGACTCTGGTGTTCGAGTGAGATGGCAGAACATGACCGCCTACGCTTACCGGCATGGCACATGATGGATGGATGGATACAACTTTGTACTTGCTCTAAATTGTCTCCGATAGGAACTCATATTTTAATAACGTGTATTCAACTGGTTACTTGCAATAAATTGTCTCCAATATGAACTCATATGTTAATAACGTGTATTCAACTTGTTTTGATTTGTCTTTCTTTTGTTTTTGCATATCCTTTTACAGGACATCGCTGTCAACACCAGCAATTTTACTGCTGTTGTTGATATCTTGGCAAGTTTTACGTTTAGTAGCTTGCCATTGCTTTCTGAACAACCGGCTCCCATACCAACTCGTTAAAACCCAGTGCAATGCGGTCTGCTGCCAAATCGGTCGCAGATGTGTTTCGAACGCGGGTAAGCGGGTTTACGAATCGCGTCCGTAAGACCTTCTCCACAGGAGATCTACTATTCAACTTGTTACTTGCAATAAATTGTCTCCGATATGGACCTATATGTTAATAAGGCATATTGTGTGTATGTGAGAGCAGAGTTAGCACAATAGGCTATCACGCTTGCCTGTTCGGTGCTGCGGTCACGTATTCCAATGTGTAACAAACAGCTGTCACTTTCATTCTGTACTAGGTCAAGGTCACCTACCCTGCTTCTGTACTAAGACGTATTACACATAAATATCAATTGGGGAACCCCGTAAGGCCACTACGGTAGTTCATTAATAAACACACCTGTATTGTATGTCGCTTATAGAACTAGAAAGAAGAAGTAGGGAGTTGTGGAGGCACTAGATAACGTAAAAATTGAAAGCTATAGTTGTCGACCGGGATTCGAACCTGTCACCATCTAATAGCGATAGCTCCTCTGTGCTGGAACAAGTGTACTTCGACGCAGGACCAACTTTGTCTTGTTTTTCCTTGCATATCCTTTACAGGACATCGCTGTCAACACCGGCATATTTCAGCTGTAAGTTGATTTCTTGGGCAAGATTACGTTCAGTAGTTTGCCATTGCTTTCTGAGCGGCCGGCTCACATACCCCGTAAGTTACCTATGCGATTCGAACCACTGCTGATTCTCACCGTTATCACGTCACCCACGAGAGTATACGAAGATTACGGCAGGACCAACTACACACCCATAAAAAAGGGTATCTTAATTGCCGGGTCTATCATCCACATGAACCCACAACTATGGAATAGGGACAGAATTCATATCTAACCATTGAAAACAGGTGTCGGAACTTTATTTTAAAACCAGCATAGGTCAAATAACAAACACACCAGAATGTGTTCGGTACTTCATTTTTAATTCACCGCAAACAAAGGAATCCCGGGAGTCCCGGGAAATCATGTGACAACAGGGTGATTCCATAGTGAGTGTAGGGGTGTTGCATTAAATTGCTTTCGCAAGTAGACGGCAGGCAAGTGCTATTGTCTAATGTATTATTGAAATAAAGAATCATGTAAATTGAATGTGTTGTAGATCACTTCCGGTTGAGTGTGTGGTGGACAGCTAGACCACTCGATGGATGCAATAAACTGTCGTCGGAGTGTATATCCATATGTTGTGCTACTCGTCTTATCTTCTGTATGTCCTATCTGTATGCGCTCATCTTTGATGCATCTGGGGGACAGTTTGCGAAGACAATGACATGCGGTGTTTTGGTACATCTTGCTGCAAACACACTTGTCCACCGACCACGAAGTGAATCCCGATATCCATATTCTGAAAATCGACGATCCCACTAGATCTAGGTCAGTGCTATAAATAACTACGTAGTTTGGTTGCGGTGAATTAAAATAAGGTACCCCGTATTAACGTACATTTAAACAAGAGAAATAATTGGTCGGTTCCAATGGTGTGCACGTATTACACATAAATATTAATTGGGAAACTCTTTGAGGCTACCAAGACAGTTCATAAATAAACACAGTGTATTGTTTGGCGTTCGTAGAAGTAGAAGAAGGAAGTTGTGTGTTTATTTCTGCACTAAACAGTTGCCTGGCAACCTGTGTCTGTAGCAGACAGCTATGACTTTTCCTCCTTCTATACTAGACAGGGGATACATTTAATTACTGATTCAGTTATTGTCAAAGAGCTGCAAGGAACCTAATAGATAAGATAGAGGTAGAACTATGGAAAGAGACCTAGACAGGATCAGGAGAACATAGCTATCTAGGAAATAGGGACAGAAGGGACAGAAGCACGAGTGAGAACTATAAATAGTTCTCCGACTGGACACACTCGTGTCCAAAAAGGGGACACTGTAAGACGTGAGCTGGAGTTGCCCACAATAGAGTGGGGAAACCCGCATCACGAGAAGTGTCAATGAAACACCAGTAACGTTAAACAGTTGACCAGTTACTAACTGCGTGCTGGAACTCCGAGCACGCAAACTAGCTGCTGCACGTAGAGTCAACTGATCGTGGCTGGACACGCCACGAAGATCGTCAGACCGCGACTCGACAGCGTAGAGGACAGACGGCAGTATTCGCTCTGAATACTTTGTTGCTTACAAAGGACAATAGCAATAGTTGTGACTTAGACTTAGCTTCGATAGACTATTACCATCGATCTCATCTTTCATACAACATCATTACGATATACCATGATGTGTATTACCTATGTGGTTATCCGCTCGCAGAGCTACTGTACAACGAGCTAATAAACTTGTATTATATTTGTATTCTTTTGTACGTTCTCATTTCGAGTGGTACAAAAGCGGAATCCTTGTATGCCTGTCAAAGTTAAGTTGTTGACAGGCAGGATCCGATTTGGTGTCAGAAGGTGGGGCTTGAACCACCTTCAAGCACTTTTCAAGACCATTTTCCCACATAAAGTGTAAAAATTTGTACTAAAATACGATGTGTTATTCCATCGATGTAAATTTGGAAATTTAAACTGTGATTTCTGTAAACGGTAAATATGTATCTAAATCACAAGTTTAACGATTATTTTTGAATATTTGTGGTATTACATTCATTATGTCAACATTCATTGAATTTACCCACGAACTTGTGCAAAGTCAAATTTATTTTGTACAAGGGAAGTAAATTAGAAGTCAAGCTAAGGTCATACAGCACAGCTCAGTCAGAGACAGTAGAATAGTGAAGACAAGACGACAATCGACTGTTCATTCGACGATTCATCTCACAATTCATTTGACGATTCATTAATACGATCATACCATTCATATCATTATATCATCCATATTATTCACATCACATTTGTAATTTGCCGATCGTAAGAACTGTAACATTCAAATTGTTCACCACCATGTATTTTGCAACATATATTATGTCCTAATTGTTGATGCTCTATAAAACAGAGACATCACGGTACGAGCAAGCCTATCAATTCTGTGTGTGCAAGCCTATCAATTCTGTGTGTGCAAGACAGCGGTGTAACATCCCGAGGGGCCGTATTTTCATCTGATTAGATGAGTATTTTTTCACTATTTTGATAATCACAATTAACAATGCATCTTACTTTTCAGTGATTGATTGTGAACGTGTGAAATTTATTAATTGAAATTACTTATATACCATTTGTGTAAGAACATAAAGCCATACAATGGCAACATTAGGTGAATGCATCCAAGCTGGCAAAGACCTAGGCCATAGCGGGGAGAAATTAGAGAAATGGGCAGAACAGAAATACAAAGAAGAAACAGAAAAAAAGCTGCAATAGAGAGAGAGAGAGAGAGAGAGAGAGAGAGAGAGAGAGAGAGAGAGAGAGAGAGAGAGAGAGAGAGAGAGAGAGAGAGAGAGAGATGTACGAGCACTCGAAAGACAGCATCAGAAAGAGATGAAGAAGTTAGAATCAACCAAGCAAAAACAAATGGAATCAGATCAAGCCACCAAACAAAAGCAATTAGAATTAGATGACACTAAGCAAAAACAAGTAGAATCAGATCAAGCCAACAAACAAAAACAAATAGAAATGGATGATGCCACCAAACAGAAAGAATTAGAGATTAAAACAAAAGCAATTAGAATTAGATGACGCCAGCAAGCAAAAACAAATAGAGTTAGATAACGCCACAAAGCAAAAGCAAATAGAGGTAGACGCACAAACAAAGTTAAAGATGAAGAAATGGAAGTTGACTCAAACATTCAAATAGCTGCCACAGAAGAGTCAGGAAGAACAAAACAAATTTTCTAAATATAAGGGATTATCAAGCCCTATAGTCAAGGAGATTCAATTTCAGCCTGGACCGAGAATATAGAGTTTCAGCTCAGAGTTCAGAAAATACCGTTAGAAGATTGGGCCATGATTTATATGAGAAATCTCTCTGGGGAGCCCTTAAAAGTTATTGAGTCTATACCAACAGAATTAAGAAACAACTACCAATATATTCATGACAGAATCATGCAGCATTTTCTACTCGATGCTCCTGGATATCAGATCCAGTACTCACAAATTAGACCTAAACCGAACGAAACGTTCCTAGATTATGTATCTAACGTTCAGAGTATATTCAGTAAATGGCTTAAGGCGGCGAAAGTAGGAAAGAATTTTGACAAGTTACAAGACTTAATGGTTATGGATAAAGTGATATCCACAGTGCCAACTCCTTTTGCTAAGTTCCTTCAACAAGCAGACATTGAATCTCTAGAACAGTTGGAGAAACGTGGTTCGGCATATTTCTCTTCCAACCGAGATGTATTTAAGTCATCTATACATGATTCTGAAATTACAGCGTTTGCTAAAACACCAACCAAACAGATCTTTCAACCAGAAATCATATCAGAAGAAAGATAAACCATACCAAAAGCCACCTAAGTGTGGATACTGCAATTTATATCACCAAGAATTCTCGATGTGTGATAAGAATCCCTCATATCCTGCACATCTTGAAATGATGATCAAAAAGCAGGAGAACAAAAGGAATTCATATAAACGTGCAGTTAAATGTTTCTTTTGTTCGTCTTATGGACATTATTCTTCCAAATGTTTGGGCAGGCAGAGAATGAAGGCCAGCAACGCTGTGCTGATTGATACATCTTCTGATAGTGATAGTGAAGTTGAGTGCGAGAACGAAAATGTATTACCATTCAATGAGTGTGAAAGTGTTGCTGTTGTTACTGATATTTTAGACTTCGATAAATGTGATACTTGTCACCAGTTCCATACGGACGGTAAACTCAAATGTGGTCATATTGTACCATTTTCTAATGAAGATGCAAATTCAGCTTTAGCCTCCAGAGGCAATTTAAAGTTCCACGATGCACTGGTCAATGAATATCCATGCCAATGTTTACTTGATAGCGGTAGTACTTTAATCGGGGTAAGGAAAGAACTAATTAACCCAGAGGATTATACGGGCGATTTTGTTAAATGCCGCACTTTTTCTGGCAATATTGAGAAATACCCGCTGGCAAAAGTCCGTATAAACACCCCGTTTCTTTCCGGCACATTTACGTGCGCTATTTTACAGAACCCCTGTACTGACCTCATTTTGGGGTGCCTGCCTGGGTTAAGACACTGCACTGATGACGAAATATTAGCCTGGAAACACACCAACACGGCTAATGCAGTAACTAGGTCAGAGACCCAAACACATCAAACTGACCTACAAGATGAGATGTTACAATTATTAACACCTAGCGGTACTATTGACAATACCACTCGACAAGAGTTTATCGAGGCACAACGCGCCGATCCAACCATTGCACCTTATTTTAGATTATTAGGTGAGAAAGCAAAATTAACCAAAAATGCCTCCTGGTATTTTAAGCTCCACAATGGAATTCTCATGCGATATTATACCACCAATAACCATGAAATTCAGCAGACGGTGCTACCTTTGAAACATCGACAAAACGTGTTAAACATTGCACACGATTCACCGTTTGCTGGACATTTGGCTTATGACAAAACTAGAGCCAGAATTTTGGCACATTTCTATTGGCCTAAGTTTTGTAACGATATAAAATCATTTTGTCGGTCATGTACCATTTGCCAACATTTAGTGAGAAAGGGAAAGCATGTAACAGCTGAGGTCCAACCTTCAACATTGGCCTCTAGACCGTTTGAAAGTGTAGCGGTGGATATTGTTGGACCCCTGAATCAGGTGTCGAACAAAGGAAACCGGTTCATACTAACCCTCGTGGATCTCTGTACGAGGTGGGTCGAGGCGGTGGCCCTAAAATATATTACCTCCAAAGATGTGGCTAATGTATTTTTACATCTATTTGCTCGATTCGGATTCCCTCGAACCATTTTATCAGACCGGGGAACCCAGTTTATATCGGCTGCTATGCAAGCCCTTACAAAATTACTAGGGATCAAACAACATTTCACTAGTCCCTACCACCCTGCCAGCAATGGAATCATAGAAAAGATTAACGGGGACCTAAAACACATGCTGGCAAAGGTAACAGCAGAGAACCCAGCTGATTGGGATACTCTATTACCAACGGTGCTGTTTGCCTATCGAGAAATTCCGCACTCAAGTACGGGTTTCTCGCCATTTGAGTTAGTGTATGGGGCGAACCCTCGTGGACCCCTAACAATTTACCATCAGCTAATCACTAGCACACTAGATAGTCCAACCCCAGTAACACCGTACGAGATGGTAACAGAGACACGCGATAAAATCATGAAGGCGTGTGTAATAGCCAAATCATCTTTGGAGAGAAAAGGCCAGATCTACCGTCATTATGCCAATAAGGGTACCAAAACCCTACACCTTGAACCCAATCAAGAGGTGCTACTTTTACTACCAGATAAACGTAATCTATTATTAACTTCATGGCAAGGGCCATTCAAAGTGGTACGACAGATATCAGATGTCGATTATGAAATATCGATAAACCAAAAATTAAAGATATTTCATATCAACATGCTGAAGCCTTACTTCTCACGACAAGAACCGACGACAGACGAACAGAATGCACCCACACCAAGCAACCCGACGACAGACGTACATAGCGCAACTACACTAGTTAGAGCGACAGAAGACGACGACAACGCACATACACTTAGTCAGGAAACAGAACACACAGGTAGTACAACAACAGTACTCAATCAGATAGACGACGATGACATAGAACTACCAGTCCCGACAGTAGACAGGACTGGGACAATTGACTAGTATACGAATAGAACCGAGACTCACAGACGAGCAAAGACGACAGACAATAGAGCTAGTGACAGAATACAGAGACATTTTTTCCGACATTCCAGGTAGGACTGACAGAATAGAACACTCCATCATTCTGACTGATAACACCCCTATCAAATGCCGACCTTATTCCATCCCATTAAGTTATAGGGAAAATCTCGACAAGGAACTTCTAAATCTTGAGTCGAGTGGAATAATCCAAAAGTCGCAGTCAGAATACTCTTTTCCTATCGTCCTTGTGAAGAAAAAGGACTCCACGATCCGCCTCTGTGTCGATTATCGCCGGTTAAATAATGTCACCAAGGTCGATGCAGAGCCAATTCCATCATGTGAGGATCTGATTCTTGATATGTCCACCTCTCGAATATTTTTCTAAACTTGACCTAACTAAGGGATATTGGCAAGTCCCGATGGAGCCACTTTCTATCCATCTTACAGCATTCTCAACACCTCTAGGTCTGTATGAGTGGCGATTCCTTCCTTTCGGCCTTCGTAATGCTCCAGCCACTTTTGTCCGACTCACCAGGGACCTTCTTCATGGAGTTACAAATACAGCGACATACATTGATGACATTTGTGTCCATACTGCAGACTGGACATCACACTTACAGAAACTGCGACATGTCTTCGATAGATTGAGGTTATTCGGCCTTACTGTAAAGCCAACCAAAGTTGAGTTGGGAATGGAAGAAATTGATTTCCTAGGCCATACGATCACCAGAGGCCAACTTAAGACAGACGAGAAAATTGTCACCAAAATTTTGAACTTAACCATGCCAACGACCAAGAAGCAGGTCAGAAGCTTGCTTGGTCTAGTGAATTACTACAATAAGTTCATACCCAATTTAGCTGAAATCACCAGCGTTTTTTCTAATGTTTTGAAAGCATCTGTGAAATTAAATGTACAAGATGCGAAGTTAATTGCTGCATTATCAAAATTAAAACATTTGTTCAGCGTTGTACCTATCTTGCGCTTGCCTAACCCCAATCTTACGTATTTTCTTCGTACAGACGCAAGTGCTATTATCCATCGCTGGCGTTTTAGGACAGTTCTATGAGGGAATCTTTCACCCCATCATATATGTAAGCCGCAAGATTACCCCTGCTGAATCGAGATACTCAGTCTCTGAGTTAGAGGCTTTAAGCGTCATCTATTGCGTCCAGAAGCTTCATAGATTCTTAGCGGGTACCGAGTTTGTCATTGAAACTGACAATTCACCGCTGACAGTGATGCAGTCGGGAGTCCACCGTAACAACAGGATCTACAGATGGTCTTTGATCCTGCAAAATTATGCGTTCACGATAAAGCATATCAAGGGGAACATGAACTTTTGGCAGACACACTTAGCCGACCTTCTCAGATCGAGATACCAGAGGTACGAGAAGAGAGCGATCCGACATCACCAAAATCAGTGACACTGTAATTAACTAGTGCCTTATGTGATGAATACAGACACTGTAGTGCGCTTACCATCGTGAATCGCCTGAACTTGCTTACTATTAACTGTGTCAGTACTAGTGAAATGAACAGACACATTATGAGTTGTCTACGCCACCACCATATATGCAACCCATGAGTAGAACGATATTTCAACGTTACCCAGGATGAGAGCGTATGTTTCAGACTTTGTCGAAATGAACTCTATTTTTCATCGAGATTCAACAGAGGACGCTACTCCGACAACACACCTGGATGTAATTAGGTAATTTAGATATAAATGAATTGTATGTGATATGTATAATATTATGGTTTTTATAACAGTTGCATGTAACATCATATTTTTTGTAGTTAGAATAGAGTGTAGAACCACCCTTATAACATTATTTAATCATTTAATAGTTAAATGACAGTTACATTTAGTTAGAAACTCATTTAGTTTAACCTTTACATCATACTTTTCAACTTAGGAAACATTACTTTAGTATAAACACATTTTCTTAGACAGTTAGTTAATTAGAAAATTTCTTAGAAATTAATCCCATCATTTAAAAATTTATACCATTCTATGTACTAACACACAATAAGGTAACTAACACACTTTTCCCCATTTTGATCATTTAGTTAGATTAGTTCCCTTAGGTTAGCTTAGCTCAGCACACCAACTTAGAATAGTTTAGCTAGATTAATCAGTACCCACAGGATTGGTAGTGAACAATCCTCTTAAATATGTATATTTTTGTATAGAAATGACGAGTGTAAAACTAGAGCACAGGTCATGTGGCTTGAAAACTTGTTTAAATTCAGCCAACTATTTATTGTACATATATATTGTTCATCCATTCTTTTTTCTACAACCATATTTTAATGACGGAACATGTATTTTAAAACCTGTGTAGGAATGAAAGAAGAATGAAAGATGTATGAATGAGAGGAGAGAATGAATCAAATACAGAGGAGTGAGACATGGTGCGGAGAATTTTTTTCGCCGCACAATGCGAGTTGTTGTAATTCGTCTTTGTAAATGTGTTAAGACAATGTGTCGTTCTATTTTTATCTGTGTAGTTGCTATACTTTAGATGATAGAAATAGGAAACATATTTTGAGCATCATAAACTCGTGTCCAAAAAAGGGACACTGTAAGACGTGAGCTGGAGTTGCCCACAATAGAGTGGGGAAACCCGCATCACGAGAAGTGTCAATGAAACACCAGTAACATTAAACAGTTGACCAGTTACTAACTGCGTGCTGGAACTCCGAGCACGCAAACTAGCTGATGCACGTAGAGTCAACTGATCGTGGCTGGACACGCCACGAAGATCGTCAGACCGCGACTCGACAGCGTATAGGACAGACAGTCCTGAATACTTTGTTGCTTACAAAGGACAATAGCAATAGTTGTGACTTAGACTTAGCTTCGATAGATATTACCATCGATCTCATCTTTCATACAACATCATTACGATATACCATGATGTGTATTACCTATGTGGTTATCCGCTCGCAGAGCTACTGTACAACTAGCTAATAAACTTGTATTATATTTGTATCCTTTTGTACGTTCTCATTTTGAGTGGTACAAAAGCGGAATCCTTGTATGCCTGTCAAAGTTAAGTTGTTGACAGTTATACTGATATAATGTTACATATTCTAATGACTTTAGTGCCGGGCCGTGCTATGAGACAGACGCTGCCGTATCAGGCAGCACCGTAAGGGGGTTTCATAAGGGGACGCCATTTTTAAAGGGGAAAAAAAAAACATGTAACGGGCGGCATTTCGAAGACTTGCATCATATTGAGAAAATCTACCGCACGGCACTGATGACAAGTGTAGTGGTTACGCCGCCAGTCCCGCGCTCCGAAGGTTGTGAGTTCACATTCCGGGCCACGTCGTTAGGTTCACGAGTGCAATTTTGTCGAAGACTCCTGGCGCTAGGAAGTTCGTGCTTTGTGCGACGCTTTTGGCAGGACTCTCTGTGGAAAGAGACCTACTGGAATGGGTTAAACAATGAAGTCGATCCTCTTCTGATTTTGAAACTCTGTTTTATACTAGACAGTAGATGCTTGTCCTCCTGCACCAGATTGTGTTTCTTACCTCCCCACTCATGGTTCTTTATCAGACTGTTGCCACGCATGCCCCTCCCCAGCCGGCTAGCTGATACTTACACCTTTACATATTTATTTCCATCATTTCCTTCCGTAGCAGACAAGATAATAGTTCATGGTCAGCGTGGGCTCACATAGCACAAAAGATGTCAGTTGAAGGTCAAGGTGGGCATACATAGCACAAAAGATGGCGATAACGATCAAGAATAGCGGTGCGCGTCAATCAACTATTACAAGTCTGGCTATGGAGATCGCTGATGCTTCGAGAGTAATCGGATGGGCAGCAGAACAGGAAATCACACATGGTACGGCGTGTCAGGCATTGGTAGTACCTTGGTAAAGATGACTATCACGCTCTTTTCAGGACCCATCCCCCACTAGTCCAATCCTGACATCCAGCTCACGCCTGTGGCTCCTAGAAGCTGTCAGCATGCGACAGCGGCCACCCCCTGGGCAACAGATGTGACAGGCTGGCTAGACCAGGCGTGGGTAGCCGATTTGGTGTCATGAAGGATTTATTAACTAAATAATAATCAAAGAACACTCGGTCGAGACACAAGACTTACCGTGATCACATTAATTTACGGTGATCCAGTGGTGAACAGTTTTTTCAAATAACGGATTTACCTCCAGACTCAAGCAGAACGGAGCATCCAGGGTGAGAGCTGTCCAATTATATGTGTGATGTCCTCTGGTTCGGCCGTATGACGAGGCGAGAAAGTATACGCACATACGACTTCCAGAGTCATATCTTGCACTCACACTAGCAGACACTACCAACTACATATACACATTCAATACATACAACTGACATAGTTTTCAACAATAAACAGGTTATTAATTGTTGGAGGAAACTGTTGTCATGGTATGTTATGAAGGAGAGAGAGAGAGAGAGAGAGAGAGAGAGAGCGAGAGAGAGAGAGAGAGAGAGAGAGAGAGAGAGAGAGAGAGAGAGAGAGAGAGTGTGTGTATGGAAGACAGAAGGGAGGAGTGTAGACAAAAGTCATTCAATAGTTCCAATAGTAGAAGGATATTCAAGGTGTGCTTGTCGAGTCCACTTTCCTCCAGGGACATCAAGCGACAATGGAAAGTTGTTCAATCTCAGAAGGTTGAAAGCTAAAACCAAACCTAGCAGCAACACCTGTCAGAGAGCTGCTGTTTGCTGATGATTGCGCTCTATATGCCAACTCAGAGCAGACATGAAACACAATATTTCAGCTTTCTCATATGCCTGTGCCAACTTTGGGCTCAATATCAACTTGGAGAAGACTAGTTATATACCAGCCAACTCCAGGGAATAATCACACCGTGCCGAATATCAAGGTGAATGGTCATAGACTAAGTGTTGTGGACAAATTCACTTATCTTGGCAGTACTGTGTCACAAGCTGCCACAATTGATGACGAAGTGAATGTAAGAATCTCCAAGGCTAGCGCGGCTTTGGCAGACTGTACAAGAATGTATGGGACTGAAATGGAATAAGCCTGCACACAAAGATGAAAGTCTACAAAGCAGTTGTATTATCCACACTGCTATATGCGTGTGAAACCTGGACTGTTTATCAGCCACATGCTAGGGAATAAAACCACTTCCACATAGTCTGCCTTAGGAAGTTACTGAAGATTAAATGGCAAGGCAAGATCCTAGACACTGAAGTCCTAGAAAGAGCGTCCATACCCAGTATCCACACTCTACTAATGAAGAATCAGATTCGCTGGGCTGGTCACTTAACTCGCATGCCAGATCACAGGCTCCTTAAACGAATTTTTACGGTGAGCTGTGTTGTGGTAAACACCCCCAAGGCGGCCAGAGGAAACGCTTTAAAGACACTGAAAATCTCACTGAAAGCTTTTGGAATTGATCTTGACACCTGGGAGACTGCTACCAATGACCGAAATTCGAGGTGTACATCATTACGCAAGGGTGCAGTCACTTGTGAAGTAACCAGGACTGCAAAAGCTGTGAAGAAAAGGCTGGACAGAAAAACCACTACAGAAGATCCTCCTTCTCCTCCTGGAACGTCAAGCATTCTTTGCCCATATTGTCAAAGAACATTTCGAGCCAAAATAGGCCTTATCAGCCATCTTAGAACTGACGGCTCCATACTTTCAACCCCACTGGATAAATGAATGGTCATCATCATTCTTGATGGACAAACAACAGTCTCCATAAACATGCTAAAGAAAATAAGTCGCAGTGGGTAGTCATTCCTGGCTCCAGAAGGATAGACAGCGTTTGGAAATCGCGCTTCACGTCGCTCACCTGGATATACTCACCCGGGCATGCCGAAGTAAACGGCAAAGCACGCGCATATCAGATGAGAAATAATGTACCGTGACACATGGGAAGAAGCATGGACATGTCTCGTTGGTTGGTGTTGCTGACCCAGAAAGATAACTGTCTGACAAACGAAGGGAAACAAAGTAAAGAATCCCCACAAAGTTTCCAGTTAACGAAATATTTGGGCTGAAAACTAAGAAAATCCTGCTGTCAGAAGACTACCTGTGGCAAAAGACTTCTAAACAGACAGTTTAACCGGTGGAAACCCCAGCCTGTGAACCTGTCTCTACAAGACTTAGCTTTCCAACTGTTGGTTAAAGATACAGTATTCAATGGCCCCATAATACACGGATTTCGTTGATACAATCAATGAAGTCTACAAAGTGTGGACTGCACTAGCCCTGCAGGCAGTAGGATCTGCTAGTCTCTCTCACGACGAGAGGGAGGAGGAGGAGGAGGAGGAGGAGGAGGAGGAGGAGGAGCAGAAGGAGGAGGAGGAGGAGGAGGAGGAGGAGCAGCAGCAGCAGCAGCAGCAGCAGCAGCAGCAGCAGCAGAAGAAGAAGAAGAAGAAGAAGAAGAAGAAGAAGAAGAGAAGAAGAAGAAGAAGAAGAAGAAGAAGAAGAAGAAGAAGAAGAAGAAGAAGAAGAAGAAGAAGAAGAAGAAGAAGAAATAGAAGAAGAAGAAGAAGAAGAAGAAGAAGAAGAAGAAGAAGAAGAAGAAGAAGAAGAAGAAGAAGAAGAAGAAGAAGAAGAAGAAGAAGAAGAAGAAGAAGAAGAAGAAGAAGAAGAAGAAGAAGAAGAAGAAGAAGAAGAAGAAGAAGAAGAAGAAGAAGAAGAAGAAGAAGAAGAAGAAGAAGAAGAAGAAGAAGAAGAAGAAGAAGAAGAAGAAGAAGAAGAAGAAGAAGAAGAAGAAGAAGAAGAAGAAGAAGAAGAAGAAGAAGAAGAAGAAGAAGAAGAAGAAGAAGAAGAAGAAGAAGAAGAAGAAGAAGAAGAAGAAGAAGAAGAAGAAGAAGAAGAAGAAGAAGAAGAAGAAGAAGAAGAAGAAGAAGAAGAAGAAGAAGAAGAAGAAGAAGAAGAAGAAGAAGAAGAAGAAGAAGAAGAGAAGAAGAAGAAGAAGGAAGAAGAAGAAGAAGAGAAGAAGAAGAAGAAGAAGAAGAAGAGAAGAAGAAGAAGAAGAAGAAGAAGAAGAAGAAGAAGAAGAAGAAGAAGAAGAAGAAGAAGAAGAAGAAGAAGAAGAGAAGAAGAAGAAGAAGAAGAAGAGAAGAAGAAGAAGAAGAAGAAGAAGAAGAAGAAGAAGAAGAAGAAGAAGAAGAAGAAGAAGAAGAAGAAGAGAAGAAGAAGAAGAAGAAGAAGAAGAAGAAGAAGAAGAAGAAGAAGAAGAAGAAGAAGAAGAAGAAGAAGAAGAAGAAGAAAGAAGAAGAAGAAGAAGAAGAAGAAGAAGAAGAAGAAGAAGAAGAAGAAGAAGAAGAAGAAGAAGAAGAAGAAGAAGAAGAAGAAGAAGAAGAAGAAGAAGAAGAAGAAGAAGAAGAAGAAGAAGAAGAAGAAGAAGAAGAAGAAGAAGAAGAAGAAGAAGAAGAAGAAGAAGAAGAAGAAGAAGAAGAAGAAGAAGAAGAAGAAGAAGAAGAAGAAGAAGAAGAAGAAGAAGAAGAAGAAGAAGAAGAAGAAGAAGAAGAAGAAGAAGAAGAAGAAGAAGAAGAAGAAGAAGAAGAAGAAAGAAGAAGAAGAAGAAGAAGAAGAAGAAGAAGAAGAAGAAGAAGAAGAAGAAGAAGAAGAAGAAGAAGAAGAAGAAGAAGAAGAAGAAGAAGAAGAAGAAGAAGAAGAAGAAGAAGAAGAAGAAGAAGAAGAAGAAGAAGAAGAAGAAGAAGAAAGAAGAAGAAGAAGAAGAAGAAGAAGAAGAAGAAGAAGAGAAGAAGAAGAAGAAGAAGAAGAAGAAGAAGAAGAAGAAGAAGAAGAAGAAGAAGAAGAAGAAGAAGAAGAAGAAGAAGAAGAAGAAGAAGAAGAAGAAGAAGAAGAAGAAGAAGAAGAAGAAGAAGAAGAAGAAGAAGAAAAGAAGAAGAAGAAATAGAAGAAGAAGAAGAAGAAGAAGAAGAAGAAGAAGAAGAAGAAGAAGAAGAAGAAGAAGAAGAAGAAGAAGAAGAAGAAGAAGAAGAAGAAGAAGAAGAAGAAGAAGAAGAAGAAGAAGAAGAAGAAGAAGAAGAAGAAGAAGAAGAAGAAGAAGAAGAAGAAGAAAAGAAGAAGAAGAGAAGGAGAAGAAGAAGAAGAAGAAGAAGAAGAAGAAGAAGAAGAAGAAGAAGAAGAAGAAGAAGAAGAAGAAGAAGAAGAAG